>CM035436.1:150886432-151118932 GCA_020310875.1 Ceratopteris richardii | reverse complement strand
TAACACAATGGAATTTATAATTTTGCAATCTGACTTGTTTTTTTTTGTTCGTGGGCTTCATCTTGCGAGCTCAAAATGTAGGTCGTAATGGCTTTGAAACTGAAGCCTTGGCAAAACGGGTGACCCTAAAGGGATAACTCATGAAAATATCTTGGCACCTTCTACCTACACACCGAATTTTGTAGCAATTTGAGATTGTTTTTGAAAGCGCATGTCCTCCATGTCTTCTCATAGACTCTTCAATGTTGGCCTTCTTCATGACCTCTTTATAACCACAATGGCTCTAATACCTGTAATGGAAATGAGATAAGATAGAGAGCTCTCTCACATACCCTCGCACACAAAGAGAGGAGCACACACCAATTGCGGCAAGGAAGAAGAATCACCTTCTATTTCTTCCAATACACAAAGAGAATGCATGCGAATGAACTAACTCAACAATACAACTAGTACAATATATAAATAGCAATACATAAAGAAAACCTTAATGTCTGTAAATGAGTGTAAATGAGTGAGTTGACAAAAAAAAGTGCAATCATTCTTAGTAGATAGATAAATCTAATGAAGCTCACTAAAAATATCCCTAACATTTATGAGCATGGCCACAATACATGTAGAATATCGAAAAAAATGATACATGTCATCCTCGATCATCACAAGTTAAGGTTGATATCTCAACAACTTTGACGCATTGAGTGCCCTTGAATGTTTTTTTTTTTTAAATGGAGGTTCGGCCGAGGCCTATTCCCCCGGACTTTAACTTTGAAATTGCAACTGTACAAGGAAGGGCATAGTACCCATGGGACCCCCCTTATCCCACAACAACAGGGGTTTACAAGACTGGGTTAAACGACAGTCACAACTACCGCGGGGATGGTCAAATGGTGGCCAACAGCCACATACAACAATTTTCAGGATTCAAATGTCCCTACATGTTGCTGCCAGGGGTTGAACCCTCGCCCCCGCCTCAAGAGGCGAGAGGCCCAACCACCTGGCCAGTGAACCGGGACGTGCCCTTGAATGTTGACTTTCCATCTCTAAATGACTTTAATGTGAGTTACTTTACTTTTGTGGGAAGGAGGGTCTCGTGGGTTCTAAGCTGATTCACATGTTCATTCACATCTAGAGACATGTTCAAGCTCAAGCCTATTGGAAATTAGCGGTAAGTGGAAAAAAATAAAAGCTTTGATGGAAAGTACAGTAAAATTTTGCCTTTGCCTTCTTCCATTACGTGAATGAATTCTGCATTCTCTGGGGGTTGACAGGTACAGCCTCAGGAGCTTCGACCAATTTTATTCCCTTGAAAGAGCATGACAACAGTGTGATGACAGAGATGGATGTCAAGGATGGAGAAGCCCTTTCGAAGGGGCGACTCAAGTTCTCCAAACAGCAAATGGATGTTCTCATCGCCGCTGCGCAGGGTAAATCAGTCTTTATTACTGGTTCCGCCGGCACAGGGAAGAGCTACATTCTAGGGTTCATTGTCGACTTCTTAAAGGAATGTTGTGGTCCAGACAGTGTCTTTATCACGGCCTCAACTGGGCTAGCAGCTTGTGCTTTAGGTGGTACTACTCTGCACTCGTTTGCAGGTATCGGTCTGGGGACAGATGATGCAGAAAAGTTAGCATCGAAAGTTTTGGGTAAAAAAGAGCATGTGGATCGATGGCGGCGTGCACAAGTGCTGATTATAGATGAAATCAGTATGATAGATGGAGAACTCTTTGACAAACTCGATTACGTTGCCAGAGTTGTGCGAAGAATGAATGGTGAGGAACTTCATCCTCTCTGCTTCGGTGGCCTGCAGCTTATTGTGACTGGAGATTTTTTCCAACTTCCTCCTGTCAAACCTCCAAATCAGAGAAAGTTTTTTGCATTTGATGCGGACTGCTGGGACAAGTGCTTTGATCTTCAAGTTGAGCTTAACTACGTCTTTAGACAGTCAGATGAACAGCTGATAAGTATGCTCAACGAGATAAGGAAAGGCTGCCAATCTGCTGAGACAATTAAGAGTCTGAACTCTTGTTTCAGAGTCCTTGCTGATGATGGGCTGGGGATTTCTCCAACAAGGCTTTACCCTTTAAAAGTGGATGTTAGAGAAGAGAATATGAAGGAGTTGAAGGCGCTTGAAAATCGCGTTGTTAAGTTCACAGCACAGGATAGAGTCGCTGGGCCTCAATACAAAGGAGCACTTGATAGCATGAGGTTAGAAAAGGAGTTGGATGTATGTGTTGGAGCTCAGGTGATGTTGATAAAAAATTTTGACACTGAAGCTGGCTTGGTCAATGGCGCAAAGGGGGTTGTGTTAGGTTTTACATCTGCATCATTTAAAGAGAGTGATGTGAAAGAGAATGTAGCTTATCTGGTCAATCCAATGATGAAATGGCCAGTGGTGCGATTCGCATGCAACGGTACAGAGAAGGTAATTAGACCAGAGAAACAGTCTGTGGAATCTGGTGGTATAGAAGTGGCAAAACGTGTTCAGGTTCCCTTGATACTGGCATGGTCCTTAAGTGTGCATAAGTGTCAGGGTATGACACTTGACAAAGTAGAGACGGATCTTTCTAAAGCATTTGATTATGGAATGGTGTATGTAGCACTTTCTCGTGTAAAGAGCCTGGAAGGTTTGCAGCTTCTGGGATTCGATCCATCAAGGATCAAAGTGCATCCCAACGTCGTCTCATTTTACAAAAGGTTATCGAGCTGCTAGTGAACCCCTTATCCTGAACTGAATCACAGTCAATTAACTGTATGTATCTACTGTTCTGAAGTTGAGTACTTGCATCTTTGATCGTTTCAGCATAACTTTTTTTTGCCTAATCTCATGTGATGAAGAGGGAAGTGTTTGGATGATTTGCAAATACATTACTCCCAATGAGAGATTGGATACCTGACTCCTAAAGAGAGTAATGCAAATAACTTTATTTATTTTATACTTTTACCGAGGTTCCCTGTCATATTGAATGTACATTATTATGAATGTGTTAGTTTTATATTTGTGCTCATGGTGGTGCCTAGACCTGTTTTAATTCCATATAGTAATGTGATTATGATTGAGACTGTTATATTATGATTGTAGGGAAATATAGACCTGTTTTAATTCCATATAGTAATGTGTAGGGAAATATGAACATGCACCTCAACATCTAAGATTTGCATGTAGAAAGTTACATCCAAAGGGCTCATCACAAGGTGGGAGTTACATGGATGCATGATAAATATTAGAGTATTCAAAAAATCTTAAGTTGTTTTATTTCAGCAATTGTTTGAAATTAGTTTATTGGTTATGTTTATGCATGATAAATGTTTTGCCAATAATACAAGTCAAACTTATTTCACATCTTCTTTGAAAAACAACCTCTATGTTCTTGATTAGGTATATGAATATATTAGTCAAAGGTATACCTTGCTTTCAAAGTTAGTGAATCTAGTTCCTTTTGAAAGTTTGGAGAGATTCGATGTTTTGTTTCTTTTCAGTTAAAAGAATTCAAGTTATTGGTGATATACATGTCAAAGTTACTTCAACAAGAGCTTTAGAGTTGAAGAATTCAGGATGTAAATACATACAGCATTTATACTATTGAGGATGTTGCAAAAACTTCTTCACCAAGTGTTGATGTTCCAAACAAAAAGAAGAAGAGAAGAAGGTGGTCTCATCCTATTTAGATTTAAATCCTTTTTACTCCTGTTTAATTATTTTTGAATCCCCTTAGAATTCAAAACTTAGGGTGGAATGTGAGGAGATTTCCTGGTTATGTAATGGTTGTGTACAAGGTTTTATATCTCCAACTTTATAATTCCCTAAATTTTGATCAAATTTTGTGCTTAAAGTTTTGGCCACCTGAATTTCATGCCCAATTTATTAATGCCCAAATTGTTGTAATTTGTCCTGAACACAAAATTGTTGAGTCAACAATCATTCTTTCAGGATGCCAAACATATTAGAACTTTTAGAGCTGAAGTTAGAGATTTTTAGGGAATTGTTCTTTTGTAGAAGCTGATTGTATGCCTATTAGGCAGCTATTATCGGGATCATTGCAGCCTTGATCATCATTAGTTCTTCATAGTTTTGTATATGTGTTTTATAATTAATTAAATCAATCTTTTAGCATTTGATGTCTACTTGCTTATGTATGCTCTTTGGATCTGCTCTGTTGTTGCTATGTGTCTCTTTATATGCACTGTGTTTTCAAAAAAGGCGCAGTTCAATGGTTGATGTACAGCTGGAACCCTGTTTGATGATTGTCATGATAGATATTCCAACATGAGAGAATCGTGTGCAAGCACTCTTACCAAACTCGATGCCAAAGTGCAGGAACTTAATGCAGAATATGCAAAAATCAACACAAAACAGCAAGAACTTGAGTGAAAGTGCCAAGAAAATTTCCCTCAGGTTCAAGGTTGAACACCCAAGGATGAAAAGATGAGAAAAATGTCTTGATAAAGCAAAGCATTTATGAACTTTTAACATTCAGGAAGGGCTTGCTAAATTTTTGAAAAACCCTTTGTTTTGGAGAAGGTTTTACTTTTAGGTCATATTGTTTTACTAAATTTTGTGTATTGACTCTAGAGTCGGCTTAGGTTGAGCATGGGCTTTGTGAAATCGATTTGTTATTTGCTATCCAGAAACCCTAATTTTGTGGGAACTCCGAATTTTTTAATCCTGATGTAATTTATGATCAAATTTCTCCAACACAAAAATGGTCAAACAGAAGGCATTTTGATTTCAGGTAACTGGGCCTCCAGAGTTTTTAAAAAATACAGCAGGCCTTGAATCTAGAAATAGCTCTCATTCCAACCCTCGGAAAATTCCTTATGGAACAAAATTGCCTTCTACATCACATGTTAGAAAGGAACTCCCTGTTGGTGAGTGAAGTAAATCTGTTTTATTTTTGGAAGCAATATGAAGTGATATGATATGTGTCTGGATTTTTCTTCAGGTGCTATTGTGGAGGCGAAGCCACAAGCAGGTGACTTCACAAATGAAGGCACTCCTGTTGTAAAAAGGAGTCGTCTCAGAAGCCACCTGAAGCTACTGCAAAACTTCTAGGGTATTTCTCAGTAATATTCTGACATTTATAAATAAAGTGTATGGTTGGTTTCACTGATGTTGGTGTGTGCATGCAGGGTATGTCCTGAGTGTAGTGTACCAAAAACGTACTCTGCTGCCAGAGAAGGTCTTATCTGCCCAATTTGTAAGGATCGCAGAATAGATAGTGGAGATCCGAACAAAAGGAGAGGATCCAAAATAAAAGATAAAGAACGAAGCAAAAGAATGAAGGGCCAATCATCCCATGCTACTTGGAAGAGTGAGATAGAGATGCAGCTCAGGCAACACTTTGATTGACAGCTTCAGTGAGTGAGCAAACTCTAAAATGATTCCCAAGGGCCTGTACCATTCTTCAGCCACTTTTCACATCCTCAACTTCTGGGTGCACATGAAGCTTGAATAGATGTAGAGAGATGTAGACAGAAGTATATCCATGGCTTCACGAATGGCATCTACAAAATGAAAGGCCCCCACAAATGTGGCGTAGAAGCTTGACATGAAATGGTGTCTCCATACAACACAGTCAAATTTATCTTCCTTGGGTTCGAGTAGATTTACTTGTAGACTATATTTGAGCAGTGGCACTGCTTCAACTTCATGTATGCATTATAAAATGTGGAGATCATTGTTTTGCTAACCGTTCCTTCAGGAAGTGAGACTATCGAACAATATCTGTATTGATTTCTTCCTTTTCCTTTCACACAGGAAGGGAAACAGATTCCCCTTCCCTTCCCTTCCCTTCCCTTCCCTTCCCTTCCCTCTCCCTTTCTCCATATGATTCCTAAGTTATATATTTTAGCCCTTTGCATGTAGTAATTTTATGGAAGGCTCTCCAATTTGGGCATATGCTTAAAAGCATCAGATTTTTCTGTTTTATTCTTTTGCAAGGTCATGATCTGTGTTGTTGAAAGGATTTTGGGTGTCTGCTCTATGGTGTGTTCTTTAATCTCTGTGATCATTCTTGCAGAATTTTGATGACACAAATGGAATTCAACCCTCTGATTCTCAAATTGTAACTTGTAAGTAGCATTATCCCGTGGGCTTCTTTTTTTTCTCTTATTCACATTCATTTATTTAGGTAACCTTCATCGTGTCAAAGCCTTTTGATGGAGTGCCAAAGATGCCTGAATGTGTTTAATAAAATTCTTATATGTCCTTCCATTCTTGTAGTGACTGGAATGGTCTGTCGAAAATTGCCTCTATATGGCTGATCTAATTATGGTGATCCTTGCAATTCTTTTTCTACATTCTCCCAAGAGCTGTTTCGTGGAACAAGCTGTCTGTAGCAAGGGCATACATCAACCATTTGAAAACATCTGATCTTTCTTACAAGCTTTTACCATCTCCTCTTGAAGAATCTGTGCCAGTATTTCTGTTTCTTAAGGCTCCGTGTTTCATAAGAAAAAAACATTTTGCACATCTGGATTCTGAAATTACGATCCTCGTTGCTATGACTTCATTGTGTATGAGGGATGTTCCGAAGAGGGCTGTTTCATATTTCTAACTGGAGGCTTGATTGAGTGCTCTCTCCTTGAGTTGCTGCATCCTGCTTTCTAGTGCAATTCTCAAATAGGGTTCTCACATGGAGTATGCAGTTGTGTGTTTTCTTTTTTCGAACAAAAGCTATAGTAAAAGAAATTATCTCTATCATTTCTATTATGTAAATGGGAACTTGGTTCCCGTCACATCATGATGGCTTATGATTGTTGTGTCTTATGTGCAAAAGAACAAAGAGGCTCGAACTTAAGTTCGAGCCTGTAAGCTTTTCCAACCATATGAGGTTTAGGATTGTTGTGTTTATGTGCAAAACAACAAAAGAGGTTTGAACCTCTGAGGTTTTCCAATCATATCAATTTTAGAATTGTTTGGTCACATGATATGAGCAAAAAAACAAAGAGGTTCGAACTTAAGTTCGAGCGTCTGACCAACCATATCAATTTTAGGATTGTTGTGTTTTATGTGCAAAAGGACAAAGAGGCTCGAACTTAAGTTCGAGCCTCTCAGGTTTTCCAACCATATCAAGTTTAGGATTGTTGTGTCTTATGTGCAAAAGAACAAAGAGGCTCGAACTTAAGTTCGAGCCTCTCAGGTTTTACAACCATATCAAGTTTAGCGAGCAAAAGAACAAAGAGGCTCGGACTTAAGTTCGAGCCTCTCAGCCTTTAAGTTCAAGCCTCTCAGCTTTTCTAACCATATCAAGTTTAGGATTGGTGTCTTATATGCAAAAGAACATAGAGACTCGAACTTAAGTTCGAGCCTCTGAACTTTTCCAACCATATCAAGTTTAGGATTGTTGTGTCTTATGTGCAAAAGAACAAAGAGGCTCGAACTTAAGTTCGAGCCTCTCAGGTTTTCCAACCATATCAAGTTTAAGATTGTTTGGTCACATGATATGAGCAAAAGAACAAAGAGGCTCGAACTTAAGTTCGAGCCTCTCAGCTTTTCTAGCAATGAGGCTCGAACTTAAGTTCGAGCCTCTCAGCTTTTCTAGCAAAGAGGCTCGAACTTAAGTTCGAGCCTCTTAGCTTTTCTAGCCATATCAAGTTTAGGATTGTTGGATCACATGTGCAAAAGAACAAAGAGGCTCGAACTTAAGTTCGAGCCTCTCAGGTTTTCCAACCATATCAAGTTTAAGATTGTTTGGTCACATGATATGAGCAAAAGAACAAAGAGGCTCGAACTTAAGTTCGAGCCTCTCAGCTTTTCTAGCAATGAGGCTCGAACTTAAGTTCGAGCCTCTCAGCTTTTCTAGCAAAGAGGCTCGAACTTAAGTTCGAGCCTCTTAGCTTTTCCAACCATATCAAGTTTAGGATTGTTGTGTCTTATGTGCAAAAGAACAAAGAGGCTCGAACTTAAGTTCGAGCCTCTCAGGTTTTCCAACCATATCAAGTTTAAGATTTTTTGGTCACATGATATGAGCAAAAGAGCAAAGAGGCTCGAACTTAAGCTCGAGCCTCTCAGCTTTTCTAGCAATGAGGCTCGAACTTAAGTTCGAGCCTCTAAGCTTTTCTAGCAAAGAGGCTCGAACTTAAGTTCGAGTCTCTTAGCTTTTCTAGCCATATCAAGTTTAGGATTGTTGGATCACATGATATGAGGCTCAACTTTTCCAGCCATATCAAGTTTAGGATTGTTGTGTCTTATGTGCAAAAGAACAAAGAGGCTCGAACTTAAGTGCGAGCCTCTCAGGTTTTCCAACCATATCAAGTTATCATGTAGCAAAAGAACAAAGAGGCTCGAACTTAAGTTCGAGCCTCTGAGCATATCAAGTTTAGGATTGGTGTCTTATATGCAAAAGAACAATGAGGCTTGAATTGAAGTTCGAGTCTGTGAGCTTTTCCAACCATATCAAGTTTAGGATTGTTGGATTACATGATATGAGCTTAAGCTTTTCCAGCCATATCAAGTTTATGATTGTTGTGTCTTATGTGCAAAAGAACAAAGAGGCTCGAACTTAAGTTCGAGCCTGTAAGCTTTTCCAACCATATCAAGTTTAGGATTGTTGTGTTTATGTGCAAAACAACAAAAGAGGTTCGAGCCTCTGAGGTTTTCCAATCATATCAATTTTAGAATTGTTTGGTCACATGATATGAGCAAAAAAACAAAGAGGTTCGAACTTAAGTTCCAGCGTCTGACCAACCATATCAATTTTAGGATTGTTGTGTTTTATGTGCAAAAGGACAGAGGCTCGAACTTAAGTTCGAGCCTCTCAGGTTTTCCAACCATATCAAGTTTAGGATTGTTGTGTCTTATGTGCAAAAGAACAAAGAGGCTCGAACTTAAGTTCGAGCCTCTCAGGTTTTACAACCATATCAAGTTTAGCGAGCAAAAAAACAAAGAGGCTCGAACTTAAGTTCGAGCCTCTCAGCCTTTAAGTTCAAGCCTCTCAGCTTTTCTAACCATATCAAGTTTAGGATTGGTGTCTTATATGCAAAAGAACATAGAGACTCGAACTTAAGTTCGAGCCTCTGAACTTTTCCAACCATATCAAGTTTAGGATTGTTGTGTCTTATGTGCAAAAGAACAAAGAGGCTCGATCTTAAGTTCGAGCCTCTCAGGTTTTCCAACCATATCAAGTTTAAGATTGTTTGGTCACATGATATGAGCAAAAGAACAAAGAGGCTCGAACTTAAGTTCGAGCCTCTCAGCTTTTCTAGCAATGAGGCTCGAACTTAAGTTCGAGCCTCTCAGCTTTTCTAGCAAAGAGGCTCGAACTTAAGTTCGAGCCTCTTAGCTTTTCTAGCCATATCAAGTTTAGGATTGTTGGATCACATGTGCAAAAGAACAAAGAGGCTCGAACTTAAGTTCGAGCCTCTCAGGTTTTCCAACCATATGAAGTTTAAGATTGTTTGGTCACATGATATGAGCAAAAGAACAAAGAGGCTCGAACTTAAGTTCGAGCCTCTCAGCTTTTCTAGCAATGAGGCTCGAACTTAAGTTCGAGCCTCTCAGCTTTTCTAGCAAAGAGGCTCGAACTTAAGTTCGAGCCTCTTAGCTTTTCCAACCATATCAAGTTTAGGATTGTTGTGTCTTATGTGCAAAGGAACAAAGAGGCTCGAACTTAAGTTCGAGCCTCTCAGGTTTTCCAACCATATCAAGTTTAAGATTTTTTGGTCACATGATATGAGCAAAAGAACAAAGAGGCTCGAACTTAAGTTTGAGCCTCTCAGCTTTTCTAGCAATGAGGCTCGAACTTAAGTTCGAGCCTCTAAGCTTTTCTAGCAAAGAGGCTCGAACTTAAGTTCGAGTCTCTTAGCTTTTCTAGCCATATCAAGTTTAAGATTGTTGGATCACATGATATGAGGCTCAGCTTTTCCAGCCATATCAAGTTTAGGATTGTTGTGTCTTATGTGCAAAAGAACAAAGAGGCTCGAACTTAAGTGCGAGCCTCTCAGGTTTTCCAACCATATCAAGTTATCATGTAGCAAAAGAACAAAGAGGCTCGAACTTAAGTTCGAGCCTCTGAGCATATCAAGTTTAGGATTGGTGTCTTATATGCAAAAGAACAATGAGGCTTGAATTGAAAATCGAGTCTGTGAGCTTTTCCAACCATATCAAGTTTAGGATTGTTGGATTACATGATATGAGCTTAAGCTTTTCCAGCCATATCAAGTTTATGATTGTTGTGTCTTATGTGCAAAAGAACAAAGAGGCTCGAACTTAAGTTCGAGCCTGTAAGCTTTTCCAACCATATCAAGTTTAGGATTGTTGTGTTTATGTGCAAAACAACAAAAGAGGTTCGAGCCTCTGAGGTTTTCCAATCATATCAATTTTAGAATTGTTTGGTCACATGATATGAGCAAAAAAACAAAGAGGTTCGAACTTAAGTTCGAGCGTCTGACCAACCATATCAATTTTAGGATTGTTGTGTTTTATGTGCAAAAGGACAGAGGCTCTAACTTAAGTTCGAGCCTCTCAGGTTTTCCAACCATATCAAGTTTAGGATTGTTGTGTCTTATGTGCAAAAGAACAAAGAGGCTCGAACTTAAGTTCGAGCCTCTCAGGTTTTACAACCATATCAAGTTTAGCGAGCAAAAGAACAAAGAGGCTCGAACTTAAGTTCGAGCCTCTCAGCCTTTAAGTTCAAGCCTCTCAGCTTTTCTAACCATATCAAGTTTAGGATTGGTGTCTTATATGCAAAAGAACATAGAGACTCGAACTTAAGTTCGAGCCTCTGAACTTTTCCAACCATATCAAGTTTAGGATTGTTGTGTCTTATGTGCAAAAGAACAAAGAGGCTCGAACTTAAGTTCGAGCCTCTCAGGTTTTCCAACCATATCAAGTTTAAGATTGTTTGGTCACATGATATGAGCAAAAGAACAAAGAGGTTCGAACTTAAGTTCGAGCCTCTAAGCTTCTCTAACCATATCAAGTTTAGGATTGATGTCTTATATGCAAAAGAACAAAGAGGTTCGAAGTTAAGTTCGAGTTTTTGAGGTTTTCCAACCATATCAAGTTTAGGATTGTTGGATCACCTGATATGAGCCTCAGCTTTTCCAGCCATATCAAGTTTAGGATTGTTGTGTCTTATGTGCAAAAGAACAAAGAGGCTCGAACTTAAGTTCGAGCCTCTCAGCTTTTCTAGCAATGAGGCTCGAACTTAAGTTCGAGCCTCTCAGCTTTTCTAGCGAAGAGGCTCGAACTTAAGTTCGAGCCTCTTAGCTTTTCTAGCCATATCAAGTTTAGGATTGTTGGATCACATGATATGAGGCTCAGCTTTTCCAGCCATATCAAGTTTAGGATTGTTGTGTCTTATGTGCAAAAGAACAAAGAGGCTCGAACTTAAGTGCGAGCCTCTCAGGTTTTCCAACCATATCAAGTTATCATGTAGCAAAAGAACAAAGAGGCTCGAACTTAAGTTCGAGCCTCTGAGCATATCAAGTTTAGGATTGGTGTCTTATATGCAAAAGAACAACGAGGCTTGAATTGAAGTTCGAGTCTGTGAGCTTTTCCAACCATATCAAGTTTAGGATTGTTGGATTACATGATATGAGCTTAAGCTTTTCCAGCCATATCAAGTTTATGATTGTTGTGTCTTATGTGCAAAAGAACAAAGAGGCTCGAACTTAAGTTCGAGCCTGTAAGCTTTTCCAACCATATCAAGTTTAGGATTGTTGTGTTTATGTGCAAAACAACAAAAGAGGTTCGAGCCTCTGAGGTTTTCCAACCATATCAAGTTTAGGATTGTTGGATCACCTGATATGAGCCTCAGCTTTTCCAGCCATATCAAGTTTAGGATTGTTGTGTCTTATGTGCAAAAGAACTTAAGTTCGAGCCTCTCAACTTTTCTAGCAAAGAGGCTCGAACTTAAGTTCGAGCCTCTTAGCTTTTCTAGCCATATCAAGTTTAGGTTGTTGGATCACATGATATGAGGCTCAGCTTTTCCAGCCATATCAAGTTTAGATTGTTGTGTCTTATGTGCAAAAGAACAAAGAGGCTCGAACTTAAGTGTGAGCCTCTCAGGTTTTCCAACCATATCAAGTTATCATGTAGCAAAAGAACAAAGAGGCTCGAACTTAAGTTCGAACCTCTGAGCATATCAAGTTTAGGATTGGTGTCTTATATGCAAAAGAACAACGAGGCTTGAACTGAAGTTCGAGTCTGTGAGTTTTTCCAACCATATCAAGTTTAGGATTGTTGGATTACATGATATGAGCTTAAGCTTTTCCAGCCATATCAAGTTTATGATTGTTGTGTCTTATGTGCAAAAGAACAAAGAGGCTCGAACTTAAGTTCGAGCCTGTAAGCTTTTTCAACCATATCAAGTTTAGGATTGTTGTGTTTATGTGCAAAACAACAAAAGAGGTTCGAGCCTCTGAGGTTTTCCAATCATATCAATTTTAGAATTGTTTGGTCACATGATATGAGCAAAAAAACAAAGAGGTTCAAACTTAAGTTCGAGCGTCTGACCAACCATATCAATTTTAGGATTGTTGTGTTTTATGTGCAAAAGGACAAAGAGGCTCGAACTTAAGTTCGAGCCTCTCAGGTTTTCCAACCATATCAAGTTTAGGATTGTTGTGTCTTATGTGCAAAAGAACAAAGAGGCTCGAACTTAAGTTCGAGCCTCTCAGGTTTTACAACCATATCAAGTTTAGCGAGCAAAAGAACAAAGAGGCTCGAACTTAAGTTCGAGCCTCTCAGCCTTTAAGTTCAAGCCTCTCAGCTTTTCTAACCATATCAAGTTTAGGATTGGTGTCTTATATGCAAAAGAACATAGAGATTCGAACTTAAGTTCGAGCCTCTGAACTTTTCCAACCATATCAAGTTTAGGATTGTTGTGTCTTATGTGCAAAAGAACAAAGAGGCTCGAACTTAAGTTCGAGCCTCTCAGGTTTTCCAACCATATCAAGTTTAAGATTGTTTGGTCACATGATATGAGCAAAAGAACAAAGAGGCTCGAACTTAAGTTCGAGCCTCTAAGCTTCTCTAACCATATCAAGTTTAGGATTGATGTCTTATATGCAAAAGAACAAAGAGGTTCGAAGTTAAGTTCGAGTTTTTGAGGTTTTCCAACCATATCAAGTTTAGGATTGTTGGATCACCTGATATGAGCCTCAGCTTTTCCAGCCATATCAAGTTTAGGATTGTTGTGTCTTATGTGCAAAAGAACAAAGAGGCTCGAACTTAAGTTCGAGCCTCTCAGCTTTTCTAGCAATGAGGCTCGAACTTAAGTTCGAGCCTCTCAGCTTTTCTAGCAAAGAGGCTCGAACTTAAGTTCGAGCCTCTTAGCTTTTCTAGCCATATCAAGTTTAGGATTGTTGGATCACATGATATGAGGCTCAGCTTTTCCAGCCATATCAAGTTTAGGATTGTTGTGTCTTATGTGCAAAAGAACAAAGAGGCTCGAACTTAAGTGCGAGCCTCTCAGGTTTTCCAACCATATCAAGTTATCATGTAGCAAAAGAACAAAGAGGCTCGAACTTAAGTTCGAGCCTCTGAGCATATCAAGTTTAGGATTGGTGTCTTATATGCAAAAGAACAACGAGGCTTGAATTGAAGTTCGAGTCTGTGAGCTTTTCCAACCATATGAAGTTTAGGATTGTTGGATTACATGATATGAGCTTAAGCTTTTCCAGCCATATCAAGTTTATGATTGTTGTGTCTTATGTGCAAAAGAACAAAGAGGCTCGAACTTAAGTTCGAGCCTGTAAGCTTTTCCAACCATATCAAGTTTAGGATTGTTGTGTTTATGTGCAAAACAACAAAAGAGGTTCGAGCCTCTGAGGTTTTCCAACCATATCAAGTTTAGGATTGTTGGATCACCTGATATGAGCCTCAGCTTTTCCAGCCATATCAAGTTTAGGATTGTTGTGTCTTATGTGCAAAAGAACTTAAGTTCGAGCCTCTCAGCTTTTCTAGCAAAGAGGCTCGAACTTAAGTTCGAGCCTCTTAGCTTTTCTAGCCATATCAAGTTTAGGATTGTTGGATCACATGATATGAGGCTCAGCTTTTCCAGCCATATCAAGTTTAGATTGTTGTGTCTTATGTGCAAAAGAACAAAGAGGCTCGAACTTAAGTGCGAGCCTCTCAGGTTTTCCAACCATATCAAGTTATCATGTAGCAAAAGAACAAAGAGGCTCGAACTTAAGTTCGAACCTCTGAGCATATCAAGTTTAGGATTGGTGTCTTATATGCAAAAGAACAACGAGGCTTGAAGTGAAGTTTGAGTCTGTGAGTTTTTCCAATCATATCAAGTTTAGGATTGTTGGATTACATGATATGAGCTTAAGCTTTTCCACCCATATCAAGTTTATGATTGTTGTGTCTTATGTGCAAAAGAACAAAGAGGCTCGAACTTAAGTTCGAGCCTGTAAGCTTTTTCAACCATATCAAGTTTAGGATTGTTGTGTTTATGTGCAAAACAACAAAAGAGGTTTGAGCCTCTGAGGTTTTCCAATCATATCAATTTTAGGATTGTTGTGTTTTATGTGCAAAAGGACAAAGAGGCTCGAACTTTAGTTCGAGCCTCTCAGGTTTTCCAACCATATCAAGTTTAGGATTGTTGTGTCTTATGTGCAAAAGAACAAAGAGGCTCGAACTTAAGTTCGAGCCTCTCAGCCTTTAAGTTCGAGCCTCTCAGCTTTTCTAACCATATCAAGTTTAGGATTGGTGTCTTATATGCAAAAGAACATAGAGGCTCGAACTTAAGTTCGAGCCTCTGAACTTTTCCAACCATATCAAGTTTAGGATTGTTGTGTCTTATGTGCAAAAGAACAAAGAGGCTCGAACTTAAGTTTGAGCCTCTGAGCTTTTCCAACCATATCAAGTTAAGGATTGTTGTGTCTTATGTGCAAAAGAACAAAGAGGCTCGAACTTAAGTTCGAGCCTCTCAGGTTTTCCAACCATATCAAGTTTAAGATTGTTTGGTCAGATGATATGAGCAAAAGAACAAAGAGGCTCGAACTTAAGTTTGAGCCTCTCAGCTTTTCTAACCATATCAAGTTTAGGATTGATGTTTTATATGCAAAAGAACAAAGAGGTTCGAAGTTAAGTTCGAGTTTCTGAGGTTTTTCAACCATATCAAGTTTAGGATTGTTGGATCACCTGATATGAGCCTCAGCTTTTCCAGCCATATCAAGTTTAGGATTGTTGTGTCTTATGTGCAAAAGATCAAAGAGGCTCGAACTTAAGTTTGAGCCTTTTGGCTTTTCCAGTCATACCAAGTTTTCAGCCATACCAGCCATACCAACTTTAAGTTCTAGCATTTTCAGCTTTTTATGCCATAGGAAGAGGTTCGAGCTTTTAAGCTTTTCCAACCATATCAAGTTTAGGATTGTTGTGTCTTATGTGCAAAAGAACAAAGAGGTTCGAGCCTCTCAGGTTTTCCAACCATATCAAGTTTAGGATCGTTTGGTCACATGATATGAGCAAAAAAACAAAGAGGTTCGAACTTAAGGTCGAGCCTCTCAACTTTTCCAACCATCGAATTACATATATCGAAAATTAAACAGAGATTGGGTGCGTACATGAATGAATGATTTTGTCTTGGCTCCGAAAGAGAATGAAGTTCTTGCAGTTGTCATGCTTATTGATCCAAGTGTCAGAATACCTCTAAAAACTTTATCTCATGATGATATTGATAAAGTTGAGTATTGGATAATATTTGGACAGCATTCAAGTAGTGCAGCGAAAACTTTACAAACTGTTAATTCTCCGATGGTGACATTACAGTTACAACAACAATTTAGATATAGAAAAGCAAAAATTATAGTAAATTGTCCTCCAAAAATTTCAAGGGAGATATCTAAAGAGGCTAATTTGATGGTCGCAAAGTCATTACAGAAGGAACCATTTGTTTATCAACTTTTACAAGCTAGATCTCAATGGAAAGCCAATGGATGTCCATCCAAACCTCCTCCAGGTGTTAATCAGAGTAAAAGAGAATTTATATCATGGCAGGTATGTTTATATTCTTTGTATTTTTTATGTTTTAGTTATTATATATTATTATTTTTTAAAACTTGTATTTATTTAAACTGTATGTTCTTTTTTGCAGAATTTTGTAGAGACTACAGAGCAAACTTTACAAAAAGGATTTATAAAGAATGATTTACATCTTCTTTTATGTAATGATGAGGAATGGAAGAATTGGATATCAAAGATTTCATATTATAGCAGGTCAAGGTGCATGCCAAAAAACTGATATCCGTATCCGATATAAGTTTGAGCATCGTAAAAACTTGGATACAATTTGGAAAATTTTTCCACATTTGGATGGAAATAATACCATTATTTTTTATGATACATTATATCATGTGATTTGGAATATGAAAGGCACTTATGTAATTCTACCGAAGCTGTGGAGGCAATCATCGGAGGAGTTGGAAAACTTTTTATCCAAAACAATGATTCCTTGGCTTTATGGATGGATTTGCTCAAAGAACAGACGTTCTTATACATGCAATACAATTGTAAATCAGAGACCTTGTGATAGAGAAACATATTATGTACTTGAACAATATATTAAGAAACGATATAAATGATTTTAAAATATTTGAACATCATGTATTTTATTGGTGTTTTTAAACACCACATATTTTTGGGACTGTTCAACCAAGTGAAAAATTATTGGTAGCCTAAATTGCATATATTTGAGTTATTACTGAATTCGATTGTTTTTCAAAGCTCTAAATTAGTATGATAGATTTATTATAAAATTATATGAAATAATCTTTTCAATTTTTAAACAACATAGTATTGACATAATTTTCATATCATTCACTTAAATGAACAATTATTAGTATGTCGAATTGCATATTATTAAGTATTGTTAAACTAGATCTAAATTCATGTGGTTGCTTTTTTTTTTAAATGGAGGTTCAGCCGAGGCCTACTCCTCCGGGCCTATTGTATAAGGAAGGGCATAGTATCTGTGGGACCCACCTTATCCCACAAGAATAAGGGTTTACATAGCTGGGTTAAATTGCGATCACAACTATCGCGAAGAAGGACAAACGGTGGCACATTAGCAACAAGATACAACTTTTCATGTGTTGATGGGGGTTGAAGCACCGTCCCCGCCTCAAGAGGCAAGTGGCCCAACCACCCGAACAAGTGACCTGGGACCAAATTGAATATATTTATTGTTTAATATATTAAATTGTGAGCTCTAAATTCATAAAGTTAGGATGATTTGTCATATTAGGATGATATTTACTTTATGAGCATTTATTGATATATCAAATAGTGTATAATTGACCTATTATTATTGAATTGGATAATACCAGACTTCATATTTTGAAAAAAATTCAAGGCTGAATGCTTTTCTTTGTTTATTCATATTCTCCTTGGTGTTTTTTTAAAGAAGCTCATCAACTAATATTATTTTTTGTCTATTGAAAACTTAAAACATTTTAACAAAAAGAGGATGTATTCATGACTTGATCTTTGTAAGAAGAATATAACATAGAAATTATAAGTTAATACCATCACTAGTATTATAAATGGGACTTGAATAATTCCCAAATTTCGTGAATAGGCCTTAAAAGTAGATCAAACTAGATCTTCACTTTTCTTAGATTGTAGGAAAGTGAATCGATTCCCTCCAACAACCATTCCCATCTTCATTTGAATTCAAAATCCACTCGTAGAAATCATGTAACACTTCTAAATTCTATATAAAGACTTGAAATCACTTGTACAATAAATGGAAGCAATATACATACACTTGTGACCATCATTGTCTTGCTCCTTCAATTTTTTGCATCATCTTCTTCACCAATAGTAATCTTGAAGAGGCTGCTGCTCTCTCTCTAGAGACCCAAATTGAGTGAAAGATGGCTCATTGCAAAGGTACTTGCATCTATTTTATGCCTATAAATGTTCATAACATTTACTATAGTAAATTGGGAGCCATCTCAGTTTTTCTATCTCAGGGTCAATCTTTGCGTATTCCTGAAAAATAGGAAGTACCACCGTTGAGTGTTTGATACATTCCTATAGCATATTTTGCTTATTCCTTATAGTTTTGTGCATTCTATACACTCAACCCTATGTGTATCACTCCCACCAAAGGATTGTTTCTAATTGTAATCACGCTGGTCGCTATGGGCATTTGAAGTTCATTGTCTCCTCCATAGATAGTAAGTTTTTTTGAGCTAGTGGACGTGCGAACCTATCTATATTTTATCGACTCCTTCTCCTTGATTCTCCAAAGTACATAGTGCATTTCTTTGCATTTATCACATGCCTATAAGGTCTATTTGAGTCTCCATAAGCTCAAGGGCTGGTTTTGCGCCAGTTGGATGGACCAAACTTCATCGCTTTGAAACACACTTTTCTACCTCCTACAAGCTTCTCCAAGTTATTTTAGTGGTATTAGAGCTAGATCAAGATGGGTGATGGCTTTCCCTCAATGATTGAGAAGCTTGATCGACACAACTATGCGGCTTGGCAAATCAGAATGGAGGCTTAATCGCAAGGTAGAAATCTTTATGGAATTGTAGCAAGTGATGAAGCTATGTCTATTCCAAGATCCAAAGGAGGACCTACACAAGAGGAGACAGATAAGCTCACACTTTGGTGCACAAAGGATGCTCAAGCAAGGTCATAGATACTAAAATCTATCTTTGACTTTCTATTACCACATATTAGAGGATGCAAGACATCTCAAGAGACTTGGGATGCCCTCGAGACTTTCTTTTTTGCTAGTACCAAAGCAAGAAAGAATCATCTTTGGAATGAGTTCAACCAAATGAAGAAGACACCTGAACAAACCATCACAGAGTTTGTTACCAAGGTCAAGGAGGTTGGGGATCAATTAGCATCCATGGGAGAGCTGATTGAAGAAGAGGCTATCATGAGGCAAATTTGCAATGGCATTGGAAGTGATAAGCAATGGCAATCCTTCACGATGGCTTATGATCTCATCATGGATGTGCAGACTCTAGACTTCAACATCTTTCTTGGACAACTCTTCAATCAAGAGGCAAACAATAGCATAAAGGAAGGTAACTCCTATCATGGTAATTCAACTAGTGGTCTATATGTAGATAAGAAGGATAAGAAGCAAAAAGGCAAGAAGAAGGAAGAAGATGAAGAAGAGACTTCTCAAGCCAACTTCGCAAGCAAGAGCAAGTGGGAAGGGAAGAAGAAAGGACCAAAGCAAGACAAAGCCAAAGTTCAAAATATTCAACCTTGTGCCATATGTGATAAGACCAACCACATCACTCAGAATTGATAGTTCAATGGGAAGACCCAGAAAGGAAGTGGAAGAGGTGGATATGGTAGCAATAGAGGTAGAGGTGGACACAACTTCACCAATAACAATAGAGGTTGTAATAGAAGGGACTTCAAAAATTATTCAGAAGATCAACCACATGAAGACTCATTGCCTCTCATGAATCTAAGCCACAAACAAGGTAAAGAAGATGATCATTTGTTATACATAGATTCAAGATGTTTGAATCATGTTGCAGGCAACATTGCTCTTCTATCTAATTTGGAAAGTCCAAAGCATAGACATGAAGTACAAAACAGTAGATGACACAAAGCACAATGAGGAGAAGATTGGTAATGTCAAAAGTTCCAATGGTAGGATAAACATTCTCAGTAAGGTTCTTTATGTACCCACTATCACTAAAAACCTAATAAGTGTTGGCCAAATAGTTGAAAAACGCTTGCAAGTTAGGTTCACCCAGCATGGAGCTTTTGTGGAAGATCCATGTCAAGGCTTCAAGAAGATATCCAGAGGTGAGAAGCATGGTAGGCTCTTTACTTTTGAAGTAGGAGAAACCAGGGACATAGCTCTATTCACTTTTGGGCCTCAAACCCTAACTGAGCTTGAAGTGTGGCATAAGGGACTTGCTCATGTGAATGAAAGAACCTTGAAGGATATATGCAAGGATCAAAGTGTTCTAGGATTGCCAAACATATCAAGGCAACACATGATCAACAGGTGTGATGCATGTCGGATTGGGAAGGCACAAAGACAACCATTCAACCACAAAGGCTACATCCACAACAACTTATTGGACTTAGTACATACAGATGTATGGGGATCAAGTCAAGAACCTTCATTGGCAGGATCAATATATTATGTCTCATTTATTGATGACCATAGTAGATGGATTGTTCTATACTTTATCAAAAGTAAGAATGAAGTGTTTTATTGCTTCAAAAAGTATCTAGCAAATGTGGAGGATCATACAGGTAGATCAAATCTCATGGAGGGGGAGAATACTTCTCCAAAGATTTTGATGAGTTCTTGCAAGATAAAGGTATCAAAAGGGAAGTGACTACTAGGTACTCTCCTCAACTAAATGGAATTGTAGAGAGGAGAAACAAGACATTGGTTGGATCCGCTCGAACAATGCTTGAAGAGAAGAAGTTGCCAAATCACTTCAAGGTATGACTCCTTATGAAGCATGGCATGGAAGAAAACCTAGTCTTGGACATTGCAAGGTTTTTGGTTGTTTAGCTTATGTTCATGTACCATCACAAGTAAGAGGTAAGCTAGAGGAAAGGGCAACAAAGGTAGTGTTTATTGGATATGATTCAACTCAGATGGGTTACAGGTTCTATAATCCTTCAACCAAGCAATTCACTACAAGTAGAGATGTTGTGTTTGAAGAACACATGTCTTGGTATGATGAAGACAAACAAAAGGTAACTCTACCATATGATCTTGATTCTGATTCTCATCAATTAGGAAGCAAGCATGATACACAGGTCTAGCATCCAAGAAGTGATATAGACGATGACCAAGATGAAAGAGAAAAGGATTACAAGCTATGGAAGTCAAGAGGCAAAGCAAGGATGCAAGAGGTTGGAGAATGCTCCAAACAAGCACCTAGAAGATCAGCAGGAGAGAAGAAACAACCAAAACCATATGGATATGATTCCACATCTGTTATGAAGCATTCAATCTACTTGTCAAAAGACTCTATTTCAGAGGAACCCTCAACATATGAAGAGGAAAAGGGAAAGCCTAATTGGGAAAAGGCCATGAAAGAAGAAATAGATGCATTGAAGGAGATGGACACTTGGGATGTGGTTCCAATGTCATCGAATCAAAAGGTTATTGGTTGCAGATGGGTATATAAAGTTAAAAGAAATTCGAATGGATCAGTTTGTAGGTACAAGTCAAAATTAGCTTCCAAAGGATGCTCACAAACTCATGGTATAGACTATGAGGAAACATTCTCACTAGTTGCAAAGATGACTACAATCAGGACATTGATAAGTGTAGTTGTTGCAAGGAATTGGAGACTCCTCCAACTTGATGTGAAAAATGCATTCTTAAATGGTTGGATAAGTGAAGAGGTATACATGTCACAACCACCTAGTTTTGAAAACCCTAATCATCCATCTTATGTTTACGGACTTAAGAAAGCATTGTATGGATTGATCTCCTAGAGCTTGGAATTATAGGTTAGTTACCTATCTTCAAGATCAAGGGTTCAAAGCAAGCAACTTATATCCTTCTCTATTCATCAAAAGGAATCACGATGAGGTTATCTATCTGTGTATTATATGTAGATGATATTATTGTGACATGTGATGATTTGAATGGCATTCAAAGGATCAAGAGACACATGCAAGAGAAATTCAAAATCAATGACTTAGGTGAGCTCACATATTTCCTAGGTATGCAAGTGATATACATAGATGAAGGAATTTATTTGACTCAGAGAAGATATATTCCCGATCTACTTCTCAAGTTCAAAATGGAGAACACTAAACCTGTAGGTACGCCTTTGGAGATGAATCATAAACTTAGTGTTTATAAAGGTGAGAAAAATGAAGACCTTAAAGAGTATCAAATCTTGGTAGGTAGCTTGATATATGCTACTCATACAAGGGTAGATATCTCATATAGTGTGGGAGTGGTTAGTAAGTTCATGCACTCGCCAAGAATACCACACAGGGATGTAGCTTAGAGAGTACTTAAGTATCTCAAAGGTACAATCAACAAAGGTATATTCTATCCTTACTCTTTAGATTTGGATATCAAAATATATTCAGATGTAGATTGGGCAGAGCTAAGGATGATAGAAGAAGTACTTCTGGTGATGTAGCATTTGCAAGTTCAAAGCTAGTGTCATGGATTTCCAAGAAGCAACCAATAGTTGCTTTATCCTCGATGGAAGTAGAGTAGAGAGGCTTGACCATAACAACACAAGAGGCAATATGGTTAAAGGCATTGTATACAGATTTAGGACTTGTGAGTTCCAAACCTCACAGATTTGGAGATAATGTAAGTTCCATGCATCTAGCAGCAAATCCTATTTTCCATGCAAGAACCAAACACATAGAGGTTCATTACCACTTCATCAGAGAGAAGCTCATGGCAAAGGAGATTGACATTTCTCCTGTTCCTACTGAAAAGCAAGAAGCAGATATGATGACGAAGGCACTTGATGGAATAAAGTTTTGTAGGTTCAAAGCTATGGCAGGTATTCAACCTATTAGAGAATGAAGACTCAAGCATACTTTAGCTTGAGGGGGAGCTGTTGGAACATCAAGCTTACACTATGCTTAAGGTCGATTTGATCTACATCAAAGGCTATCACGTCGAAAGAATATCCGTTGGAGAGTTCTTTTATTTATGCTCACTTATTTTACTTGGCAAAAAAAAGATTTTTCATGGATCTTTTACCATTGTAAAAGCCTTGCAATTTACACATGTAAAAACAGATAGAGAGAGCCTAAATCCCACGAATTTGTGGTGGTTGGGTTGCATTCAATCAAGCAATCAATCACCTAAAACTAGATCAAACTAGATCTTCACTTTTCTTAGACTGTAGGAAAGTGAATTGATTCCCTCCAACAACCATTCCCGCCTTCATTTGAATTCAAAATCCACTTGTACAACCTGTGGAACACCTCTAGATTTTATATAAAGACTTGAGATCACTTTTACAATACATGGAAGCAATATACATACACTTGTGACCATCATTGTCTTGCTCCTTCAATTTGCTGCATCATCTTCTTCGCCAATAGTAATCTTGCAGAGGCTATTGCTTTCTCTCTTGAGATGCAAATTGAGTGCAAGATAGCTCATTGGAAAGGTATTAGTATCTAGTTTATGCTTATCAATTTCATTAACAATGAATCCAGCAGATCGGGAGAAATCGTAGTGTTTCTATCTCGGGGTCAATCTCTACGTATTCCTAAAAATTAGGAAGTACCACCGTTGAGTGTTTGATTCATTCCGATAGCATATTTTTCTTATTCCTTATAATTTTGTGCATTCTATACACTCAACCCTATGTGTGTCATTCCCATAAAAGGATTTTGTCTAATTATAATCATGCTAGGCGCTATGGGCATTTGAAGTTCATTGTCTCTTCCATAGATAGTAAGTTTTTTTGAGCTAGTCGACGTGCAAACCTATCCGTTTTGTATCGACTCCTTCTACTTGATGCTCCAAAGTACATAGTGCATTTCTTTGCACTTATCGCATGCCTAAAAGTTCTATTTGAGTCTCCATAATCTCAAGGGCTGGTCTTGTGCCGGTTGGCTAGACCAAACTTCGTCGCTTTGAAACACATGTTTCTACCTCCTACAAGCTTCTCCAAGTTCTTTCATGTATGTATGTATGTATGTATGTATGTATGTATGTATGTATGTATGCATGTATGTATGTATGTATGTATGTATGTATGTATGTATGTATGTATGTATGCATGTATGTATGTATGTATGTATGTATGTATGTATGTATGTATGTATGTATGTATGCATGTATGTATGTATGTATGTATGTGTGTATGTATGTATGTTGTATCATGTATGTATGTGTTGGAGGTAGCTCAAAAGTTGACCAAAAAATTCTTGGAGTTAGACGTCTGCGGAAGCACGCGAACAGCACAAGGAAGAGGAACAAGCTTGGAGCACAAACACACAATACTAAATGTATTACTAGAGAATGTAAAAAGATAAGTAGCCCATTAGGGCAATAGGCGTATATACAAGTCGGGGGGAAAAAACCTCCTAAAGAGGGAAAAAAGTGCCCCGGCCGTCATAGTGTGTTCACACACATCACTACCTAAATATATCAACAAATCCCCCCTGGGAGTGATGCGGTGAACAAGGAGCTGGCACTCATGTATAAGGAAGTGCCAAGCTATGTGGAAATCACTCCACAAAAGGAAGTAAGCCCAAAGCTTTGCGAAAAGCTTCAAACTTCTCCCTAGGCAGAGCCTTCGTGAAAAGGTATGCAATGTTCTACTACGTGGGCACATATGCCAAGCTAATCTCCCTAGCAGAGAACCTCTCCCTGACATAGTGATAATGCACCTCAATGTGCTTAGTGCGAGCATGGAACATAGGGTTCCTCACAACTGCTAATGCGCTCTGATTGTCAGTGAAGATGGTGGTGGCAGAAGACTAGCAACCACCCAAATCAGCCATAAGGCGTCTGAGCCACACACACTCAACAGTCCTTGTGAAAGCTGCCCTATACTCAGCCTCACAACTAGAAGTGGCCATAGTAGGCTTCTTCTTGCTCAACCAAGATATACATGAGCTACCAAGCATGAAGCAAAAACCACTGGTGGACACACGAGTGTCATAGTAACCAGCCCAATCTGAGTCAGAAAAAGCATGCAAATCTGGCGGTCGTGATCCCCCCTTGGGATAAAACAACCCAAGTAGCCGAGTACCACTCAAGTAGCGAAAGATGCGCTTAACCGCCTTCCAATGCGTGACTCCTGGGCAATGCATAAACCTGCTCATTTGTGAGACAGCAAACTGAATATCGCGTCGAGTAATGCATAAGTAAATCAAGCATCCAACAGCCTGCTGATAGAGAACAGCATCCAATGCATCTCCAGCAACATGAAGACTCAATCGTAAACCTGTCTCCATAGGAGTGGCGATAGGCTTACAGTCTTCAAGGCCAAAACGCTGCAATAATGTGTCAATATATTCTGTTTGACACAAAGCCATTCCACCATCAACTTGCATAAACTGAATGCCCAAATAGTGATGCAAATGCCCCAAATCAGACATCTCAAATGAGGCATGCAAATCAGCCTTAAAATCAGCAATATGCTTCTCAATAGGACCAGTGAGCAGCATGTCGTCAACATAGACAATGCTCACTGTCGTCAACATAGACAACAATGATCAGAAGCACATCATTAGCACGCTTAACATATAAGGTGCTTTCAGTTGGAGTATTCTCAAAACCATGTGCAATCAGATAGGCATGTATCTTCTCATACCAAGCACGTGGTGCTTGCTTTAAACCATATAATGCCTTTTTTAACATGCACACCTGGTTTTCATGCCCTTTCTGCACGAAGCCACGGGGTTGAAAAACATACACTTCTTCATGCAAGTCACCATTCAGAAATGTTGTTTTAATGTCCAACTGATGTACATTCCAACCATGATGGGCTGCAAGTGCACAAATACTCCGAACAGTAGTCATACGACATGTAGGTGCAAAGGTCTCATCAAAATCAATGCCTCTTTCCTTCGCATAACCCTTTGCAACAAGCCTAGCCTTATACCTGTCAATTGTACCATCAGGTTTACGCTTCAGCTTGTATACCCACTTAGTGCCAATGGCCTTCTTGCCAGGAGGCAAGTCACATAAAGACCATGTACCATTCTTCATTATAGCATCATATTCAGATTGCATAGCAGCCATCCAATTTTCTGAATTTTGTGCTTCATCAAAAGAAACAGGCTCATTCTCATCACAAAGACTAGATGCAGCCATAGCATAGCAATCTGATGCAAAGGAGGCACTATGAGAGCCTGAACGAGTACGATATGACAAAGGTGCATCTAATTTACTGTCACGCAAAGTCTGCACAAGCCATTTTGGCATAGTTTTTGCTTGCTCAATATCAGCTCTCTCATCAACAAGTGCATCATGTAAATCTGCATCAGAAATGGAATGATTTGCATCATCATATGAAACCTGCAAAGGCTGAGAAGTTGCCTCATTAGGACCAAACACTAGACTGTCCACCTGTAAAAAGAGGCATCAAAGTATCATACATGTCTTTGGAGCTAACAGATGTCTCCTTAGTACATGAAAGCAATGGCTGAATAGCATCTTCCATAAAGACAACATCACGGCTAACCAGAATGCGTTTAGTCTGTGGATGATACAGACGATAGCCTTTACTTTCAGAACTGTACCCAACAAAAATACATTTTACTACCTTATCATCCAATTTTCTGCGATGTTGTTCAGGCACTAGTGCATATGCCAAACAACCAAAAACACGCAGATGAGCAAGAGATGGCTTGCGATCATGCCAAGCCTCATATGGAGTGATAGACTGGAGCGCTTTAGTGGGACACGTGTTCAGTACATATGTTGCACACATGACAGCCTCAAGCTAGAAACTATGAGGTAAAGCCTGACTCTTGACCATACACCTCGCCATCTCCATGAGAGACCTGTTCTTCCATTTAGCAACTCCATTTTGTTGAGGTGTATACGGCATTGTACACTGGTGTTTTATCCCACGTTCAGCCAGAAATGCATTAAAATCAGAAGACATATATTCCCCCCCTCGATCAGAACGGAGGGTGCTCATTTTACATGCTGACAAATTTTCAGCCAAAACCAAAAACTGTTTGAAGCACATGAACACTTCGGACTTTGCTTTGAGTGGATATACCCATGCATCCCTAGAAAAATCATCAATGAAAGTCACAAAGTAAAGGTAATTTCCAAAAGAGGGTGTCTGCATAGGACCACAGACATCACTATGTACAAGCTACAATTTTTGCGTAGCCCAAACTGAACCATCTTTTGGAAAGGAGGAATGCTGCATTTTGCCCAAAATATAGCCTTCACATACATGTTTTCCAGGTGTCTCAAGCTTGGGCAAAGAAGACACCATATCAGATTTCTGCAGGCGTAGCAAACTAGCAAAATTCAGATGACCAAAGCGTGCATGCCAAAGCTTTGCATCTGAGATAGCCTGAGAATCATGAACTACACATGCCGAATCATTCACAAATCTTTTATAGTCTATGAGCTTATACAGCCCACGACATAAAATGCCAGAAGCAATAATAACATCGCCATTTGACAGATCATGAACTGTACATCTGTCATCAACAAATTTCACAACCAAGCCAATCTTGGCTAATGCAAAAACTGATAATAGATTCTTCTTGATCCCTGGCACAAATAAAGCATCTGACAAGGTGAAAGAACTACCATCAGCAGTAGTCAGAATGATCTTACCAACTCCCATAACAGGGTAAGAGGAGTTGTTGGCGCATGTGACAGTATTCCCTATAGGGGCAGGCTCGGGTGAAGAGAAGAAACTACGTTGCGAGGTAATATGTTTGGTCACCCCACTGTCAAAGTACCAAACATCTAAGTCCACTGCAGACATGCACTGCCCATGAGAAGATGGGTCAAAACTGCAAACATTAGTAAACGCCCATTCTTCTTCCTGCACAAGATTAGCAGACTCTATTTTTCGTGTAGAGGCTTCTGCAACAACCATTCCAGCCTCCTTTTTCTTTGCCTCTTTTGCAGCCAGTTTTGGACAGTTCTTTATGATATGATCATTCCCTTTACAGTACTTGCAAAACAATTTCTGCTTTTCTGATTTCTTCTCATCTTTATCTTGGTTCTTCGAATGTGCAGCATTTGCAGATTTCTGCTTACTAGTAGAAGAGCTCCATTTTCCTTTGCCCTTCTGACTAGCCAGGAAAGCTTGATCTGCAACACGCATAATGGACCTGTTCTACCTCGACTGATCTTCCTGCAACAGAACAGAGAATAACTCCTCAAATGATAAGGCATTCGGATTGCCTTTCATCATCAACCGAAGAGTAGAAGCAAAACTATGATATGAATCAGGAAGACCATTCAGAACGGTCTGCACAAGTGAGCTATCTGGTATAACCTCATCAGCAGAAATCAATTGTTCCTTCAAGTCTTTGATCTTCATTAGGAAACTGTCCATAGAATCACCTCATTCATGTGCTCACTCTCCAATTGTTTTCAGACGTAAGCAACACGAGCCTCATTCCTAGCTTGGTACAATGTGGTAAGTGTATCCCAAGCATCCCTAGTTGTTCTGGAAGAGCGAATATGAGGAATAATGGCACGTTTGATAGACAAAGCTATCAATGCATGTGCCTCGGCATCTCTACCATCCCAATGAATCTGCTCTGTAGTAGGTGCAGCAAAAACAGCAGCACGAACAGGAATCTACACAACATCATCTTCGACACAATCTTCATCAGCTCCAGCACGTGTATTTGCAGTACCTCTTGTTACAGGTGTAACAGGATGTTTTTCAACACCTTGCACAATGTTCCACAATCTTTTTGCAACCAATATGTGTCGCATCATATAAGCCCACAATGGGTAGTTGGTACCATCCAACTTATCCTCAACAGCCAACATGCGGAATACATCACTGCTTTCAGCCATGGTCGGTGACTAAAATACCTTGATGCAGAAAATTGACTGTATCTCAAAAAGTTGAACGGAACTGCCCAGATGAGTTCTACTAAACCTGTAGCAGACTTCGAGACGCTTATACTAGCGAACAAAAACTGGTATATACCTTTGGCACAAAAAAACAAAATATCCTGCATAAGCATTGCGATAGTGCGTTCAGAGGTCAAAACGAGCTCAGATCGCGATTTCGGCACCACAGAACGAAGCTATATTGATCTCTGAAACACCATGAGTATGCTCACCAAATTTCGTGCGAATCTAAGACTGCAAACGGAGGAGTGTCGACGGGGCCCTAGATGAAGCAACGACCTGCTTTGATACCAATTGTTGGAGTTGGACGTCTGCGGAAGCACGCGAACAGCACAAGGAAGAAGAAGAAGCTTGGAGCACAAACACACAATACTGAATGTATTACTAGAAAATGTACAAAAATAAGTAGCCCATTAGGGCAATAGGCGTATATACAAGCCGGGGGAAAAAAACCTCCTAAAGAGGGAAAAAAGTACCCCGGCGGTCCTAGTGTGTTCACACACATCACTACCTAAATATATCAACAAAAATCATAAGTCAAAGAGTTGAAAGCTCAATCAAAGAACAAGGAAAATGGTAAAAGGGAATTGCAAGAATAGAAGAAAATAAGGAGAGCATCTACTGATTTCCCCAATTTCAAATCGATTCTCAAATAAAGGTTTTCCCATTTTTCACCTAGAATACATGTAAAAATGCTTATTTTTGGCATAATTTCCTAGTCTTAGCGCTAGCGGGCACACGTTGTAAAAGTCAAGTAGTACACAAGATTCATGGGAATTCATAGAATATCCACACTAAACTTATATTTTCTGTACAATTGTTTCAATCTCCTAATAGCCTTTGGACACTAATTTTAGAACTAAGCTAGATAGTCGTGTACGGTCAAAGCTCCTACAAAATCTATATAAGTGAAAGAGCTCTCATCTATAATGGATAGACTGTTCGCGTTTAGAAAGCCTTTGAACTTTTTACTCTTATCTTAAGAAATAATAGAGTTTCTTGGAGCACATTTCCTCTTGCCTAATCGTGAGTGTGTGTGCATGCTATTGTGGTTGCGGGGTATGATGATGTGTTCTTACACTTTTGGCACCATTGTCGAGGGCATACTTGTTAAACATACATGGTCATACATTTTTGCACAAAGTACATGCTTTTGTTACCTTTGTGCTTGTGGTTTGAGTTTACACCCTTCATCCATCATCTTTAGATAGGTAATTAGGTAGTTAGATAGCTAGATTAAAGAGAAATATAAGTTTTTAGGATTAGGTTTTGTGCATTTTTTTACAAGATTTCCATTACACCTACACTTCATCTTCTTCATCTTCGCCTTCTTGGTCATGAAAATTTCTGGAGCTTAGTGTGGAGTGTATGGGGCACATTAGTAGCTGAGACTTAAAATATAGGGCCTTTGACCTTATATCTATGCATATATAGATCCAATTTTCAAGAAATGATACTTAAAGGTTATGAGTGAGTTTAAAGTTTCATGTTCTTGATTTTTCACTATATAGTGACCATTTTGAGTATCCACCAAGATAGGGCTATGGAGGCGAGAGAGCAGGGAACAGATACATATAACCAAAATTAAAATTTGATTCTCCAAAGCCCAAGTATTGCAATACTTGGTTGAGTCTCATATTGCCATACCAGCCTCAACAGTATCACCAATACATGTCTGATATTGTCTGTACCTATGGTATCTCAATATTACGGATATGGATATTACCTATGGTATCGAGATATCACCCATATTGCTGCTACTTTCGATATTGCAATATGACACATATCCAATACTATTGGTATTATGATATCATCCATATAGTAGATACTTCAAGTAACACTATATCATCCATATAACAGATACTTCAAGTAACTCTATATCATCCATTCACCAATACTTTAGGTACCGTGATGTAATCCATATCACCAATATTGTTGGTATCATGATATTCACTCATCCGATACTAGTGGTATCATGACATTGTTGATGTCATCAATACTAATAGGATATCACAATATTATTGGTATCTCTTTTCCCAGGTATCACAAAATTCAAGTATCATCTATGTTTGGATGTTTTTTCCAAGACAATAAAGGAACAAAATACACATTTCTAAGGAAAAATTTTGGAGGTTTTGCTACACAAGTATCTTGATAGGTTGTGTTTGCTTGTTGGACCCCAAAATGCTTGAACTTTCATAAAGTTTTGTTCAAAATTCCATTTTTTGAACTCTATATCTCTATAGCTTGAAATCATATGTTAATTTCAAAATATGATATTTTTAAGCTAACCTTGGCGAGAGCCATCCAATGGTAATATGAGTTTGTTAAGTAGAATTGTTTATGTGCCAACCGTTACAAAGAATTTTAGGACAGATTGTGGACAAAAGGTTTTTAGTGGAGGTTCACCAAGCATGAAGCCTATGTGGAGGATCCATATCAACATTTGAAGAAGATAGCAAAGGGATAAGAGATAGGTAGGTTGTTCACATTTGAACTCCAAGACACGAAGAACATTGCTTTATCCAAATATTGTACCCAAACCCTATTAGAACATGAGGTTTGGCATAAGCTCTTAGCTCACATTGGAGAAAGGGTCCTCGAAAAAATCAGTGGAGATTAGAGTGTGCTTGGACTACCCAATATGTCAAAGCAACACATGCATGACAATTTGGAAAATCACATAGACAACCATTCACCAAGAAAGGATACATACATGGAGATCTTCTCAAGCTTGTCCATACACATGTTTGATGACTAAGTAAAGAACCATCAACCTTAAGATCAAGGTATTATGTGTCACTTATAGTTGATTGTAGTGGATGGATTGTTTTGTACTTCATGAAGCATAAGGAAGATGTTTCTTCATGCTTTAAGAGATATTTAGCTCTTGTGGATAACCAATCAAGTAAAACCCTAAAACGACCTAGGCTTGATGGGGGGTGGATACTTCTCCCATGAGTTTGATTCATATCTCTAAGATAAAAGAATCAAAAGATAAATCACTACCCAGTATACTCGTTAGTAGAATGGACTGGTAGAGAGAAGGAATAGGACCATTGTGGAGGTAGCAAGGTCTGTATTGAATGGGAAGAAGCTACGAAACTATTTGTTGGTAGAGTAGTATCCACTGCTACATATTTGATAACTAATTTACATTCAAAGGCATTGAAGGGTATAACTCCATATGAAGCTTGGAATGGACAAAGACTAATCTTGGACCATTGCAACATATTTAGTTGCATTGCATATGCACAAACCATCATGAATTAGAGGCAAATTGGAACCTAAGGCAAAGACGTGTATGTTCATATGCTATGACCTTAACCAAAAAAGTTATAAAATATATAGCCCCAACAATAGAGAATTTATATTTAGTCAAGATGTTGTGTTTGATAAAAGCAAATCATGGTTTGAAGATGATTGCAAGAAGATCAAGCTACTATCTCCAAGAAGAGAGTCAATTCATGGTGGAACTCCAAAGGCAAGGATTTGTGAAATGTAAGAGAATCCTCTCAACAAACAATCAAAAGATATTCTAGGGAGAAGAAGAAACAAGAAAGGTATGGTTGTGATACTTCACTAGTAACTAAACACTCTATCTATCTCGCACAAGACTTAAATTTTGAGGAAACCTCACCTTATGAGGAGGAAAAGAGAAAACCAAAATGTATGAATGCTATGGAAGAAGAAATTAAATCATTCTAGGAGGACCACACTATGGAATTCGTGCCCAAGGCTCCAACCATGAAGATTAATGGATCTAGATGGATACACAAAGTGAAGAAGAACTCTAATAGTATCTTCAATAGGTATACATATAGACTTGTGGCTAAAGGGTACACTCTGACCCAAGGAATTGAATATGTAGAGAACTTCTCACTTGTGGCAAAAAGGCCACCAATTAGAGTGATTATGAGCATTTGAGGTGCCAAGAATTGGAAAATCTAGCAATGGATGTGAAGAATGAAATTTTTAATGGATGGAGCTGATAAGAAGTATATATGGATATACCTCCTTGATTTAAAGATTCACATTTTCTTGAACATGTATTAAGGTTAAGAAACCCATCAAGGGCTTGGAAACATAGATTTGTCACCTATTTTCAGGATAAGGGTTTCATGGTTAGCAAAGCAGACCCTTCACACTTCATCTAGAGGAATCATGGAGATGCCATATACCTTTGTGTATATGTAGATGATATAATACTCAAATGTAATGATGCTAAAGGCATTAAGATGACCAAGCTTCAAATGAAGGGTTCAAGATTAAGGATCCAAGGAAACACACATACCTCCGGGTTGGAAGTTATGTATAAGGAAAAGGGTATGTATCTCATTCAAAGGAAATACATCAAGGATATGCTAGCCAAATTCAAGATGGAGAATGCCAAGCATGTAGGTACACCCATTAAGATGAACTTAATGCTAAGTGCTCATGAAGGAGAGCCAATGGAAGGCATAACAAGGTATCAAAGTTTAGTGGGTAGTACAAAGCTTATTTCTCGGTCATCCAAGAAGCCACGTACTATTTCTCTTTCATCAACAAAACTTGAATATAAAGGATTAGCCAATGCAACTGAGGAAGTCAAGTGGATCAAGACCTTGTACTTAGATTTTAGTCTCAAGTCTTCTACCCACATTTTTGGAGATAATATAAGCTCACTTCATTTTCTAGCAAATCCAATTTATCATGTTAGGACAACCCACATAGAATTCCATTATCATTATTTTAAGAGAGAAGATCAAAATCAATGAAATCGAACTCTTATATCTAACCACTCAACAACAATGTGGAGATAGGATGAGCAAGGTATTGGATGGAGTAAATTTACACATTTTGAAAGCCATGATTGGACTTTAGGAAGTATGGAAGGATTGAAGATTCAAGACTCTTAGCCTTGAGGAATAGCTCTTGGTGCATGAAGCAAGCCTAAGATCTTGATAAATGCAATTGCATTTCTTGGGATTCATGAGGTGTAAATGTACATACACCACAACATATGGTTATGGATTTCAAAAGATTAAAACTAGGTTTATCTATATCAAATGTAAAAGTGAAGAATGGAGAGAAAACTATGAACATATTGAAAGCCAAAAGCCATGAATTAGTTTGAATTTAAATATCAAATCATTCCCTAAAATTTAGGATCACTTTTAGGTGGAATCATCAACACTTACGGAAGCAATTGTATATATACCATGGTTTTGAGTCATAAGAGAGTGATTAGAGCTGATCATCACACTCGTTTTGAGTTAGCTTAGTCTTACCTTGAAGATAAAAAGTCCTCTACACTCTCTCTGTATCATATGTTCCTTAGAAATACATTTTGTACTTCATTTTTATTGGTATATGAATCTCTATGCTCTATTAGAGTACATTGAGCAACTCTGTCAAGTTCTCTAAGTCATTTCTTTGTGTGTGAGTAATCATTGTCAAATCCATCACTTGTAAATCTTTGATAGGATTATAATAAGAAACTCTACAAAGTCTCATAACTATTAGAGGTTTCTTTCTTCCAAAAATAGAAGGTTTTTTTATAGTTCTTTGTACTTGCAGGTCATCTATTTTGACACAAATTTTTGAAAATGATGTTCCTAAGTATTATAGTTCTTTAAATGCATACATTGCAAGCTTGAAGAGTCTATCAAGGGTCTCTAATGTTATAAATGCTAGTCTAGAGCAGGAGGTTTCCAAGACCATCTCATCCTTGTACATTGTCAATCAACTCTTCACAAGTGTATGCACATAGAGAAAATCTAGAGATGATAAGTTTTATATTCTCTCTCTGAACCTCAATACATCACGTTTTCTAGTTGAAAATTGAACATGAAGCTGAAAGAATGACGAAAAATAATGAATGAGAGAAAGCTAGATCATGCATAGGAGAATAAAAGTGTGTCTATGAGAATTTTTTTTATTCATGTTTTAAGTATTACATTTTGGGCTGTAGAGTTCGTTCACTATCAATAATGCCTTGATTTATTCTCTCTCTAGAATTTCTAAACTTTTGTGGCTAAAAATTGATATCTAGAGATGGATTTGAATGTAGTGAATCTGTAAATTTTTGTGTAGATCAAAGATCTAAAAATTTTCTCCTTAGAAGCATTCTGGAATTCAACACTATTTTTTAGCTGCAAGACTTGGAAAAGTGTTGATTTTTAATGCTCAAAATGTGGATTCCTCTATTATTATTCAAATCTATGAATTGGATGCATACATGTTGTCATGCACATTACAGATTTCATCGAATATTTATTTGCATTGCATTTTCTTCTAGCTTTGACAAGTCGTACTAAAGAATGAATATGACCACAAAAACCCATGTTTTTTACAAAATTCTAGCACGCAACACTCAAAGGCACGACTTTTGTTAAAGTTGGTGGATGGATTGCTTCTTTCACAAGAGATGACCAATTGTATTTTGGGAGAAATTTGTTGCGATGTGCAAGAAGAGGCCTACAAGAGATTGAAATATTTTAGGGGTGGTTCAAGAGGTTGAAGCTTTGTCACAAAGCTATATTGTGAAAGCTATTCTATCTGACTCAAATTTATAATACAAGATTATCTCTTTCTCTATGTCTCATGTATACTCTATTGTGTCATATTTTCTCTTGTCTTGTGAAGTTCTTATTTCTTTCTTATATTGTCCTAGACTGATTGAAAGCCTATCATTTGGGATAGATTGTGATTTTGGAAGCACTACAATGTACATATGTATGCTTGTATATATGTATGTATGTATGTATGCATGTATGTGTTCATGTATGCATCTATGTATGTATGTATGTATGTATGCATGTATGTATGTTTGTATGAACGTATGCATGCATGCATGTATGTATGTATGTATGTATGTATGTATGTACGTATGTATGTATGTATGTATGTATGTATGTATGTATGTATGTATGTATGTATGTATGTATGTATGTATGTATGTATCTTGTATCATGTTTGTATGTGTTGGAGCAAGCTCAAAAGTTGACCAAAAAATCATAAGTCAAAGGATTGAAAGCTCAGTCCAAGGATGAGGAAAATGGTAAAAGGGAAGCACAAAAACTAGAAGAAAATGAGGAAAGCATCTACTAATTTCCCCCATTTCAAATCCATTCTCAAATTATGTTTTTCCCATTTTGCACCTAAAATACATATAAAAATGCTTGTTTTCGGCATAATTTTCTAATTTTAGCACTATACGGCACACCTTGTAAAAGTTGATGAGTACACAAGATTCATGGGCATGCATAGAATATCCACATCAAATTTTATATTTTCTTTACAATCGATTCAATCTTCACATAGCCTTTGGACACTATTTTTAGAACTAAGCCAGACATTGTAGTATGGTCAAAGCTCTTAGAAAGTCTAAATAAGTGAAAGAGCTCTCATTTGTAATGGCTAGCTTGTTTTGCATTTAGAAAGCCTATGAGCTTAGTATTCTTATCTTAAGCAATAATAGAGCTTCTTGCAACACATTTCCTATTGCCTAATCCTGAGTGTGTGTGCATGCATGCATGTATGCACCTATGTGTGTGTTTGTTTCATTCTTGTTGTGGGTGCATATACTTGTATTTTTTTTGTGTATAGCCTTCATACCACCGACTGGTCACTACGTTGATAGGATATCTCTTTATTGTGCATAGAGGGCATGATGATGTGTTCTTATACTTTTGGCACTGTTATCGAGGGCATTCTTGTTGGACATACATGATCATAAGTTTTTGCAAAAAGTACGTGATTTTGTTGTTTTTGTGCTCATGGTTTGAGTTTACACCCTTCATTCATCATCTTTAGATAGTTAGTTAGGTAGTTAGATAGCAAGAAAAAAGAGAATTATCAATTATTAGGATTACGTTTTGTGCATTTTTTCCAAGATTTCCATTACACCTACACTTCATCGCTTCATCTTCACCTTCTTGGTCACGAAAACTTCCCGAGCTTAGTGTGGAGTGTATGGGGCATATTAAAAGCTGAGATATAAAATATAGGGCCTTTGAGGTTTTCTCTAGGCATCTATCGAGCCAATTTTCAAACAATTATACTTAGTGTAGAGATATGAACGAGTTCGAAGTGTCATGTTGTTGCTTTTGCACTTCATAGTGACCATTTTGAGTATCCATCAAGATATTGAGATAGAGGGGAGAGAGAAGGGAACACATATATACAATCAAAATTAAAATTTTATTCTCCAAAGCCCAAGTATTGCAATACCTGGTCGAGTCTCGTATTGCAATACCAGCCTCCCAAGTATCACCGATGGTATCTCAATATTAAGGATATGGCTAGTACCTATGGTATCAGGATATCACCCATATTGCCGATACTTCCGATATTGCAATATCACCCATCCCCAATACTATTGGTATTATGATATCATCCATATCACAGATACTTCAAGTAATGCTATATCATCCATATCACTAACACTTTAGGTACCGCGATGTAATCCATATCACCAATACTATCGGTATCGTGACATTGTTGATATCATGGATAGTAATAGGGTATCACAATATTACTGGTATCCTTTTCCCTAGGTATCACAAAATTCAAATATCGTCTATTTTTGGATGTTTATTCCAAGACAATAAAAGAATAATATACACATTTCTAAGGGAAAACTTAGGAGTCTTTGCTACACAAGTATCCTGATAGGTTGTGTTTGCTTGTTTGACCCCAAAGAGCTTGAACGTTCATAACGTTTTGGTTAAAATTCCATTTTTTGAACCCTATATCTCTATAGCTTGAAATCATATGTTAATTTTAAAATATGAAATTTTTAATTTGACCTTCGCTAGAGACATCCAATGGTAATATGAATTTGTTAAGTAGATTTCTTTATGTGCCAAACACTACAAAGGATTTTAGGAGACATTGTGGAGAAAGGTTTTTACTTGATGTTCACCAAGCATGAAGCCTATGTGGGGGATCCATATCAAGGTTTGAAGAAGATATCAAAGGGATAAGAGACAGGTAGGTTGTTCACATTTGAACTCCAAGACAGCAAGAACATTGCTTTATCCAACTATGGCACCTAAACCCCATTAGAACTTGAGGTTTCGCATAAGATGTTAGCTCACATTGTAGAAAGAGCCCTAGAAAAATCAGTAGAGATTAGAGTGTGCTTGGACTACCCAATATCTCAAAGCAACACATGATATATAAGTGTAGTGCATGTTAATTTGGAAAATCAAGTAGACAACCATACACCGAGAAAGGATACATACATGAAGATCTTCTCAAGCTTGTCCACACAAATATTCACCGACCAAGCAAAGAACCGTCAACCTCAAGATCAAGGTATTATGTGTCACTTATAGATGATTGTAGCAAATGGACTATTTTGTACTTCATGAAGCATAAGGAAGACGTTTCTTTATGCTTTAAGAGATAGTTAGCTCTTATGTATAATCAATGAGGTAAAACCCTAAAAAGACGTAGGCTTGATGGAGGTGAGAGATACTTCTCCAATGAGTTTGATTCATATCTTCAAGATAAAGGAATCAAAAGACAAATCACTACCATGTATACTCCTTAGTAGAATGCACCGGCAAAGAGAACAAATAGGACCATTGTGGAGGTAGCAAGGTCCATAGTGAATTGGAAGAAAGCTACCAAACTATTTTTTGGTGGAGGTAGTATCTATTGCTACATATTTGATAAATAGATTACATGCAAAGGCCTTGGAGGGTATGACTTCATATGAATCTTAGAATGGACAACGACTAATATTGGGCCATTGAATGATATTTAGGTGCATTCTGTATGCTACCATCACAAATTAGAGGTAATTGGACCCTAAGGCAAATACATGTGTGTTTATAGGCTATGACCATAATCCAAACGTTTATAAAATATATAACCCTAGCAATAAAGGATTTATAGTTAGTCAAGATGTTATGTTTGATGAGAGCAAATCATGGTTTCAAGATGATTGCAAGAAGATCAAGCTATTTTCTCTAAGAAGAGAGTCAACTCATGGAACTTCAAAGGAAAGAATTTGAGGGATTTAACAGAATCCTCTCAACAAACCATCAAAAGATATTCTAGGGAGAAGAAGAAGCCAGAAAGGTATGGTTATGAAACTTCACTAGTAACTAAACACTCTATCTATTTAGTAGAAGACTTAAATTTTCAAGAGGCCTCACCTTAGAGGAGGAAAAGAGAAAACCAGAATGGATGAATGCTATGGAAGAAGAAATTGATCACTTCAAAGAAGCAACCCACTATTTCTCTTTCATCAACAAACATTGAATATAGAGGATTAGCCAATGCAACTCAGGATGTCATGTCAATCAAGACCTAGTACTTAAATTTAGGTCTCAAGTCTTCTAGTCACATTGTTGGAGATAATATAAGCTCACTTCATTTTTTAGCTAATCAAGTTTATCATGTTAGGACCAAACACATGGAATTACATTATCATTATGTTGGGATAGAAGATCAAACACAAAAAAATGGAGCTCTCACATCTAAGCACTCAACAACAATGTGTAGATATGATGAACAATGCATTGGATGGAGTAGAGTTAAATATGTTCAAAGCTGGACTTGAGGAACTATGGAAAGATTGAAGTTTCAAGCATGTTAGCCTTGAGGGATAGCTCTTGGTACATGAGGCAATCCTAAGATCTTGATAAATGCAATCATATTTCTCGGTATTCATGAGGTGTAAATGTACATACACTACAACATATGCTTATGGATTTCCAAAGATTAAAAACTAGATTTATTTTTAAAAGTGAAGAATAGAGAGAATATCACAAAATATTAAAAGCCAGAAGCCATGAATCCATTTGAATTTAAATCTCAAATCATTCCCTAAATTTTAGGATCACTTTTAGGTGGAATCTTTAGCACTTATGGAAGTAAGAGTGTATATACACTATGTTTTTAAGTCACAGGAGAGTGATTAGAGCTAATCATCACACTCATTTTGAGTTAACTTAGTCTTATCTTGAAGCTAAAGAAGTCCTCCAGACTCTCTTATCATATGTTCATTAGAAATACATTTTGTACTTCATTTTTATCGGTATATGAATCTCTATTCTCTATAAGTGTACATTGAGCAACTCTATCGAGTTCTCTATTGCATTTCTCTATGTTTGAGTAGTCATTCACAAATCCATCACTTGTAACACTATGTTGGGACTATAATAATCAATTCTACAAAGTCTCATAACTATTGGATGCATCGATCCTATTTTATGAGTAAATCTATGTGACTGGGTGTGTGTATCATTGTTTTTGACACAAAGTTTTGGAAATGGTGTTTCTAGCTATTATAGTTCTTAAAATGCATACATTGCAAGCTTGAAGAGTATATTAAGGGTCTGATGTTATCAACACTAGTCTAGATGAGGAATTTGCCAAGAACATCTCATCTTTGTACATTGTCCATCACCTCCTCAAAATTTTATGCATATAGGCAAAATCTAGAGATCATAAGTTTCATATTCTCTCTCTAAACCTCAATACATCACGTTTTCTAGTTCAAAATTGAACATGAAGATGAAATAATGAGGAAAAATAATGTATGAGAGAAAGATAGAGCATGGATTGTCTATCTATGAGAAATTTTTTAAATCATGTTTTAAGTATCACATTTCAGGCTCTAGAGTTAGTTCACTACCAATAATGCCTTGATTGATTCCCTCTCTAGAATTTCTAAAATTCCATGGTTCAAAACTGATATTTGAAGAGAGATTTGGACGTAGGACATCTAGAGCTTTTTGTGTAGATCAAAGTGCTGAACATTTTTCCCTCAGAAGCATTTTCAAATTCTGCACTATTTTTTAGCTACAAGGCCTAGAAAAGTGTTGATTTTTCTAATACTCAAAAAGTGGGCTTCTCTATTATTATCCAAATCTCTGAATTTGATGCATACATGTTGTCATGCACATTGTGGATGTCATCGGATATGTCTTTGCATTGCATTTTATTCTATTCTTGACATGTGCCACTAAACAAAGCAACTCACCACTAAAACCCATGTTTTTGAATTGTATTTCAAGGGACATTTGTTGTGATGCGTAAAAAAAGGCCAAAAAAATGTGACAATAACCTTTTGAATGTGATTGAGAGTGAGATTGTGAGTGAGAATGAGATTGAGAGTTTGAGTGTGCATGAGATTGAAATATTTTAGGGTTGGTTTGAGAGGTTGCGGATTCGTCACAAAGCTATTTTGTGAAAGCTATTGTATCTCACTTAAATCTATAATGGGAGAAAGGTAGAGCATGGATAGGAGAAAAATGTCTCTCTATGAGAAATAATCATGTTTTAAGTATCACATTTTGGGCTCTAGAGTTAGTTCACTATCAATAATGCCTTGATTGGTTCTCTCTCTAGAATTTCTAAAATTCCATGGCTCAACTAATATTTGGAGAGCGATTTGGATGTAGGACATCTAGAATTTTTTGTGTAGATCAAAGTGCTAAATATTTTTCGCTCACAAGCATTTTCAAATTCCTTTTGACTATGATTGATAGTGAGATTGTGAGTGAGAATGAGATTGAGAGTGTGGGTGTGCATGAGATTAAAATATTTTAGGGGTGGTTTGCGAGGTTGAGGATTTGTCACAAAGCTATTTTGTGAAAGCATTGTATCTCACTTAAATCTATAATACAATATCTTCTCTTTCTTTATGTCACATGTTGCATAATCCGTTGTGTCATATTTTCTCTTGTCTTGTGCAAGTTCTTATTTCTTTCTTCTATTGTCCTTGAGTGATTGAAAGCCTATTATTTGGGGTAGCTTGTGATTATGGAAGTACTACAATGTACATATGTATGTTTGTACAAATGTATGTATGAATGCATGTATGTCATGTATGTATGCATGTATGTATGTATGTATGCATGCATGCATGTATGTATGTATGTATGTATGTATGTATGTATGTATGTATGTATGTATGTATGTATGTGTGCATGTATGTATGTATGTATGTACGTATGTATGTATGTATACATGCATGCATGCATGTATGCATGTATGTATGTATGTATGTATGTATGTATGTATGTATGTATGTATGTATGCATGTGTGTGTATGTATGTATGTATGTATGTATGTACATATCTATGTACGTATGCATGTATGTACGTACGTATGTATGTATGTATGTATGTATGTATGTATGTATGTATGTATGTATGTATGTATGTATGTATGTATGTATGCATGTATGTTGTATCATGTATGCATGTGTTGGAGGAAGCTCAAAAGGTGACCAAAAAATCATAAGTCAAATAATTGAAAGCTCGGTCAAAGGATGAGGAAAATGGTAAAAGGGAAGCACAAGAATAGAAGCAAATGAGGAAAGCGTCTACGATTTCCCCCATTTCAAATCCATTCTGAAATTAAGTTTTTCCCATTTTTCACCTGAAATACATGTAAGAAATGCTTATTTTTGGCATAATTTCCTAATTTTATCACTATCGGGCACACATTGTAAAAGTTGAGTAGTACACAAGATTCATGGGCATGCATAGAATATCCACATCAAATTTTATATTTTCTTTATAATCGTTTCAATCTCCAGATAGCCTTTGGGTGACACTATTTTTAGAACTGAGCCAGACAATGCAGTATGTTCAAAGCTCCTACAAATTCTATATAAGTGAAAGAGCTCTCATCTGTGATGGATAGCTTGTTGGAGTTTAGAAATCCTATGAACTTTGTACTCTCACCTTAAGCAGTAACACGGCTTCTTAGAGCACATTTCCTCTTGCCTAATCGTGAGTGTGTGCGCATGCATGCATATAGGTGCTTATGTGTGTGCTTGTTTCGTTCTTGGTGTGGGTGCATATACTTGTATTTTTTTGTGCATGGTCTTCATACCAACGATTGGTCACTACGTTGATAGGATATCTCTTTATTGTGCATGTGGGGTATGATGATGTGTTCTTATACTTTTGACACCGATGTCGAGGGCATTCTTGTTGGACATACATGATCATAAGTTTGTGCAGAAAGTACGTGCTTTTGTTTGTTTTTGTGTTCGTGGTTTGTGTTTACACCCTTGATCCATCATCTTTAGATAGCTAGTCAGGTAGTTAGGTAGCTAAAAAAAGAGAAATATCTGTTATTAGGATTAGGTTTTGTGCATTTTTTCCAAGATTTCCATTACACCTACAATTCATCTTCTTCATCTTCACCTTCTTGGTCACGAAAACGTCCCACTACGCATCTATAGAGCCAATTCTCAAAAAGTAATTCTTAGTGCAGAGATATGAGCAAGTTCAAAGTGTCATGTTGTTGATTTTGCACTATATAGTGACCATTTCGAATAGTCATCAAGATAGGGAGAGAGAGAGAGAGAGAGAGAGAGAGAGCAGGAAACACATACATATAATCAAAATTAAAATTTGATTCTCCAAAGCCCAAGTATTGCAATAATTGATCGAGTCTCGTATTGCAATACCTGCCTCCCGAGTATCACAGATACATGGCCCATATCATCGGTACATGTGTTATCTCAATATTAAGGATATCACCCATATTGCGGATACTTCTGTATCCAATAGTATTGGTATTATGATATCATCCATATCAAAGATACTTCAAGTAACACTATATCATCCATATCGCCAATACTGTGGGTACCGTGATATAATCCATATCGTCAATATTGTCGGTATCATGATATTCACTCATCCGATACTAGTGGTATCATGAGTTTGTTGATATCATCGATACTAAAAGGGTATCACATTATTACTGGTATTCTTTTTCCTAGGTATCACGAGATTCAAGTATCATCTATTTTTGGATGTTTCTAAGACAATGAAGGACTAAAATACACATTTCTAAGGGAAAAATTAGGAGGTTTTGCTAGACAAGTATCCTGAAAGGTTGTGTTTTCTTGTTTGACCCCAAAGAGCTTGAACTTTCATAACGTTTTGGTCAGAATTCTGTTTTCTGAACTTTATATATCTATAGCTTGAAATCATATGTTACTTTTTAAATTGACCTTCGCGAGAGAGAAAATACGCAAGTGAGCACTTAGATATTTTTTGACAATATAAGGGGAAAAGAGCATTAAAAGACAATTAAATCGTACGCAGATAGGAACAACAAGGACTTTAAAATGAATAGACCACCTCTAGGGAGGGGAAGTTTTTAATTCTCCACTCCACAAAAAGCATTCTAAAATATTGAGCACATTTATTATGAGTCATAACACTTTTATTCTTTCAAAGTTTCATTTATTATGAGTCGTAACACTTTTATTCTTTCAAAGTTTCATATTTCTTAGCTTGTTATAATGCACACAATTCACAATTTATACTAACCAATGAGTGAGAATTAAGTTTAACAATGATTGGATGTATTGATGACTTTTTAGGGCTGTGCAAAAATTGACCCCAGGACCGTCAACTAGAGATTTATCTAGATTTATTGAACCAAATGACTTGAAACGTCATATAGATAAACTAAAAGCCCATAGCGTTCTAATGCGCACTCATGCACTAGATTTGGACATCTGTAGAGAGAGAACTAAGCTTAACAAGATGATTGAACTAAGAAAGATGAAACAGAGAAGAAACAAGATGATCACCAGAGTATATATGTATTGCTTCAACTATTATCCCACTATATTGTACAAAGTTTTGAGTCATGATATAGAATCTTGAGTAGGTTTCCACGACTCAAACCTCTTGAATTTGAATACATACCCCTGTGGGATTGTTTGTTGTAGAGATGAAATCAAACTCCTACAATCTAGGAAAAGTGACCATCAAATCTAGCTACTTGATTTGTAGGTAAATTGCTGATTGATTAAGCATCAATCTCAACCACCACAAACACATGGATTCTTAATCATTATTTTATCCTTTCGCAATTGCAAGTACCTTGAAACATAAAAGGGTAAGTGATCATATGCAATCAAACACTCAATACACTAAAAGAGTGCACGTAAGTGCTTCACGAGAAATGTATTGATTGCAGCATTCATATGATGTTTTGAAATAGGGTAAAATCACACAAGCATAGTAAAAGGTTGGTGATCAAACAATCTCCATGGGTGTACTTGCAACCTTAGAATTCTCCATCTTGAACTTGGCTACCATGTCCTTGATGTATTTCCTTTGAGTAAGATACATACCCTTTTGTGCATATACAACGTCCAACCCTAGGAAGTATGTGACTTTCCCTAGGCCACTGATCTTGAATTCCTCCTTGATAGGTAGCTTGATCCTCTTAGTACCTTCAGCATGATTACCTCTCAGTATTATATCATCTACATATACATAAAGGTATATGAATTCTCCATGATTCCTCTTGATTACGAGTGAAAGATCTTCTTTGCTAACCATGAAACCCTTATCCTAAAAATAGATGACAAGTCTATGTTTCCAAGCTCTTGGATCTTGCTTTAGACCATAAAGGGCTTTGGTCTTGCACCATTCAATCTAGCCTATGGATTGAGAGATATACCCTAATCTCTTTTGGATAGAGTTGTCAATGCGCTCCCTTTCCCCTTACTACCCTTTCACATTATAAAGGTTTAAAGAAACTTCTTTAGAGGCCATTGCATGAATCCACATTTCCCAATGCTACTTAAGGATCTAATACCAATGCAATGAACTGTAGGAAATTTGAAATCACAACCTCTTGGTTAGGAGTCTGATGGGCTAACCACTTGCCCCATAAGCCATGGTTGAGGATTACTTCCTAATCGAGAATTACTTCCTAATCGAGAATTACTTCCTAATCATCCCTCTTAGGGTATAGTCAACCATCTCTTATCTATCAAGCGTGTGGTTTAGTTGTATCCTACTTATCACTTTATTATGGTTGGAGTCATGGGCACCAATTCCCAATTATGATTTTATTGCAAGGCTTCAATGACTTCTTCCATAGCATTCATCCATTTTGGTTTCCTCTTTGCCTCTGCATAAGATGAGAGCTCTTCATAATTTAAGTCCTACGCTAAATAGATAGAGTGTTTAGCTACTAGTGATGTGAGAAGTGGAGAATGACATACGTAGGACTCACCTCCCAACCTATTTATAGCCCTTTCCTAGTCCCCACCTAGAGTTTTTTCTAAATTCCCTCTACTCATCTGGCCATCATGAGTAGGTACCTCGTATGAACTCCCTAGCTTTTGGTCATGGCTATCCCCTGAGCAAATAACTTCTCGTTCCTCCAAGCATGTACATCTCTGGAATATAACACGTACCAACTAGGATTATGATGGGCTAACCACTTGCCCCAAAATCCATGGTTGAGGATTACTTCATCATCCCTCTTAGGGTGTGGTTCAACCATCTTCTGTTGTTATTTCTTGAGTCTAACACTCTCTTCCCCTTCTAGAGATCATTGTCCGGCATGATCAATCCTTGATCTCCCCTTGAATTGATGTCCTCACCCTTGCATAGTCTCTTGTTCTCAACCTTGGACTCTTGAACGCTTGCTCTCAACCATGGCCCGTTGAACCTTGCCTTTCCACTTCTTGGCCACTTGCCTATGGACTTTCCTTGTTCGCAACCTTGGTCTCTTGAGTTGCTTGTTCTCAACCTTAGTCTCTTGAACCTGGTTCTCACCCATGCTAGGTATCTTGGATCTTCCATCTAATTCTTGGATTGGAAATTTCCTTCTGAGAGCTTTCCAAGAGTATCTTACATGTCTAAATCAGGCCTACGGATTGGGAGATATACTCAAATCTTTGTTCGGGCTCATCTTTGAAAGCAGCAGCTTACGCTATGCTTGAGGTGGATTTGATCTACATCAAAAAAAGCTATGGTTTGGATTATGCCAAAATATCCATTGACGCATTCTTTTACCTATGCTCATTTACACTTATAGAAGGAAGAATGAAGAGCTAGAATTCAACGAATTGGAGGGTTTTGGGTTGCAATCAATGAATGAATCAATCACCTAAAAGTAGATCAAACTAGATCTTCACTTTTCCTAGATTATAGGAAAGTGAATTGATTCTCTTCAACAACCATTACCACCTTCATTTCAATTCATAAACCACTTTTAGAAGTTGTGGAGAAGTTCACGAGCCTATTGTTGACACTCAAGGTCAAGCACAAGCATGGAAGCACATCAAGGAAGTGGACACACAAGAAGAAGGAGCATGTAGGGAGCTCCAAGAAGCACATGTCAAATTTTCAAAACAAATCCCTATAAAAATAGTGATTATTATCGCTAAAAACCATTGTAAATATCCCTATAAAAATAGTGATTATTATCGGTAGAAACCATTGTAAATACCATTTTCCATTTTTGCAACTCCATTTTGTTCAAGCCGAGGAGTCCTCGAGCTTGAGGAGTATTAGAAGCATCATCCTACCAATTTTCATAATTTTTAGATCCTGTTTGAGCCCCCAAATAAGCCCTAGAACCTAATTTTTAATTAGGCCGGACACTAGGTCTCGACAGGGCCAAAACCACTCAAAAAACTATAAAAAGGGCTGGAGAGCTCATTTTTTAGGTAAGCTTGTTGTAGATTTCAGCTTTGTAAGAGAGTTCTTTTGTAATTGAAGCTCTTCCATTGTTCCACTCTTTGCTCTTACCTTGTGCACGTGTGTGTATGTGTGTGCATGCTTGTGTGCTTTCACTCATGCACTTCTGCCATCACTTGCTCATGGTCTTCATACCGGTCCTCACATCTCCGCGGATTGACATTTATGAGGTGATGCTCCTCACGTTGGTACTTACCATTGTGCTAGAGTGACACCAAATTTGGTGTCGTTGCCGGGGAGAGAGCTTGGAGGACGAGCGTGTGACAGTAAGACGTAGAGTAGCGACGTTGGAAGGAAAAAAAATCACCATTTTCAGTTTAGTTTTAAGTTTTTCTTCTCGTTCATCTTCATCATCATCAGCATCTCCACCCACCTTCATCTTCTCAGTTTTTTCCATTTTTTAGAGTACATTCACCTCATTTTTCATTTGTGGCTACGAGCAAAAAGCTTAGAGGGGGTGTAGAGCTGAAACGCTGGAGAAATACTACCAAAATACCCAAAAAATTGAGTGATCAATCTCGAACGTGACAAGACCTGCGCTAAATGTCGTGAGTGTGATATCACCAGTTTGAAGAGAGATTTTGCATCTATACTCACATAGGAGTGACAAGGAGGACACAAGGTACTCATATTTGCAAAAAGTTTTGAATTTGGACTCCAAAAAATCCACGTATCGTGATTTCCCGCAGTTGAGTGTCAGGACATTTAGGTGTCGTGATTTCCCGCGGTTGAGCATCGCGATATTTACCCTTGTCAAATATCGTGTTTGCTCATGACATTTGACAAGTGTTGAGTATCGTGGTTGTCTCGTGAAATTTAATAAGTGTCAAATATCGTGATTGTCTCGCAACATTTGACAAATGTCAAGTATCGTAGAGATCAAGTGTCATGATACCTGGCAAGTGTTATGTGTCGTGATCTCAGGTGTCGCATGGAAATCAAGTGTCGTGACATCTAACAAGTGTTGAGTGTCGTGACCACTCAAGAGTCAGTATCGTGACATCTACTAAGTGTCGAGTGTCGTGACCATCAGGTGTCGAGTGTCGTGGACATCAAGTGTTGTGACATCTCAGCAAGTATCGTGTGTCGCCAAACCTCAAGTGTCCTGATATCTGACAAGATTCCAAGTACCGTGTGTCGTCTGCTTCCAAGTATCATCGATATTTACTAAGTGTCGTGTGTCTCTTGTTTTGAAGCAATCCTAGAGAGGTCTTGTTTCCCAGTTTTAATCCCCTGAACCCTGAACTGGCATAACTTTCTCATACAAAATCTGTTTTTAGTGATTTTGGGTTTTTTGGAAAGCTCATGGGGAGTACTACCAAAATGTGAATTATTAGATATAGTATTTTGAAGTTGACACTCAGGTGGACTAGGAAACCAAGGAGTTCCACAGGATTTTGAGCAATACAAGAGAACCTTGGGGCTAGTAGACAAAGCTTATGAACCTAAGATCTGGCAGGCACTTAGGCAAGGATAGGCAAAGCATTAGATCATCCGAGGCTAGTGCCAACCATACAGCTAAGTCTTGGGCACAGCAACTAAGTGGTTATCCCTACGTGCTAAGTTTTGACACAAGTGACTCAGAAATGTCATTCAACATGGAGAGACCCACACGTAGCTCAGGTACTTCCTATTTACAGACACCAGAAGGTCCTTATAAAACACAATTGGAGTATATTAGGACCAACCAAGTAGGTGCAAGCATCTATGAGGATGGCCTAAGACGATCAATGGTCCAACTCAGAAATCCAGATCAACCCTTTGGACTTGGACACCTAGTGGTCAAATTCGAGCAGGGTTCATACATTGATAAGAAAGGAACCATGTATGTGGTAACCAACTTACCAGATAGGACGAATGAGTTTGGAAATGTTATTCTTGAGAATGAGATAGGAGACCTAGAGCCAGGGGACCTAGGAGGAGAGCCCAAGACTCCTAGAGGTAAGTCAGTCTTGACTAGAGTAATCACTCCAGATTGGATTCCTCAAGATAACAAAAGCATAGAACTATTCTTGAATAGAGAAACAGAGGAAGCCTTTTGGAGATTCAGGCCAGATCAACCTAGCCCCGTTGTCACCATCTATGAGTTCAAGGATCCGGGGACACCAGGCAAAGTTGTATATCTGGATAACACATCTAATAAAATGTTCTTGGTAACAAAGCATGATAGGCATGCATACACTTGGCAAGGTGAATCAATTTTCCCTCCACCAAGATCTAATGTTTCCCATGGCCTCCAAGGAGCAGGATCATCCAAGGCTCATGAAACCCAGAGGGAAAGAACCAGAGAGAGACCTGAGGTAAGCTTTTCAAACACTATGGGGAGAGACAGATCAGGACATGAAGGTGAAAGAGCTGAAAGGGAGAGACATAACGTACATAGGCATCAAAGATATGAACATGATTTTCCATTTCCTAGACCACGAGAGCACTCAAGAACCCTTAGACCCTCTCAAGTGGTTAAGACAATGAAGAACTACTTTGATGGCTCAGGAGATCCTTATGATCATGTGGCCCAGTTCAAACAAGTGTGAGGAGTTAGGACTGTCCAAACTCTATAAGGACTCTAACAGTTCTACTAGTCATACCTCCAGAACCTCCACTGAGATAGATGAGATAGCTGAGCAGGTTGCCAAGAAGCTAGGAGTTCAAAATAGACAAGCACCAAGGGCCACCTCATTGAAGCGGTGTTATACTTGTGGAGGAGACCACATGGCTAATGTTTGCGCGATGATGGCTCAACCCCAAGGGAACCCTAATGCTCTATATTGCACCATTGAGAGAAAATACACAAATCATATGGCTCAAGATTGTCCATACAATAGGCAGGCTGTCAAAAAAATTATTAGCAACCTTACCAACAGGGTAGGTATCAGAATCAATACCAATAGCCATATTATAGGCCACAACAGCACTATCAGGCACTGTATAGGCCACAACCTGTCCTAGGAAACCAACCACCAACTCCTGCCAATGTGATTCCAGTTAAGTATGCAATGGCACAGGAGAACCCTAATAGAGCACTAGTGCCGCTAACCCCATTGATATCAGAAAATGACTCTCATGCTCATAGTTCAGACTACTCCCATGAAGGTAGTCCACAAGCTTATTACACAGAATCACCTGAGCATAGTGAGACCTACTCTTATCAATATGAGGCACCACCTATGGAACAAATTTGGGAGGCAAAATACTCCAATGTCATGTATACGAATCCAAATCCTAGGCCCCAATTGAGACAAGACCACAATCCCCTAGAGGACCATGCTTTAGATGTCAGGGTGACCATTTCATTCCTGAATATCCCCACTCACCAACTCTGGGACAAGGAAAAAACATCACATTACAAGGATTTTGTGCTGAGTGCGGCAAAGAACATCTTCCAAGACAGTGTCCCAGGGATCCCTCTAGTGCACCGAAGGTTACACCCATCAATGTGGTAGGCTTAGTGGCAGATTCAAGTTCAAGTAGCAGTAATGTGGCTCAAGTACATGCAGTTATTAGGGCACAAACATTAAAACAGGATAAACCAACTGAGAAGTCAGAGCCAAGTGACTTAGGAGAGCCTAGTAAAAGGAAAATAAGAACATGGAAAGATACCAGGGAGAGAACCAATCGTAAGTGGAATAAAACAATATCTGAAATAGAAGAAAGTCTGAAAGATGCCAAAACAAAAACAGAAGACATTGCAACTCAAAGCCCTCACATGCAGAAGCTCCCTCCACACCACCTCATCCCACCCCATCACCCATTGTAAATAACCCACAACCAGGGTCTGTTCTTGCAGATCCAACCCCAGAAGGCTTGGACATGATGTTCAAGGCCTTCTAGGCTGGACTTCAAGAAGGGCCAACAGCTGGAAACCTAGAGAAGAGTCATCCTAGAGCAGATTTAGAGATTGAACGGACAAAAATATGCATGAAAATGGTAGAATTAGCTCAAGCTATGGTCGAGGCTAGTCAAAAGTTCAATCAGAAAAACTCTGTCAAGCCAGATTTGCATTTCCAAGGCTTATTAGAAAGATTAGAGCAGTTGGTAAAGAAGCCCCAAGTTTCTTTACCTCCACATGCTCAACCGGTTGTTGAAAGACAGATTTCACCACAAATGAAAACTTATGTTCCTGATTCCATAGATGAGGGAGCACCTCTTTCAATTCAAAAGTACTCTCAAGAGTTCTTGCGGGAAATACAAGAAGAGAAGTGGGCCAAGGAGAAGGGTAATCCCCCTCCTATTCCTGAAATTGATGACCTTCATGATCAATTTCCCCAAGACATTCCGTCTATCTATGGAGACCAAGCAGAGCAACAAGAAGATGAGAGATTAGATTTTGAATCTAATTCCTTACAAGAGTTTCCACAATTCACAGGCCCATGGGAATCTGAATCTCTTCAGATCAGAGCTCCCACAATCTTGGTAAGAAATGAAGACTCAATGGTTCCAAGAAACACTAACGTCATGAAGAACACTAAGGTTCAATGTCATCTCACTGTAGAAGAGCTGCTCACAGCAAAACCTGAGCTATGTTTGCATGGCACTATAGAGACTTGAAGGGAGTAGATCCAAAAATTTGTTCTCACACAATCCCCATGACTGCTGATGCCAAGCCCACCAAACAGAAGCCCTACACATATAATGATACTTATGCATCCAAAATAAAGGAAGAAATTGACAGGTTGATTGAAGCTGGATTTATCTATGAGATTGAGCATACTGAATGGGTGTCCCCCATTGTAGTGGTGCCCAAGAAGAATGGAAAATTGTGAGTGTGTATTAACCTTAAAAAAGTTAATGCCGCTACGATCAGAGATAGTTATCCGCTTCCAATCACTGAACATTTATTGGAGCGTGTTGCAGGCAAGGAGGTTTATAGCTTCCTTGATGGATTTTTAGGTTACAATCAAGTAGCCATTGCCCCAGAAGATCAACACAAAATGGCTTTCACCATAGAGTGGGGGATCTTTGCATTATGCGTGATGCCATTTGGGCTCACCAATGCATATGCAACATTCTAGAGACTCATGTGTCATGTCTTCAAGGAGTTCTAGCGAAAGAGCTTAGAAGTATATGTGGATGATTTATGCACTCATTCCCAACAAAGAAGATACCACATCCCTGAGCTCAGACAGATCTTCAACAAGTGTAGAGAATATCGAGAGTGTCTGAGCCTAGAGAAGTGTGTGTTCAGGGTACGACAAGGTAAAATCTTATGTCACATTCTTTCAAAAAATGGAATATCAACAGATGAGGACAAGATAAGAGCCATAGCAGAGTTTCCAAGGCCAAGGAACGTTAAAGAGGTACAAGCCTTTATGGGCCCTTGTGGATATTACCGCAGGTCTATCCACATCTATGGCATCATTGCTAAACGTCTTTATGGATTGTTGACAATTTTTGAGTGGAACGATGAATGTGAAAAATCCTTCAATGAGCTAAAAAAACGTTTGTGCTCAACACCAATACTGACCACTCCTGATTGGAGTAAACCATTCCATGTCCATGTGGATGCATCCAATCATGCAATAGGATGTGTGCTAGCACAACCTACGGGTGAAGGAAATCTAGGCCTACCTATAGCATATGCTAGTAGACAGTTGAATGTAGCTGAACGAAACTATACAACAAGTGAAAGAGAAGACTTAGGCATGTTATATGCTGTGAAGAAGTTTAGACATTATCTATTGGACAACAAGTTCAAGTTGTTCACGGATCATCAAGCTCTGTTATATTTTTTCAATAAACCTTGCAACACAAGACGCTTAGTAAGATGGTTTCTCTTACTAATGGAATATGACTTTGAAGTGGTTATTCGGAAAGGTAGGACCCACCTTAGGGCAAATCACCTTTCTCGCATCACTTCGAGCGAGTCACCGCAAGGAGTGTCTTATGAACTACCTGACGCTTATTTGTTCAATTTAGAAGTTGTTCCTAAATGGACAAATAAGTTGGTACCAGTCCTAATCTTTGGCCCCACAAATAAAAATGTGAAAATGAACAAAGAAGAAGTAGTGAGATCACAAAAATATCAAATATTGGCAGGGAGCATGTACAAACAAGATAGAGAGGGTGAAGGATTGCTAGGACATCACTATTGTAAACAATGAACATTGCAGAATCTAAAAGGTTTAGGAGTGTATTGGCCTAGCATGGACAAAGAAATACAGGAATGGATCAAGAATTGTCCAGTGTGCAATGAGAGACCCCCAATGGAGCATGTGACTCTTTATCACATATCGTCAATCCCAAAATGGAGTACTCCATTGGTAGAATTCATGAGATCAGGAACACTACCCAATGAGGCTAGTCTAGCAAGAAAACGAAGCATGGAGCAAGAGGCTCAGGACTATGCCTTAGTAGGAGACAACCTATATCAGAGAGGCAAAGATGGTTACCTAAGACTGTGCATTTATGAATCAGACTACTTGAAAGTCTTAGAAACTGCACACAGTGGCATTGCAGGTGGACACTTTGGGCCTGACAAGGTAATCAAGACCATTCTATTATCAGGACTGTGGTGGCCCACTCTTCATATGGATGCACATACCTGTGTGAAGAAATGTGACACATGCCAACGTACACAATATCCAATTAGAAAAGATGAGATGCCTTTGAGGCCAATGATGGGAGGATGCGCATTCTCGAAGTGGGGTATAGACTTTGTCGGTCCCATTAACCCCCCAGCTAGAAACTCCCATGTAGAGTACATTATTGTAGCCACATATTACCTTACAAAGTGGGTGGAAGTAAAAGCCACAACAAAGAATGATGCTCAGATGATGGCTAAGTTCTTATTTGAGAACGTGTTCACCAGATATGGGCTACCAATAGAGTTAGTAAGTGATAGAGGTACACATTTCTTAAACGAAGTCATTGAAAATCTACTTCAAGACTTCATGGTGATACATAAGAAGTTAGCCCCCTATCATCCACAAGCTAACAAACAAGTCGAGAGCACGAATAAGATCCTATGTAACATATTAACAAAACTCGTAAATAATAAACGCTCTGATTGGGACAAAAAACTTCATCATGCTGTTTGGGCTTACCGAGTTGCTTACAAAATAGTGCTCAATGCTACCCCATTTCAGATGGTCTTCAGACAGAATGTTGTGTTACCATTAGACTTCCGAATCCCATCTTTAAAGGTAGCACAAGAGCACGAGTGGAATGGACATGAGTTGTCCTCTAGGATCTCTGATCTAGAACGTTTAGGTGAGACGAGGCTACGAGCAGCCGCAGGCATCTATGCTGCAAAGAAACGACAAAAGACATACTTTGATGCCCATGTGAAGGATAAAGGATTGAAAGAAGGAGATCTGCTACTGGTTTATACACTAAAACAACATGCTCGTAAATTGGAAAAAAGAGGATATGGACCCATGATCATTAATCAAAATTCCACTAACGGTGCAGTTCAATTGGCCACCTTGGAAGGTGACATCTTGCCAAACTATATCAGTGGATGTAGAGTCAAGCTATATTAAGAACCTCTTACAGAGGATATGCTTACGAGACTCAACACTACTAAGAAGCGGAAAGAAGAAGAGTTGAGGGTTAGAGAAGAAGCACAAGAAGAGGCGAGGGAGCGCATTAGACGAAATAACTTAAGGCGAATAGGCCTAGATGTCAACCCAAAAGCCCCAAAATATCACATGGACATGTGCCAAAAATCGGGCATAACAACTCCTCGCATAATCGATTGACATACTTTTGTGACTATAGAGGTAGGACAAGGAAAGAGGGTAAGGAATGTGAGAGCATTGGTTGACTCAGGTGCAGCAACTAGTGCAGTTATACTTTCATACTGCCAAGACCTACAATTGAACATCAAGTCCATAGAAGCCTATCTCATTGGTTTGGGAGGTGTGGAAACCCCTTGTTTGGGAAAGGTGGAACTTCCCATCTACCTTCAAGATGTTCCAATGAAAGTCAACATACTAGTGTGTCACGATGAAGACCTTACAGAGCCACTTGTCTTGGGTCAAGATTGGATTTACGACCATGCAGTCAACTTGAACCTAAGAAGTCAACTTCTTCAAGTTTAGGTACACGAACAATGTGTTACATTAGAATTAGAGAACTGCATGCCCACATATCATGGCACCAAACACTCCCTTAGTTCCTTTAAGACTCATCTTCATTAACAAAATGTTGTATGTGTCAAAAGCTCTATGATCCAAAAGAACTCAATCATGGAAGAACAATCGCAAAGGCTAGTGGACCTTCCTTCCTTTTTGAAGAGTAAAGAATCCACAGTAGTTCAACCTCAGAGGCAAGCAAAACGGTACAAGACAACTGGTATATCAAATAGACAAAGAGCCTTCAAGAGTAAAGTACCTACGGGCATAAAGCAGATCTGGGTACGAAAAGGAGAGCAACCACTAGCCGGGCCAACACAATTCCCACCCAGGCAAGCCAACCATGGGAAGACAAGAACCAAGCAACCAGGACTAGCTCAACCAAAAGGTCTTCGACAAATTTGGGTACCAAAAACAATTAGCTGCAGCTGAACAATGCCGATTACATATGTGGGTTCCCAAAGAACTCTTACATGCACAAAGGTCTATGCTCTCCACCACACAAAAGGTATCAACAAAGAAGCCAAGGAGAAGAAAGGGTAAGAACCAAGCACAGAGAACAAAAAAAGGTAAACTCGACCCTTCGGCAAAAGTAAGAAGACAATCATCAAAGATATGGGTTTGGAAGCCAAAAGTACTAGCAACCTCCACACATCCGAAGAGCCAACCATGTTGAACACTAAGTTTCAGCAACCATCCAAAGAAGAAGGGGCCAGAGGTGATCTCTATAAGGCCAAATACTATTCTCAATTGGATCCCTAAAGGGAGCAACCTCCACACATCCGAAGAGCCAACCATGTTGAACACTAAGTTTCAGCAACCATCCAAAGAAGAAGGGGCCAGAGGTGATCTCTATAAGGCCAAATACTATTCTCAATTGATCACATCATTTCAACATCCACCGGCTACCTCCGACAAAGACTGCATCATCATCCACCAGCAACATTGAAAGCCTCAACATGCAACAACCATGTGCCTTTGGCATAACCTTGTCTTTTGCACCATTTAGGTCATGCATTTCCAAAGTATGCATTAATATAGGGCCACATTACACGGCCGTGCATAGACACTATTGAGAAATCCCAGGCACATGAAACATGCTTGACATATGTAAAATATTTTATTGTAACTAACCATTGCCTTTGTGTTGTGAGATTGTTCCTCAAAAAAAAAAAAAAAGAGGAAAAAGAAAGAGAGAGACGAGAAGAAGAAAAAGGACCACACGATCCAAGAATCTCATCAGTGGATCATCAACAAGGACATCCATCCGCAACAAAGGACAAGCCAATGGTCAGTCACCATGATAGGAGTACAACACAAAGAGATGACTATTGACAAACCTTTCACCATGGTAAGAATTGTATGCTCCAATAATATAACCATGATAGATTAGGAAACCTCTTCGTCAGCATATCCTTGAGCACTTTTCTCAAGACCCCATTTGTTGCACCATACTTCTTCTAATGCATTCCCCAAGTACACATACATAGGGCCACATTACAAGGCCGTGCACAAGGCACATATTTTGTTCAACCCATGCACTAATGCACTTCCCCACCATCCATTATGGGTTACAATTACTTGACATAAAGATTATGAAAGCCATGTTTGGAAGATCCAAGGGACATGCAAGCTACAACAACAATACCTATGGCATAATTGACAATCGACAATTGCTCAAAATCAACATTGACAACCTCTCTTGAGGAACCAAAAAATTTTTGCGGAAGCTCCCCAATACCCCATCATGCGGGCCTCCAAGGCAAAAGTATATATATATAAAGAAAATAAGATTTGCAAAGGATGGCTCAGAAAATTGAAGAACCAGACAACCGACCAAGCTACATTTGGAAGATGGAGTGCTCTTGTTGATATAGGAGGGACACTACCTCTCAACATGGAACAACCAATACAATAAGGGTCTATCAGGGACGACACACTCTAGAGGGGGGGGAGTGCTGACATTCAAGGTCAAGCACAAGCATGGAAGCACATCAAGGAAGTGTTCACACAAGAAGAAGAAGCATGTAGGGAGCTCCAAGAAGCACATGTCAAATTTTCAGAACAAATCCCTATAAAAATAGTGATTATTATCGCTAAGAACCATTGTAAATATCCCTATAAAAAAAGTGATTATTATCGCTAAGAACCATTGTAAATACCATTTTCCATTTTTGCAGCTCCATTTTGTTCAAGTAGAGTCCTCGAGCTTGAGGAGTATTAGAAGTATCATCCTACCAATTTTCATAATTTTTAGATTCTGTTTGAGCCCCCAAATAAGCCCTGGAACCTAATTTTTAACTAAGCCGGAGACTAGGTCTGGACAGGGCCAAAACCACTCAAAAAACTATAAAAAGGTCTGGAGAGCTCATTTTTTAGGTTAGCTTGTTGTAGATTTCAGCTTTGTAAGAGAGTTCTTTTGTAATCAAAGCTCTTCCATTGTTCCACTCTTTGCTCTTACCTTGTGCTTTCACTCACGCACTTGTGCCATCACTTGCTCACGGTCTTCATACCGGTCCTCACGTCTCCACGGATTGACATTTATGAGGTGAAGCTCCTCACGTTGGTACTTACCATTGTGCTAGAGTGACACCTATATAAACACTTCAAATCACTTGTATATTACATGGAAGCAATATACATACATATGTGGCCATCATTGTCTTTGCTCATTTCTCTACATCATCTTCTTCAACAACAATAAGCTTGTAGAGGCTCTTGCTCTCTCTATAGAGCTCCAAGTTGGATGAATCATCACTCATTGGAAATTTAGTAGCATCTAGTTCATGTACATAAATTCTCAAAGCATTTGGTTGAGTAGATTGGAAGAAAGTATAGTTTTCCTGTCTTGGGGTACATCGGTGAGCAATCCTGAAAAATAGGAGCTACCACTGTTGAGTGTATGATTCATTTCAAAAGCATATTTTGCTTATTTCTCATACTATTGTGCATTCTATACACTCAACGCTATGTGTATCAGTCTCCAAAAAGCGTTTTTCCAATTGTAATCATGTTGGCTACTATGAGATTTTGAAGTTGATTGTCTCATCCAAAGATAGTAAGTTTCTTGAGCTAGTCAATGCTCCAAAGTACATAGTGCATTTTATTGCACTTATCAAATGCCTGTAAGGTCTATTTGAGTCTCCATAAGATCAAGGGCTGGTCTTGTGCAAGTTGGCTGGACCGAATTTCAAAAATTATCAAATGCTTTATTTGTGCCAAGGATCAAGAAAAATCTGATATCAGTTTCAGCATTACCCAAGATTGGCTTGGTCATGAAATTTATTGATGACAGATGTAGGGTTCATGATCTATCAAATGGTTTCATCATTATTGCTTTTGGCATTTTATGTCATGGGCTATATAAGCTCATATATTATGCAAAATCTGTGAATGATTCAGCATTTGCAGTTCAAGATTCTCGCGCTATGTGAGATGCAAAGTTTTTGCATGCATGCTTTGGTAATCTGAATTGTGATAGTTTGTTATACCTGTAGAAACCTGAAATGGTGTCCTCTTTGCCTAAACTTGAGGCACCTTGTAAACATGTATGTGAAGGCTCTATTTTGGGAACAATTTAGCATTCCTTCTTCCCAAATGATGGTCCAGTTCGAGCTACTCAAAAATTGCAGCTTGTTCTTAATGATGTCTATGGTCTTATGCAGTCACCTTCTTTTGGGAACTATCTTTACTTCATGACTTTCATCAATGCTTTTTCCAGGAATGCATGGGTATATCCATTGAAATCAAAGTCCGAAGTGTTTATGTGCTTCAAAGAGTTTCAGGTTTTGGCTAAAAATATGTTAGCATGTAAAATGGGCACCCTCCATTCTAATCAAGGGGGGAATATATGTCTTCTAGTTTTAATGTACTTATGGCTGAACGTGGGATACAACATCAGTGTATAGTGCCCTATATACCTCAACAGAATGGAGTTGCTGAATGGAAGAACATGTCACTCATGGAGATGGTGAGGTGTATGGTCAAGAGTCAAGCTTTACAACATAGTTTCTAGTTTGAGGTTGTTATGTGTGCTGCATATGTATTTAAGAGGTGTCCCACAAAATCATTGCAATTTTTCACTCCATATGATTCTTAGCATGGTTGCAAGCCATTTGTTGCTCACCCACATGTTTTTCTTTGTCTAACATATGCATTAGTGCCTAAATAACAACATAGGAAATTGGATGATCAAGTAGTTAAATGTATTTTTGTTGGGTATAGTTTTGAATGCAAAGGCTATCATATATATCATCCACATACTAAATGCATTCTGGTTAGCCGTGATGTTATTTTTGTGGAAGATGCTATTCAACTATTACTTTCATGTAATAAGGAGACATCTATTAGCTCCACAGTTATGTATAATACTTTGTTGCCTCTTTTTAAATTTCATGCAGATTTACATGATGCACTTGTTGATGAGAGAGCTAATATTTAGGAGGCAAAAACTATGCCTAAATGGCTAGTGTAGACTTTACACCAGGGCACATTTTTTCTTTGTTAGGAAGTTTTTTCCCCTTGGCTTGTATATACGCCTATGACCCTAATGGGTCACTTATCTTTGTACATTATAATGGTAATACATTAAGCATTGTGTGTTGTGCTCCAAGCTTCTTCTTCTTCTTCATTGTGTTGTTTGCGTGCTTCCATAGACCTCAAACTCCAACATCCTCTTATCCTGTAATGGGAGTTGGTAAGATCATTGTGACTACTGTTGATGGTAGTTCTTTCACATTGTCAAGTGCTTTTTTTGTGCCAAAGATCAACAAAAACCTGTTATGAGTTCAGCATTAGCCAAGATTGGCCTTACTATCAACTTTGTTGATGACAAATGTACAGTTCATGATCTTTCAAATGGCGATGTTGTTATTTCTTCTAGAATTTTATGTCGTGGGTTGTAATAGCTCATAGACTATGCAAAACATGTGAATGATTCAGCATGCTCAGTTCAAGATTCTCATGCTATCTTAGATCCAAATCTTTGTCATTCACGCTTTGGTCATTTGAATTATGCTAGTTTGCTACACTTGCAGAAATCTGAAATGGTGCCTTGTCTACCCAAACGTGATGCACCTTAAACATGGTTGTCAAGGTTGTATTTTGGGAAAAGTGCAACATTCGTCCCTCCCTAAACATTGTTCAGTTTTAGTTGCTCATAAATTGGAGCTTGTTCAAATGTTTGTGGTCCTATGAAGACAACTTCTTTTGGGAACTACCTTTACTTCATGATTTTTATTCATGATTTCTCTAGGCACACATGTGTATATTCATTGAAAGAAAAGTTGGAAGTGTTTATGTGCTTTAAATATTTTTTTGGTTGAGGCTAAAAATCTATTAGGATGTAAATTGGGCACCCTCCATTCTAGTTGAGGGGGGGAATACATGAGTTTTTACTTTAATGCATTGCTGGCTCAGCATGGTATAATACATTAGTGTAGCATCCCGTATACACCTCAAAAACTGGAGTTTCAGAAACAAAGAATAGGTCTCTCATGGAGATGGCGAGGGGTATGGAATAACATCATGCTTTACCACATGGCTTTTGGCTTGAGGTATTTATGTGTGGAGCATATTTACTTAATAGGTGTCCAACCAAAATGCTCCAATCTATCACTTTATATGAGGCTTGGCATGGTCTCAAGCCATGTGTTGCTCATATGTGTGTCTTTGGTTGTCTCACATATGCATTAGTGCCTGAACAAAAATGTAGGACATTGGATGATAAAGCATTGAAATGTATTTTGTTTGGAACACTTCTCAAAGCAAAGGCTATTGTCTCTATGATTCATATACTAAGAACATTTTGGTTAGCCATGATTTTGTTTTTGTGGAAGATACAATTCACCCTACCGTTAGCTCCCAAGATGTGCATGAGACTTTGTTATCTCTTCTTACATATGTACATTTACATGATGCACTTGTTGATGAGAGGCCTAATATAGAGGAGGCAAAAAACTATGCCTAATGGCTGATGTAGACTTTATGTGATAGATAATTAGATGCACTTTTATCATGTCGTACTCATTTAGGATCTCATAGTGCTTGTTTTACATGAAATTGCTATGCAATGGATGCCTCTAGTCTTTGTGCTATGAATGAGCCTATTTCTTTTGATGAAGCACAAAAGTGAAAAAGTTTCATGGCTGCTATGCAATTAGAATATGAAGCTATTATGAAGAATGGTACCTGGTCTTTATGTGATTTGCCTCTTGGAAAAAACTGCATTGGCACTAAGTGGGTATATAAGATGAAATGTAAGCATGGAATTGTTGAAAAGTTTAAGGCTAGGCTTGTTGCAAAAGGTTATGTTCAAGGGAGAGGGATTGATGTTGATAAGACCTTTGCACCCACATGCGGAATGACCATCATTCGTAGCATGTGTGCACTTTGCAGCCCATCTTGGTTGGAATGTACATCTGTTGGACATAAAACTACATTTTCGAATGGTGAGATACATGAAAAAGTGTATGTTTTTCAGCCCTAGGGTTATGTGCATAAAGGGCATTGAAAGAAAGTGTGCAACTTGAAAAAGAAACCATATTGGCATTTGAAGCAAGCACCATGTGCTTGGTATGAAAAGATACATGCCTACTTGATTGCACATGGTTTTGAGAATATTCCAGTTGAGAGCACCTTATATGCTAAGCATGCAAATGATGTTCTTCTTATCATTGTTTTGCATGGTGATAACATGTTGCTCACTGATCCTAATGAGAAGCATATTGCTGTATTTAAAGTTGATTTGCATGCCTCTTTTGAGATGTCAAATTTGGGGTTGCATCATTATTTGGGCATTAAGTTTACATAAGTTGATAGGGTAATAACTTTGTGTCAAACAAAATATGTTGGCACATTATTGTAGTGTTTTGGCCTTGAAGATTGTAAAATTATAGCCACTCCTATGGAAACAAGTCTACAGTTGAATGTTCATGATGCTAGACATGCATTTGATGTTGTTCTTTATCAACAAGCTATTGGACGCTTGATTTGCTTATGCATAAGATTGCCTGATATTTATTTTTTTGTCTCTTAGATAAGAAGATTCATGCATTGCCCAAGTTTCAAGCATTGGCAAATGGTTAAGCACATCTTTAGCTACTTGAGTGGTACCCGACTACTTGGATTGTTTTATCCCACGGGGGGATCACTATGTCCAGATTTACATGCTTCTTCTCTGCCTTGGGAGAAGTTTGAAGTTTTCCACAAAGATTTGGGCTTACTTGTGGATTGATATCTTTCCTCATATCTTAGCACTTCCTTATACATGAGTGCCAACTCCTTCTTCAGCACATCACTCTCTAGGGGGATTTGTTCATATACTTTGGTAGTGATGTGTGTGAGCACAGTTAGGATTGTTGGGGCACTTTTTTCCCTCTTTAGGAGGTTCTTTTCCCCGAGCTTGTATATATGCCTATAACCCTAATGGGTCACTTACATCCACTTGGTAATACATTCAGTATTGTGTGATATGCTCCAAGATTCTTTTTCTTCCTTGTGTTGTTTGCATGGTTATACATACTTCAAACTCCAACAAGCATGAATTACATATCTTTAATGCTAATGATAGATAAGAAATGCACATTTTGAATGTTCAAGAAATTCCAACATATAAAAAAGATATCCAACCTTTTTCAAAATTTTAAAAGTACTTTCGCATCATGGAGAAAGTCTATGATCTTTCCCTAGCAACAACTTAAATTGGTGGGGATTTTCCTTTAGAAATACCATGTCATGTGTTTGAAATTCAAGTGGTCTTGTTTTTAAATCATGGAATTTATTTTATCTTTTCTAGCTTCTTTTATGTGTTGCTTAATTTTCTCAAGTTCTTCTTCCATCTTCTAAAGCATTGTTGGATTTTGATGTCCACGAAAGCACGCGAACAACACAAGGAAGAAGAAGAAGCTTGGATCAAAACACACAATACTGAATGTATTACCACTAGAATTGTACAAACATTAGTAGCTCGTTAGGACAATAGGTGTATATAAAACTCGGGGGATAAAACCCCCTAAAGAGGGAAAAAAGTGCCTCGAGAGTCCTAGAGTTTTCAGACACATCACTACCTAAATATATCAACAAATCTCCCCTAGGAGAGATGCGGTGAACAAGGAACCGGCACTCATGTATAAAGAAGTGCCAAGCTATGTGGAATCAATCCACAAAAGGAAGTAAGCCCAAAGCTTTGCAGAAAGCTTCAAACTTCTCCCTAGGCAAAGCCTTTGTAAAAAGGTCTGCAATGTTCTCCTGCATGGGCACATATGCCAAGCTGATCTCCCGAGTAGAGAACCTCTCCCTAACATAATGATAATGCACCTCAATGTGCTTAGTGCAAGCATGGAACAGAGGGTTCCTCGCAACTGCCAATGTGCTATGACTATCACTGAAGATGGTGGTGGTAGAAGACTGATCAACACCCAAATCAACCATAAGGTGTCTGAGCCACACACACTCAACCATCATTGTGAAAGCTACCCTATACTCAGCCTCACAATTGGAAGTGGGCATAGTAGGATGCTTCTTGCTCAACCAAGATATACATGAGCTACCAAGCATGAAGCTAAAACCACTGGTGGACACACTAGTGTCATAGCAACCAACCCAATCACTCTTAGAAAAAGCATGCAAATTTGGTGGTAGTGATCCCCCTTGGGATAAAACAATCCAAGTAGCCGGGTACCACTCAAGTAGCGAAAGATGTGTTTAACTGCCTACCAATGCTTGACACCTGGGCAATATATAAACCTACTCATCTGTGAGACAGCAAACTGAATATCGGGCCAAGTAATGCATAAGTAAATCAAGCATCCAACAGCCTGTTGATAGAGAATAGCTGCAAATGCATCTCCAACATCATGAAGAATCAATCATAAGCCTATCTCCATAGGAGTGGCAATAGGCTTACAGTCTTCAAGGCCAAAATGCTACAATAATGTGCCAATATATTTCGTTTGACACAAAGCCATTCTACCATCAACTTGCATAAATTGAATGCCCAAATAGTGATGCAAATGCCCCAAGTCAGACATCTCAAATGAGGCATGCAAATCAGCCTTAAAATCAGCAATATGTTTGTTATGATGACCAGTGAGGAGCATGTCATCGATATACACCACAATGATCAAAAGCACATCATTAGCCCACTTAACATATAAGGTGCTTTCAATTGGAGTGTTCTCAAAACCATTGCATAGCAATGTGATGCAAAAGAGGCACTATGAGAACCTAACCAAGTACAATATGAGAGAGTTGCATCTAATTTCTTGTCGCGCAAAGTTTGCACCAGCCATTTTGGCATAGTTTTTGTCTTCTCAATATCAGCTCTCTCATCAACAAGTGCATCATGTAAATCTACATCAGAAATAGAATGATCTGCATCATCACATGAAACGTGCAAAGGTTGAGAATTTGCCTCATTACGATCAGCATCAGACTATCCACCTATAAAAAGAGGCAACAAAGTATCATACATGTCTTCGGAGCTAACAGATGTCTGCTTAGTACATGAAAGTGAGGGTTGAATAGCATCTTTCACAAAAACATCACGGCTAACCAGAATGCATTTAATCTGTGGATGATACAGACAATAACCTTTGCTTTCAGAATTGTACCCAACAAAAATACATTTTATTGCATTATCATCCAATTTTCTGCAATGTTCTTCATGCATTAATGCATATGCCAAACAAAAAAAAACATGCAGATGAGAAACAAATGGCTTGCAACCATGCCAAGCCTCATATGGAGTGATAGACTATAGCGCTTTAGTAGGACACGTGTTAAGTACATATGTTGCACACATGATAGCTTCAAGCTAGAAATTATGTGGTAAAGCCTGACTCTTGACCATACACCTCGCCATCTGCATGAGTGACCTATTCTTCCATTCAACAACTCCATTCTGTTGAGGTGTATATGGCACTATACACTGATGTTTTAACATTCAACCATAAATGCATTAAAGTCACAATACATATATCCCCCCTCCCTTGATCAAAACGGAGGGTGCCCATTTTACATGCTTACAGATTTTTAGCCAAAGCTAGAAACTGTTTGAAGCACATAAACACTTCAGACTTTGCCTTCAATGGATATACCCATGCATGCCTAGAAAAATCATCGATGAAAGTCATGAAGTAAAGATAGTTCCTAAAAGAAGGCGTCTTCATAGGACCACAGACATCACTATGTAGAAGCTGCAATTTCTATGTAGCTTGAACTAAACCATCTTTTGGAAAGGAGGAACACTACATTTTGCTAAAAATACAGCCTTTGCAAACATGTTTTCCAGGTGCCTCAAGTTTGGGCAAAGAGGACACCATTTCAGATTTCTATAGGTGTAGCAAACTAGCAAAATTCATATGTACAAAGCATGCATACCAAAGCTTTGCATCTGGCATAGCCTGAGAATCATGTACTGAACATGTTGAATCATTTATAGATCTTTCATAGTCTATGAGCTTATACAGCCCATGACATAAAATGCGAGAAGCAATAATGAAGTCGCCATTTGACAGATCATAAATTGTATATCTATCATCAATAAATTTTACAACCAAGCCATTCTTGGCTAATGCAGAAACTGATAACATATTTTTCTTGATCCCTGGCACAAACAAAGAATCTCACAAAGTGAAATAACTACCATCAGAAATAGTCAAAATGATCTTACCAACTCCCATAATAGGGTAAGAGGAATTGTTGGTGCATGAAACAATATTCCCTGTAGGGGCCAGCTTTAGTAAAGAGAAGAAATTGCACTGCGAGGTAATATGTTTGGTCGCCCCACTTTCAAAGTACCAAACATCTGAGTCTACTTTAGACATCCACTGCTCATGAGAAGATGGGTCAAAACTGCAAATAGTAGTAAACACCCATTCTTCATCCTGCACAAGATTAGCACACTCTGTTTTCGGTGTAGAGGCCTCCGCAACAACCATACCGGCCTCTTTCTTCTTTGCCTCTTTAGCAACCAGTTTTGGACAGCTCTTAATGACATGATCATTTGCTTTACAGTATTTGCAAAACGATTTTTGCTTTTCTGATTTCTTCTCATCTTTGTCTTCCTTCTTCGAATGTGGAGCATTTGCATATTTCTGCTTACTAGTAGAAGAGCTCCATTTTCCTTTGCCCTTCTGACTATCCAAGAAAGCTTGATCTGCAACACATATAATAGTCATGTTTTGCCTAGACTTGTCTTCGTGCACAAAACACAAACTAACTCTTAAAATGTTAATTCATTAGGATTTCCTTTCATCATCAAATGAAGAGTAGAAGCAGAATTCTGATATGAGTTGGGAAGACCATTGAAAATAGTCTGCATAAGTGAGCTCTCAAGAAGGACTTCATCTATAGAAATCAATTGCTCCTTCAAATACTTGATCTTTATTAGAAAAATGTCCATAGAATCACCTTCATTCATGTGCTCACTCTCCAACTGTTTTCAGAGGTAAGCAACATGAGGCTCATTCCTAGCCTGGTACAATGTGGTAAGTGTATCCCAAGCATCCTTAGTTGTTTTGCAAGAGTGAATGTGGGGAATAATGGCACGTTTGACAGACAAAGCTATCAATGCATGTATCTGAGCATCTCTTCCATCCCAATGAATTTTCTCTACAGTAGGTGCAATAGAAACAACAGCACGAACAGGAATCTATAGAATATCACCATCTTCAACACCTTCTACATCAGCTTCAATACCTGTAGTTGTAATAGTTATATGTGTGATAGGACATTTTCAACATCCTGCATAATGTTCCACAGTCCTTTTGCAACCAATACATGTAGCATCATATAAGCCCATAAGGAGTAGTTGGTGCCATCCAAATTATCCTCAACAGCCAACATACAGAATACATCACTACTTTCAGCCATGGGTGGTGACTAAAATACCTTGATTCAGAAAATTGACTATATCTCAATAAGTTGGACGGAATTGCCCACACAATTTTTGCTAAACCTGTAGTAGACTTTGAGATGCTTATAATGGTGAATCGAGATTGGTATATACCTTTGGCACAAAAAGATGAAATAGCATGCACAAGCGATATGATAGTGCGTTCGGAGGTTGAAACGCGCTCAGATCACAATTTTGGCACCACATAGCAAAGTTGTTTTGATCTCTAAAACACCTTGAGTATGCTCACCAAATTTCATGTGATTCTGAGACTGCAACTGGAGAGGTGTCGATGACACCTTAGATGAAGCGGCGACCTGCTCTGATACCAATTGTTGGATTTTGATGTCTGCAAAAGCACGTGAACAGCACAAGGAAGAAGAAGAAGCCTGGATCACAACACACAATACTGAATGTATTACCAATAGAGTTGTACAAAGATTAGTAGCCCATTAGGGCAATAGGCGTATATACAAGCTGGGGGAAAAAAACCTCCTAAAGAGGGAAAAAAGTGCCCCGATGGTCCTGGAGTGTTCACACACATCACTACCTATATATATCAACAAGCATGTCTTAAGATACTTCTACTTTATTTGAAATTTTAAAAAAGCATGTAAATCTTGTGTTAATTATCCCCCTTGGGATAAAGCAATCCAAATATTAGGATACCACTCAAGAATCAAATGATGCAATTAAGCACTATCAATGTGATATCGATGTAGAACCTCTTCAAGGGATATCTTTGGTACATTCCACATGATGGTTTGATGAAGTAGAGAAAATCCATCTCAAGGATAGTGTAAGGTTGTTGTTTCAACAACTTTTTCTATCTTTCTCTAATGTTTCATTTTGTAAGCAGTATTATCAATATGGAAAGAAACTAGGAATGTGCACACAAAGCACATTGACTCTTTGATTCAGCGTCTAGATCTCATTCATACAGATGTGTGAGGTCCTATGCCCATAAGGTCATTAGGTGGTTCTCTTTAGTTTGTCACTTTCATAGATGATTCTATTAGAAAGGTCTTACTATATCCTATCAAATCCAAGGATGAGGTATTCCCTACTTTGAAAAAATGTCTTTCTTCATTTGAGACCAAAAAAAGAACTAGGCTCAAGGCTTTACTCTAAGAGAATGGAGGTGAGTATACCTCACCAAACCTTGCACAAGGCATTTAGGGAGAAGAAGTATTTAGCAATTCATCTAATTAACATTTGACATAGGACTCCCAAAGGTGTGAAAGTGGCACAAGAGTTATGGACAAGGAAGCCACCATATTATGATCATCTTCTAGTTTTTGGGTGTGAAGCATATGTTCATATACCCACTAATCTTGCAGAAACATTGACAATACCATAAGTAAAGAATTGCATTTTTCTTAGATATGGTCGAGAAGGCCAAGTTGGATATCACTTATGGGATCCTAAAACATGGTCAATGATCAAAAGTGATGATGTCATTTTCAATGAGTCTAAGATTAATAAAAAAAACTTACTTAGGAGGGTTAAGTGAGAAGAGTGATTTTTTAAGATACTAGTCCTCCAACTAGCATGCATATGAATGCTACACATAGGATGTTTAGGAGAATGTTTAGTTGGAACGATTCGCAAATGATCTTGTTTAGCAACCATTGAGACATCTTGGATGTGTCTCGCATCCATTTAATAGATATGTTCTAGGTCTTTATTTTGTTATGCTAATAGATTTTGGTGATCCTTCTTGCTGCAAAGAGGCTATGTAGACGAAGGATCTTGTCAAGTGGGATTGAAACATGAAGAGAGAATTGCATGCTATTCATAGTAATGGTACTTGGGATTTGGTACCTTTACCAAAGGGCAAGAATGCTTTACCATGTAAATGGGTGATTAAGTTGAAATTCACATCAGATAGTGCTTCTCCAAAGTATAAAGCACAACTAATTGCAAATGTCTTTAAGCAACAACATGGTTTCCATTTTGAGGAAATCTTTTCTCAAGTAATGAAGATGCCTACATTGTGCAGGTTGCTTGGATTTGTTACAATGGAGGACTTAGAGCTAGAATTTGATGTGAAAAAGTTTTTCTTGCATGGAACAACCATAGGGTTGTGCAATTCTTGGCCATGAAATTCTAGTTTGTAAGCTAAAGATGAGGTTATATGAACTTAAAGAGTCCCCTAGGAAATGGTACCATCAGTTAGCAATGCCGATCATTATCTCTACACAAATACATGCTCATATGGAAACTTGATGTGCTTGATGCTTTTCTGTCAATGATATGTTGTTTCTTGGGAACTCCTCTAATGACTTGTCATTGCTCCAAAAGACATTTAGTAATACATTTGATATGAAATATTTCGAGGATGTCAAACATATTCTTGGCATGTGCATTACTCATGATAGGAGTGAAAGATGCATATACTTGTCTCAAAGTGATTACATATCCAAAGGACTTCACAAGTTCAATATGAAAGGTGGAAGGACATTGAGTAAGCATTTATCAATTAGTTTTTGGTAGTCTCATGCATGCTATAGTAGCTACAAGACTAGGCATTGCATTCTAGTGGGAGTTTTGAGCACATATACATCTAATCCTCGCAAGAAGGATTGGAAAGTGGTCAAGATGAATTTGAGATATTTGAGTGTCTATAAGAACAAGTGTCTCTAATTGGGTAGAGGAAACACATTCCTTATTGGTTACACAAATTTTGTACATGCTCGTTGTATAGAAAATTGGAAGTCTACATGAAGATACATTTTTTTACTTTGTTATAGCTGCTATCTTTTGGAGATCTCATCTTCAAGAATGAACCATTGTTTCCACTACAGAAGCAACGTATGTTACAACTAGTGAGGCATGCAAGGAAGCATTGTGGCTTTTTGGTCTTGCTTGTGATATGGGTGAACATCTACATGTACCTCGTTTTCTTAGTGATAGTCGGAGTGCCATTGCTTTGGCTAAGAATCCAATCTATCATGCAAAGAGCGAGCACTTTGAGGTGAGGTATCAACTCATTAGAGAGTGGATAGCCACTAAGTTCATTATTCTTGAGAAGCTTCATACTCGACATAATGCTCCAAATGGTTTGACTAAAGCTATACCACTAGATAGCTTTCAACACTATTGTCACCTCATGGGGATTACTTGATTCAAGATCTTGCAAAATTACTTGTACACTATAACATGCCCATCACGTGGGAGGTATAGTTTTCATACTTACACTCAACTCAAGTATCCTTTATCATTCCTTATTATCTTGTTGCCACGAGGTTCATGGCAAGGAGGGAAGATTTAGAAGGAATATGAATACTTGTGTGTTTCTCACTCTTACACCCATCGCTTTACCTATTTTTCTATGTTCTTTATTTCTTCCTTTCTATTTTTGTTCTGTATGTATATATATAACTCTGATTATGTTAGTTGTGCAAAAATCAATCTTTAAAGGGGCTTCTCTTAGAGAGATCATTGACGACAACTAAGTCCCAAGTTTTATAGGTGCCTTTCATCTCCTTTCTCTAAGAATGTCATATCTAATGTTGAGTAAACCTTCAAGCTTTTTGCCTCCTAAATGGCGCTTAACTGATCCAACTTGATGGATGGAATCTGCATTTTTGCTTTTGTGCTTCAGGGTTTCAAGAAGACTTGAGAGCAGCCAACAAAACAAGACTTCTCACCCTTTTTTGTAAGCAACACAAAAATTTTCCAAACCAAAACATACATATAGAAAATTAAATCATGTCAAAAGGTTCTCTCTACAGCGAGGACACTCAGAATATCCAAATACATGTTGATATTATGTATCCCACAAACAAGCAAAAATTCTCCTCCCTTCTGTCTCTAAGTTACATATTCAAAACCCGAAAGCATTTGTTCTGTTTTCAGCTTCAAAGCACTGACTAAACTAGCTATAGTAGAACTCCATGCTTTTGCATGTCTTTATTTTGCTAAAGCTCAACACAAAAAGTAGATTCTTGAGTTTGAACTATCTCAATCGAACATTAACCTGTAGCTTGGATGTTGATAAAAATCCATTCTGCAAATTGTGAAGTCAAAACAGTCACTTGATCACTAAACCACCTAGCAAATTTTGGCCAACACCTATACTATTTATCTTCTTATCAACTATAGTGTGCATGGTCATAGTTTTAGAAGATGGATCCACAATTACACTTAAATTAGACACTTTCCCTTAGTACATTTGAACCCTCATTTCCCTACTGTTTCCAATGCATCCTCTTGGACCCTCATAGGTTCAACTATCTTTACGTTGATTTCTTTGATTCAAACTCTAGATAAATTCTTCTTTGGTTCCAAATGATTGTAATGACTCGTTACTTCCTGCGCCATTAATGAAAGCATATGCAAAGCTACTATGAGATCTAAATCCTAGGGAAAGCACAGAATCTAATGGTTATGAAAAGAGAATGACAACTCGAAAATGCAAACTGATTATTCAAAGTGGAACTTTTAAAGCACTAAAGGTGCTAGCTCAACGCTTGTGAACATAAGGCTTGAAAAAAAAAACAAGAAAATACTTCAAAATATGTCAGCCAATAACTTACCTGTGATCATTCCACTAGAAGAAATAGGGAAGATAAAGATTGATTGGAATTATTTTCCAAGTGAGGTATATACATTATGATTAGTATTCTCATGAAGGAAACGTTAATTGAACACTCAATCATAAATCTATGCAGATATAAGTCTACAATGATGTGATTCATTTGGGACAACACACCTCGAAATTGTAATCTTCACAAAATAAATCAAAGTCATGACAAACTGAATGTGTCCATCAAATGAATATGTTTCCTTTGGTCATTGGTCTACAGTGAGAGTTTTATGGAGTTGCTTGCAATAAGATGTAGATAGGAGAACATATGCAAGGAATCTCTTGCAATATCAATCCTGCCCTTAGCAACTTCTGTCTCTCTCAACCATGAACACTTTGTATATATATTCCACAGTTGAGATTCAAAGTGATCCTCATCATCTTCGTCTAGTGCCTAGAGTCTCCCTACACGAGGAAGTCTCTCTTCCTCAGCATCACCATCATCTTCTCGTTTATTTCCTAAGGATAGGCAGGTCCCTTCCACACTCCCTTTTTTTGAGAACCCGACGTCAAGGCCAGATACCCCCTTCGATGTTCCCAGAATAGAAATCGAACCAGATTAGCATTTTAGAAAGTTCTAAGAAAGGACACCCCTTGTCAGAGGAATCCATTTCAGTCGTTCTTCTTCTCTCCTTCCACAAACTTCCTTTTCATTAAAAAAAAAATATTAGAGCTTGAGTGTAGCACAAATAAAGCTTCTTTTGGAAATATGATTTCACGGTATGATTTCTCTATCTCAAGTACACAATCGATTATTCATTCTTTTCAAGTGCATGGACATGTCATGTATACACTTGTGGGTCTTTGATTGGACATTAGTCACACATAGTGAGATGTATGTATGGAATTGTATGTATTTGATTTGATAACTGAGGGAGTTGTGAGATTATACTAACCCTTCTATATGCTATTGATTTCTACAAAAAAATGAGGGTTGTGGCGAGGTTTTGAAATCACATATACTCAGTTAGAAGATACCTTGGTGACATACATGGAAGACTCAAAGATGAAGACAATCCAAAGACCTCCTGCAACAAACACAGAATGAATGTATGTAATTGAGTCGTAGAAGCTCTTAAGTCATAAGAATGCTTGATAACATTCTTTTAAAAGAAAGTCTTACAACATCCTACTCTCCCAAGCCATAATTAATAGAAAGAAAAAATGTACAAGTAAATGGGACTTACTCTTGTGGGGTCCCCCAAATCCTAGAAAGCAGGGATAGCTAAAAAAATACTCAAGAATATTACAAAGAAGCTTACTCACCCTTTTCTCCCCCTCATGGGGGACCTAGGTGAATTTAATCTTGTTGCTCTCGAGGAATAACACTCTATGATGCCTAAATGAGGGGATTTCTTACAATTGGAAATTCCTTTTCCTAAAACTAAAAGAAATCTTTCAATCGATCAAGTTTTAGGAGGGCTCTCAAAGTTTTTGGCACACCTCTCTTTCTTGAACTTCTATAGGACCTCGCCTCTTATAGCATTTTTTTTCCACCATGCTACAGAACAATGGATTGCTTCACCCAAAACTGCTTGCTTCTAGTTGATTTGCCCTTGTAGAGAGAAGACTCTTCCAAGGACTCTCCAAATAGACACTGTATTGGAGCATGAAAAGAAGATGCCTCCCAAGTCTTCATGTACGCAACATTTACACCAAGGAGGAGCACTGCAAATTTTGTTAGTTTTTACATTGGTCCAAATACCCACGGCGCAGGATTTGCCACAACAGAACCACTTTTTATATCTCGACGCACAGATGTCAAAGGAATTGGAACTTTAAATCCAACATTAAACTCGACCATTTTGGACACCATGTCCTATTGAGCGTGATATGAAAGTCCACATTCTTCTTGAATCTCAGAATATATTCAAGACTATTTTTATTGTGCCATCTTAGATGCACAAGGCATGGGGGTCATTCCCAATAAGGAGGAGAATCTTTGAGCGATCGCAAGCATTGTGTAGCTCAAATAGTGGAGGATGAGATTCATAAGCATAATTACCATTTTTGTTCTTACAAGATATAAAATTTTCTAATAAGCAATGGACTTTGGAGACTAGAAAATCGAGAGGACGAATGTCCTATATTGGTGAGAAATCCTAACATAGAGCAACAAAAATAATACAAGACTTGGATAGAGAAATCTAGGAAATTGCTGCATTGAATTTCCATACTCATTTCTAAGTTCCTTATACAAAATATCATGAAAGCCAATACACCAATGGAAGCTTGGAATATTATTCACAAGATCTACGGTACATCTATAGAGGGTAGGAAAATTCATACGAAGCATAAGTTGCATAAGTGGTATCGGTCATGTTGACTAGTCTAGGATCACAGTACAAGAGTGTAGATACCTCCATTTTAGTGAGAGCCATTATGCCTCATTTTGATGAGCTAGTTTAACAGTTTTGGAAGCAATTGTATTCGTTCGTCTTTTGTACTCTCGTTCAATTTAAGGTTCATGCAACCATAAATTCCAGTTTATGCATGCTTTCATGCCAAAAAATATTATATACACTTCCCCATTAAATATTATATGCCAGAAAATATTATGCACTTCTCTTGAATGTTTATAAGCTCAAAATTGTTTTTTCTTTTAGTGATATTTTATCCCCTTTCGTTCGTTTATGTAAAGTGCTAGTTTGGATATCGATAATCAAATCAAGTGGAATGGATGTTGTTTCCCTTTTATCTTTTTGCGATTAGAAGTTAACTACTAATGATCGTTGGTTATGTTCAATAGGATCTTGCCTATCCAAATTTAGTGGTGATTTTATATTAACCATGTTGTTGGATTCTGGTTCGCAAATAGATTCGTCTTGCTACTAGTATTTGTTTGGGGTCTTCGACGGTTTTTAATTGCAACCAATCTATTGACCTATCTAAAGTTGGGAAAGTGTAAATTATTTGTAATAGGGCACTGTCTTAAGTATTGGGATATCAAGTTCAACATGTGATGACCTAGGATAATATGTATCAGTTTTTCATTTTCTGACATGCATAATGGTCACGTCGGTATATGTCAGGGACTTCATTGGGCTTACTAGATTTATCTACTGAGAGTGATGGCACATTTGTTTCTTTCTAGGTCACTCATTCGCGGACATTAGGATTTTCCCCATGTACTTTTCTTTATATATGGCACTTTCTGTATTGTTGTTTTTTAGGTCATTCTTGTACATTCACTTTATGTAATAGAAGAAGAAGAAGAAGAAGAAGAGCATTCTTCCTTGTCTCAATCTCTGTGTGTGCTTCTCTTTGATTGTGAGAGTGTGTGTGAGATCTCTTCCTTTTCTCCTTCCTCGTGACATGTTATCGTGACAAAACAATTATGACCATATCTATAACCATTCTCACCATTTAGAAACACAAACCACGTCACATAAATAGCCTCTTGCACCATAACCTACAAGATCATCTATAACCTCCAACATTCATGTTCATTACATGTAAATCATCACGCTATAGAACCTCAACAGTACATATCTCATAACAATATAAACTACATTATTATATATAAGATACAAAATCTTGATCCACAACACAATGAGAAAATTGTGGAGCTTTCAATAATTTTCAATAAGATAATCAAAAGCATAAAACAACATAATCATATAAAAAAAACAAACAAACTACACTTATTCTCATATTCTCATATGAATATGATGAGTTAAACAAGATTAGAGAAGCAGCACAAACATCGAAGTATATATTGCATATTATTTTTTACTAAATTCAACATTTTCCTTATCCTTCTTCGTCCTTTTTTTGCTCGTATTTAATTTGTCTTGGCTTTGAAACCCTCAACCCGCATTTTGAGCCTCCATTTGACGACGTACTTTTTTGTACGAATCATGTAACTCTGAATGTATTTTCTTTCATTCCTCGAGGCCCACAGGTGATGTATTTGTACCTCAGCACTATGATGTGATTGTGGTGAACTCTTGGACATTATATCCATAAATATGCAAATATATGACAATGAAAATAAACTAAGAATTTTTGTGTAAAAAAAGATATATATATCTATGTATCCATATCTACAAAACATTTATTTCCATCTATATGTATGCATGTCAGCATCCATCTATGTAAATATGATTGTATTTATATTTGTACATGTGTATCTAGATATGTATGCATTTATATTTGTACATGTGTATGTAGATGTGTAAAAAAAGATATATATATCTATGTATCCCTATCTACAAAATATTTATTTCCATCTATATGTATGCATGTCAGCATCCATCTATGTACATATGATTGTATTTATATTGCACATGTGTATATAGATATGTACATATGCTTGTATTTATATTTGTGCATGTGTATGTAGATATATATGTATGCATGTAAGCATCCATCTATAAACATATGATTGTATTTATATTTGTACATGTGTATGTAGATATTTACATATGATTGTATTTATATTTGTACATGTGTATGTAGATATATATGTATGCATGTCAGCATCCATCTATGTACCTATGATTGTATTTATATTTGTACATGTGTATGTAGATATGTACGTATGATTGTATTTATATTTGTACATGTGTATGTAGATACATATGTATGCATGTCAGCATCCATCTATGTACCTATGATTGTATTTATATTTGTACATGTGTATGTAGATGTGTACTAGTGCATGCATGTATGTTTGCTTATATATCTGTATGTACGCATGACTCTGTGGATGTACTAGTGTATGCATGGATGTGTGGGTATATGTGTACATTTGTGTGTACGTATATATGTATTTATGTTTGCATGTATGTGTGTATGCATACATACATGTATGTATGCATGCACACATACATGCATGTATGTGTGTATGTATGCATGCACACATGTACGTATATATTTTCTTGTTTACGTTTGTATGTACGTATTATTTATTAATCTACGTGTATATGTTGATGATGTGGCATTATGTAAAACTATATGCTTTAACAAAATGAAAAGTGTGCGTGGTTTAGCGTGGTGCACTCTTTATCTGAATACAGCGTCCTTTCCCTCCTCTGTGTATTTCTGTGTGTCTCATCTTCAATGAATACGCCATAGCTGGCACTCCATCTTCAACGAATACGCCATAGCTGGCCCCGCGAGCTTTTACAGCTGATACCAAACCAGAGGTCTGTTCTCACTCGGCGCATGCTCCACAAAAACGGACAACTAAACAGGCGGAGAGTTGTAGCCACTGAGTAACGGAGTCAAGAAAGAGATTGTCACAATTTGGAAGAAGAAGCAGCAGTGACTGTCGCTTGCAATCTGGTAAGCACGAACGTTCCATTGAATTGCTCTCTCGTCAAATAAATAATTTTTAAAAATTAGTGCTGATTTGGGAGGTTGTTTTGCTCAAGTAAACTTAGTATTTGCGCTGCCACAATGAATGTGTTCGGCACATTTCTCCATACGAGTCCTGTAACACGGAGATCTATCATCTCTTATGTACATGCTTTCGAGAGTTGTTAAAATATTAAAAGCATGATTAGTGGGATTCAGCAAATTATTAGAGATCGCCCACTTTTTAGGCATCACAAAGTGTTTTTCATCAAGAACAACAAGTTTTAATCCAAGTGGTCCTAGTACGAGGGTGATGGGAAGGTTGTTAACCTCCTTTGTAACACTCTCTAAACTCATAAGGTTTACCTTTGCTTTGTGGGATTTGGGGTGTATCAAGGGCACTAGTCCCATTCACTTGTAACTTGTTATTTCCTTTTCTTTAATTAAAGTCCGCGAGGGTAGGCCTTGGCCAAACTTCCTTTTGATTTTTAAAAAAAAAAAATATTACAGCTCAAGTGTAGCACAAATAAAGATTCTTTTGGAAATATGATTTCAAAGTATGATTTCTCTATCTCAAGTACATATTTGATTATTCATTTTTGTGTAGTGCATGGACATATCATGTATACACTTGTGGGTCTTTGATTGAACATTACTCACACATAGTGAGATGTATGTATGGAATTGTATGTCTTTGATTTGATAATTGAGGGACTTGTGAGATTATACTGTTCCTTCTATAAGCTATTGGTTTCTACAAAAAAATGAGGGTTGTGGCGAGGTTTAAACTCATGTATACTTGGTTAGGGAATACCTTGGTGACATACACGGAAGACTCAAAGATGAAGATAATCCCAAGACCTCCTGCAACAAACACAGAACGAATGTATGTAATTGAGGCGTAGAAGCTCTCAAGTCATAAGAATGCTTGATAAATTTTTTTTAATAAAGTTCTACAACATCCTACTCTCCCAAGGTATAATCAATAGAAAGAAAAAGTACAAGTGAATGCGGCTTCCACTTGTGGGATCCCCCAAATCCTAAAAATTAGGGATAGCTAAAAAAATACTCGACAACATTACAAAGAATCTTAATAACCATTTTTCCCCCTCATGGGGGACCAGTTAAATTTAATCTTGTTGCTCTTGAGGAAGAACACTCTATGATGTCTAAATGATGAGGATTTCTTATAATTGGAACTTCTTTTTCTTAAAAGTAAAAGAGATTTTTGAATCGATCAATTTTTAGGAGGGCTGTCAAAGTTTGTGGCACACCTCTCTCTCTCTAGAACTTCTAGAGGACCTCGCCTCTTATAGCATTCCATAATGTTCTGGAACAACAGATTGCTTCACCCAAAGTTGCTTGCTTCTAGTTGATTTGTCCCCATAGAGATAAGATTCTTCCAAGGACTCGCCAAATGGACACTGAGTTGGAGCATGAAAAGAAGAGGTGTCCCAAGTCTTCATTGCCATTTAGAAAACATTTACACCAAGGAGTAGCACTGTAAATTTTGTTAGCTTTTACATTGGCCCAAATACCTTGGTGGAGGATTTGCCATAATAGAACCACTTTTTTTATCTCGATGAGTGGATGTCAAAGCGATTGGAACTTTCAATCCCACCTTAAACGCAACCAATTTGGACACCATCTCTTATTCAGTGTGATATGAAAGTCCACATTCTTCTTGAATCTCATAATATAGTCAAGACTATTTCTATTATGCCATCTTAGACGTGCAAGGCATGGGAGTCATTCCCAATAAGGAGACGAATCTTTGAGCAATCCCAAGCATTGTGTAGCTCAAAAAGTGGAGGATGAGATTCATATGCATAATTTCCATTTTGGTTCTTACAGGATTAAAACTTTATAATAAGTAATGGACTCTGGGAACTAAAAAATTTAAGAGGACGGATGTCCTCTATTGGTGAAAAATCCAAAAATAGACCAATAAAAATAATACAACACTTGGATAGAGAAATCTAGGAAATTGTTGCATTGAATTTCCATACACATTTTTAAGTTCCTTATACAAAACATCATGAAAGCCAATACAACAATGGAAGCTTGGAATATTATTCACAAGATCTATGGTACATCCATAGAGGCTAGAAAAATTCATATGAAGCATAAGTCGAATAGTGTATGGTGCAGGAATAGGTCTATTATCAACTTTGCGGCAAAGATTAAAAAGATTAGTTTTGATCTAGCATCCATGAAGTCCAAAGTGGTATCGGTCATGTTGACTAGTCTAGGACCAAAGTACAAGAGTTTAGATACCTCCATTTTAGTGAGAGCCATTATTGTTAGGATAGATGGATGGACACTCCAAGTGATGAGTAGGTACTGCCAAATCTTGCTTAGTACTAGCCCCTTCTAGCTTCAGAGTTGATATGTGGATCCTCTTAGCTTTCCTATGATACCATAAAAGTTCCTATGTACTTTGGAAATGATGTATGAAAAGATTGAATCAAAACAGACTACTTCTAGATAGAAGGATCCAAGGAAACCTTCTATTTTGGATCACACACTTGTTGCTTGTAATACTCAGTGCAACCATGTCAGACATTGATCTATAGAGACCATTCCATGCGTGTGTGGGATGAGGGCTAGTTAGCCAAGATCATAAGCTCGGGGGTATATCCTAAGGTATTTGATTGTTAGTGGGGATGAGTGTTGCATGCTGGCCACATGGTGACGCTAGATCATTCCAGATCACTGCTATTTTAGATACAAGATGATATAAATGGATGGGAGGAGAGTGGCACACACATCATTCGCATGTCTTCTTTTGAGGAAAGACTCACACTTGGTATCAGAGCATGGTTTTTGGTTATTTTTGGAGGAAAAACTTGTGTAGTGATTGGAGTTCGTGCATGCTTCTTCGCACGAAATCAAGGAGGTCTGCGCTCGGTCGTTGTCTACAACAGGGATTTCGTGGCACAAAAACGAGGGAGAAGGGAGTCCATGTGATCCCACCCCTCTGAACTGTAGCAAGGCCTGGTGTCATCTTACTACCGCGCAACAACCTGTCTACCCGAACGAGCCCGTTTTTTTTGCCCAACTTGCTACCCGTTTGATGTGACCAGGTTTAGCCTCGTTAGCACACGATAAGCATTCGCAACTGGGATGAATTCACTGCCATGCATCAGGATTCAGATCGTATCCGAGTTTGCCTGATTACAGACAACGCCCGCTGGGTGGATGAGACCCATGTCAGCTCTACCTTATGCGTAGAGCACGGACAGACAAAGTTTCTTTTGTTTAAATGATTTTTTGTTTTGAAGAGTAGTTCGGCCTCACATGGATATAGTACTGAGGCATCGCACTAGATATGTAGGATAATTGGCTTGTCTATGCACTTTTTTCCTCACTGAAGGATGTTCTCTCAGAGTTTGAATTCGACTTTTTTTCTTTAAGCTTTGCCTATTAATTAACAATCACTATCTATATTCAAGTGTTAACCCATAACTTGGTCAATTCTTATCCAAATCTCAAGTTCTTGATCTTGTTAGAAAGATCTCTTAGAGATCTTTCGAGGGACAGGCCATACTTTGGGTCTAGATATTGCCTACAACAGAGGTTGAAAGTGGACTGTTCTTCATCGAGCACCTTCAATGAAGCACTTCTTGAACACTTATGTGATCTACGAACCAAAGGGAGTGAATAGTCTATATGTAACTCTTCAATTGGATGCTTCACGAATATAAAAAGAATCTGAGATAAGTATTTAGTCAATATTTGGTTGATTATTTTTGTTGATTGTGCTTGTTAGAAGCATTATTACATACGTGTAGAATGACTTAAGTAGAGCGTTAGTAGAGATGTATGTTCGGTGTTTGAGCTTTTCTTGCAGGTGGTAAGTATCAACGGGTATCGAAAAGAATATATATATATATATATATATATATATATATATATATATATATATATATATATATATATATATATATATATATATATATATATATATATATATATATATATATTGATTGAGGGCCTGTAGAGTCCAACAACATACTTGGAAAAGTTTTCAATTGCAGGCGTTCATTGAGAAGACAAAATAGATCATGCCTGTCGGCACTGATGATTTGATTTTGTTGAATGCTTGACGCTTTTCGAAATTATTTCGGATTTTAAAGTGACGCCATTAGGCTGCCAAAATTTCTAAAAGTCAGCATGCATGTGCATTGAAGTTTAGGAAACATATTAAAGTTTCTTTCTTTTATCTTTTTCTGTTAAGCAAAGGCTTTGATTGGTCTTTTTTCCGCTTGCCACTAGTATTTACGATTGATTAGTGTATAAAAAAAAAGAGAAAAGAGAGAAAACCAAAAGAAAAATTACTTGCCTTTAGTCCTAGTATGGAATCCGAACCATCATCACCTAGATACCCTTATGCCAGAACCTCCAGTTGATCCAATTCAAGCTATGAATAATAGAATTTCATTCTTAGAGAGTTCTCTTCATGATATCTTGGAACATGTGTATGGTTCCAAGAAAGAAGAAGAGCCGCTTGATTTTGATTTGCCAGAGATGGAGGTAGATGCTCGAGATGAGCATAAAAATTCAGTAGTCCCTAGAGATAGCATCTTACTACTTAGAGAAGCCAGATGGCAGCTTAAGGATCTTAAGCCGCCAAGATATCATGGCTCAACTAGCGCTAGGATTGCTGACGTGATTGAGCAGTGGCTCAACAAGTGGGAACAGTGCTTTCGCTTGTGTCATCTCATTGATGATAGGCACAAGATTCAGCAATCCACTTATAACCTTATGGATATCGCACATAGGTAGTGGCGTAAGATAGAGCAGGATAAGAAGGAGTCCACAACATGGGATCAATTTAAAATTCTATTTTATAATAATTTTGTACCATCTAATGAAAGGTCTAGAGCACTAGACACCTGATTCTTCATCAGTCAAAAGAATCAATCAGTTCTGGAATATGCAGATAGGTATAGAGAGATACTTCTTAAAGTACCTGATACCATTCCATAATTTCTTCAAGTCCACAAGTCTGTTTTGGGACTCAGAGAAACTATCCTATCTTTACTGAGAAAGGAATGGTACCAGTTTTTGGCATAGGCCACAGAGATGGCCTTGGTTTATGAGGACGGTCACAGAAGCACAAGTTCCCAGGGCCAGAGATCCCCATGGACTAGGGTTAGCCGACCTTTCCATACTTCGACTCCTGGTTTGTTCAGCGCACAACCTTCTAGGGAGGCTAAGCAGGTGTACATGATCCAGACAGTCTCAAGAGGTAAGAGAAAATTATCTGCTCTGGCCGAGAGGGCATATAACCGATCTATTCTTATCCCTCAGCAAAAAGAGAAGATAATGAAAGAGGGTTTGTGCTATGGTTGCTTAGGGCAGCACTTGTATAAGGATTGTCCTAAAAGGAAAATGATAGCAGCCACCATAGTCATAAATCCGACTCAAGCAAGGGGTGGGAGTGAGGATGAGTTTGGGGATTCCCCATCTCCATTATCATCTTCCATAGTGGTCATGACAGTCACTAAAAAGGTTCCGACTGTGCCAGATGTTGTGCTTTCGCCAGTGGCACAAAAAGGATACCAGTTCACAAATACTGAGCTTATTGTCATGAGAGGAGTTGTGGAACGACAGCCTGTCAAGGTACTCTTTGACACAGGTTCTACTCATAATGTTATTAGTTTCCGATTAGTCAAGAGATTACACTTAGATACGGTACAATCAGAGTATAGTTATACCATAGAGGTAGCCGACGGGAAGGGAACTGAGACTTGGGATAGACAAGTAGCTGATCTTCCTATTCAAATCCAATCCTATGAGGACAGATTGGACTTTGAGATAGCGAGATTAGCTCGATTTGAAATAGTTCTTAGTAAGAAGTGGCATGCGAGAAAGAAACCAGTCATTGATTTTGCTTTGCATGTATATGAGTTTGAGCATGAGGGAAGGAGATTACTGATCCGTGGAGAACCAGATCTCCAAGAGACGCGATTGAGACTGCTACCAAGTTGCTCAAAATTGATTGTAAGTATATCTATTTTCTTTATTTCATGTATTTATCATATGTTGAGATGGATTCATGCAGTCATAGAGACTCAAGTTAGAATGCTTCAGCACTTTCAGCCAAAGTGAGAGCAGAATTCCAAGAATTGTCTTTAAGGAATTACCATCAGGTTTGCCTCATTGCAGGAATATAGAGCATAGAATCGAATTGGTACCAGGAGCGATTCCAACCACTCGGTCACCATTTCGAATGAGTTTGTAGGAGGAAAATGAAGTCCGCAAGTTCGTGGACGAGTATCTTCAAAAAGGGCTGATTAGACCCAGCTATTCACCCTTTGTCGCACCAGTTCTTCTTGTGAAGAAGAAGGATGGATCTTATAGGATGTGTGTCGATTATCGAGCACTCAATAAGATCACTATTAAACATAGATATCCCATGCCTTGGATTGATGATCTTTTGGATGCTCTAGGTGGAGCCATTATGTTTAGTAAGATAGATTTAAAGAGTGGCTATTATCAGATTAGAGTAAAAGATCATGATGTACATAAGACAGCTTTCAGGACCCGTTTTGGTCATTATGAGTATTTGGTCATGCCCTTTGGATTGACAAATGCTCCAGCTATATTTATGATGTTAATGAATGATATCTTACGACCTTTCATAGGAAAGTGTGTTGTTGATTTTGTGGATGATTTGCTAGTGTATAGTGGGATTGTACATGAGCATGAAAATCATTTAAGATTTGTGTTGAATATTTTAAAAGAAAATCAGTTGTATGTAAATCGATATCAGTTATTTTAGCTTGGCCTACTCCTCAGAATGAGGGGCAGTTACGTTCATTCTTAGGTCTTTCCACTTTCTATCGGAAATTCATCTCTACATATTCGTCGATAGCAGCACCTATGACAAACTTGCTTCAAGGCAAAGCATGGAAGCAAGAGCAGCAAGAGAGTTTTGATACTCTAAAACAAGTTGTTTCAGAGGCTCCTATACTCAAAGTGGTGGATCCTCAGAAACCATTTGAGTTAGAAACTGATGCTAGCGGCATAGCCATAGGAGCAGTCTTGAGTCAAGATGGTAGTCCAATAGCTTTTAAAAGTAAGAAGTTAAGTAGTGCACAATGCAATTGGCCGGTGCATGAACAAGAGTTGTATGCGGTGGTGCATGTACTTAAAGTTTGGAGACACTATCTTTATGGTGCCGACTTTAAGGTATTCATAGATCATCATACACTCAAGTATTTTTGTAGTCAGCCAGATCTTCGAGACCGACATGCTCGTTGGACTGAGCTCATGCAGGAATTTCACATGGAAATCTTGTATAGAAGAGGCAAAAAAATATAGTAGCTGATGCATTATCTCGTATAATATATCAGATGAGCTTTACGGTTTTAGAAAGCTCATTGCTTCAACAAATTAAGGAAGCATAGGTGGAAGATCCACATTTTTTATAGATAGTTAGAGCCATTAGCGATGACTCTATTTTAGGAGACGGGACAATTCCAATTGTTTCTTCTTCTACTAAAGCAAACAAGTCCATTCCGTATTCTAATTTTTCACAAAAAAATGGAATAGTGAAGTGGAAAGGAAAGGTTTGTGTTCCAAATTCTGGGGATTTGCAAAAGAAATTCATCCATGATAACCATGATGTTCCCTACGTAGGACATCCTGGTGTTGACAAGACAATACAGCTTGTTAGAAGAACATTTTGGTGGCCTGGATTAGCCAGAGATATCCATACTTATGTTCAACAATGCATTATGTGTCAAGTCAACAAAGCAGAAAGGGTAAAGACACCAAGTCTTTTACATCCTTTACAAGTTCCAGATCATAATTGGGATAGTATATCCATGGACTTCATAGTGGGGTTACCGCGGACCCAAAGGAAGCGGGATACAATCCTAGTTGTGGTAGATAGATTGAGAAAGATGGCTCATTTCATACCCACGCAGGGGACGATAGAAGCGCCACAGGTAGCGGAGTTGTTTATCCAGCATATCTTCAGATTGCATGGGTTACCGACATCGATAGTCTCAGATAGGGATGTCAGATTTATAGGACACTTCTGGAAGTTCGTATTTGGCAAACTGAAAGTATCACTAAAAATGAGTAGTGATGACCATCCACAGACAGATGGTCAGACCGAGAGGGTCAACCAAATTCTAGAGGATATGTTGCAGGCATATGCGTCTGAGAGACAGACAGATTGGGATAGTTATTTGCCACCAGTAGAATTTTCTTATAACAATAGACCTCACAAGGTGACTAGGATGTCTTCTTTTGAGATGAACTATGGCATGAATCCCACTGCTCCCAGTATCATAGGAATGCCTAAGAAATGTCCTAGTGCTTCCGAGTTCTTAGCGAATCTCCAAGAAAATCTTGAAATAGCTAAAGCCAAGATGCAACAAGCAGCTGATAGAGCCAAAGAGTATGCTGATAGGAAAAGATCTCCTAGATCCTTTGAGGAAGGAGACCGAGTCTTCCTTCAGGTACCAGCTAGATCTACTTCATTGTCCACAGGGAAGTGTAGTAAGCTATCACCAAGGTATTGTGGACCTTGGAAGATAGTAAAGAAGTTGAGTGATGTTGCATACCGATTAGAGCTTCCTCCAGATTGCAGAGTCCATCCAATGTTTCATGTCAGTAAACTCAGAAAGTATATTTCTAGGGAGGATAATCTAACAGAGGGTATTGTTTCTTTGCAAGAAACTGATAGAGCAGATCATTCTCCATACAGAATACTGGATAGGAGACAGAAACGGTTGAGGAATCATGTCATCCAAGAATATCTAGTAGCTTGGAGAGGATTACCACTTATTGACTCTACCTGGGAATCAGCAGCTCTGGTTTGCAAGTACTTTCCCTCATTGATCATTGAGGACAATGATCTTTAGAAGGGGGAGAGAGTGTCAGACATTGGTCTATAGAGACCATTCCATGTGTATGTGGGACGAGGGCTAGTTAGCCAAGGTCCTAAGCTCGGGGGTATATCCTAAGGTATTTGATGGTTAGTGGGGATGAGTGTTGCATGCTGGCCACATGGCAATGCTAGATCATTCTAGATCACTACTATTTTAGATACAAAAGGATATAAATGGATGGGAGGAGAGTGGCACACACATCATTCGCATGTCTTCTTTTGAGAAAAGCCTCACAAACCAGTATAGTAGGAATTGGAAGAATTCCTTTTAGAGGTATCTAATTAGCTTAGTAAGCTAATGATTCCAAGTGAACACTGAGTCACAACAAAGGAGAACAAAGACATGTTCTCTTTTTCTTTTTACCTAAATACCATTATATGAAGCAAAAAAGTGGGCATTTTACAATATCTAGAAAGCATCACGAGTCTTGCTTGTAAATATTGTCTTTAGAAGCTTGATCTCATATCCCAAGTAGTCAAGATAGATATACTAAAATTCTTGCTGCCATGAAAACTAGTTGTTGAGCATGACCAAGAATCCCACATCATGATCTTGGACAATAGATTAGAGTTGAAAAGGTACATGTAAGAATTCGCGAAGCTCCTTCATTACATCTATAACCTCAACAACCACAGAAGATAGCTAATTAAGAGTTACTCGAAAGTTAGAGAACATGTGTTGTAAAAATCAGAGCATTTTAACAGGGCAATTAAGATCATCCCCTTTGTATGGTTAAGATCCCCATTGAATGCCTGGCCATATTAACAGAATATGAAATACACTTCACAAAAGCATTCCCAAGAGAAGATAATATTCAACAAAATTATACTAAGAAACATTCACACATGATCAGAGAAATGCTCAAGATAAATCAAGCTGAACACGAAGTGGAAGCAGAACTCCAAATTATATTTCCATTAAAATGATATTTTACATTTCATGTGTTTTACAAGAGTTATGTGAATCTACAATAGAAGCTGATCATAGCTTTCCTCAGGCTCCAGGGTATTGGTATCCTCTGGCACATTAGAACACCTATCTTGCCTCTCTTGCTCCAAGATTGGCTCTTCAAGGTCAGCCATGTCCCCAGGTTCATCTGCAAGTGGGGGAACAGGCTCCCTTGAAGCTGCTTGGAATCTCTCCGTATCTGCAATGTGCTTCCTTCCAACCTCTTGGTCTTCATCTGGGCATTCATTCAGCCCATTGATTCTCATTCTAATGAAGCTCACTTGAGCATCATCCTTCTCCACAGCTATGCAGTGCCTGAACATCTTTAAGGAGCAAGCCAGAGTCGTTCCTGAAACAGCAGAAAACCTCTTAGAGGCTTCAATCAACAATGACTAATGAAAATTGTGAAAATTGAAATTACCTGTGCCCGAAAAAAGGTCTAGGACCCAGTCATCATCATTGGAAAATAGCTGAAGCAATCTCATTATGAGTTTTTGTGGCTTCTGATAAGGGTTAACCAATGTCATGTCCCCAGCTACATGACGAAGTTTCTTGGTAACGGCTGGGAACATGAGCACATTTGAGATCCCATTCTCATTGCAATGCTCCCTGACTCTCCTTTTGCTTACTTCATCATAATAGCCCACTGTAATGCATTCAGTGGCACTCACAAACCGATGCAAAGGAGTGTGATTTACGTTTGTTTTCACCCTGCAAAAAAGAACTATGAGTCACATAGGGCATCATGAAAGCCATGGAGATAGAAAGAAGATTACTTACCAAGTGAGGCACTCCACAGCATGACATCTTGCCTTCAGAGCAGTTGAAACAGAGAAAGACTGGTCTCTGCTATGGAAAATTACTATCCTCCAAAGAGGAGACATAGTCAACTCTGCAAAATCAGTGACCATCTTCCGAATCTGAGGGTGTTTGAAGGGTTCATCATCATTAACTGATCCTAACATCCTAAATCCATAGGGTATGTCCACTATGAGAAGGGAGAAATGTTTTCTAGGCACAACAGAACAAATATTATTTACATCACTACAGAACACATTGTAATATACAGGCCTAAGGGGGTCTAGGGGATTGGAGAAACATTTAAGATCGGGTTCATCATCAAAATCCATCTCCTTCGCTTTCAGTCTAGATTTCTCATGCCTTGCTCTTTGAATGTGAGCAAGGAATGCAGGGGGGCAATCATCTAGTACCTCTGTAGACTTACTTTTCCTTGGTTTCTGCAGAACAAATTGGAAAAACAATTAGAAGAGCTCTTCAGTACAGCAAACAGAACATAAAGAACGGATGTATGGCATCAATTTCTTGTTGGGGTAGATGCTAGGCATCGACCTTCTACTAAAAATCGATGCTTGGCATCGACCTAGGGACCTAAGTCGATGCCTGGCATCGACTTTTGTTGCAGGTCGATGCCAGGCATCGACTTTTGTTGCAGGTCGATGCCAGGCATCGACTTATGCTGCAAGTCGATGCCAGGCATCGACTTATGCCCCCAAGTCGATACCAGGCATCGACTTATGCTGCAAGTCGATGCCAGGCATCGACTTATGCCCCCAAGTCGATGCCAGGCATCGACTTATGCCCCCATGTTGATGCCATGCAATGCATCAAATTGTTTAGTATGAAATATTCTGATACGAGAATCTACCCAATCACGAAACAGGATGAAATATTCTGATAAGGCTTTGTAGGATGATGTGGTTGGATAGTCTGCTTGGACCTCTGTCCAAGAAAAGCAACCCAGCCTCTTCATCATCACCTCCTGAATCTTCATGTACACTTTATGACTACAGACACATAAATATAAAAGAGACTAGGTTAGACAAGAAGCATGGGAGGAGGGAAAAAGGATCTGAGAATAACATACATACTTATTGAGCTCAGTCACCATCTCCTCGAGGCTCAACTCCTTCGAGATTACCCTTGACAAAGTTGATATGATCAATGTATCATCCTTGATTCCTTGAAGGGCCCTCCATGGGGTCAGCTTCATGTCCTCAGGAGCCTCCTCAATTGAAAGGTCAACTTTCCTTCCCTTTCCCCTCAGATCAATTTGTGGGTCTGGCCTCGACTTTCGTTGCTTCTAGCCCTTGACCTCCTTGTGCTCCCACATTGTGAAGATTCTATCCTGAAGATCCCAGATCTCACCTGATCTGAATGCCAGTTGAAACCATGGGTCATATTTCCTCAAAGCATCTGACTTTCTATTCTCATCCAATGCAATTCCAACCTCAATAAGGCATTGCTTTTGTAGATTGGGATGTATTCTCCCAGCTTCCTTCACAAGACAATCTTCGTATTCATGGTGGAAGAACCGAATTCTCTCTATGGAGGACATTTTCTGCATGTAGTCATTATCGTTGTTGTGATCCCAAGCAAGAAGCTTGGCTTCCTCAGTTGTAAGACCAGCATATATCTTACACTCTGCATACCTAAAGAAAAATGTAGTAGGGTGCTCCTTCACTAACTGTCTACGAGCCTCTGCAAAGTGTGAACCTCCAATCACATAATAAGTGTACTCCTCAAACAAATTCTCATTGAAATCCTCCACACAGCTGCACTCATGCGGATCCACCATTACAAGGAATGGCACAACAGTAGCATGAGGATTAATTTTCATTTTCTTCTTAAGATTTTGGACATGCAAATTATGTGGCTCCCTGATCTCAAGGGGCCTCCTCCCTGTGACTGGATCCACTGGTGGCCTGTGGATAATATTAATAGGCAGGTGGAACAACTGCCCCTTCTTCACAACTTTTCTTCTAGCTATGTCCTCCCTCATCTTATTCTGCTCAGTGCCAAGCACACCAGATGCAAGCTCACCACCAGGTGCAACAATAATGTCCCCAGAGCTAGAGCTTGAGTCAGAAAAATCCTCTTCTACAATTATCTTCTTTTTCTTTTGGGGCTTTTTCTGCACACTCTGCTTACCCCTTGCCTTTACAGGGGTCGTCTTCTTGTGCTGTGTTGGCATGATATTGCCCTGTATCCATGGCATCAGGTCCTTGATGAAATTCACTGAGTCTCTGCATATCTGAGCTAGCTCCTCTGGAACACAGCATTCTGGGCACAAGAAATCCATCTAGCATATGACATTTCTTAATCCCTTCGATGTCTCCACCAAGAAAAGCAGGTTGTCAGAATCTTCATCTTCATAATCCAATTTGTAAACAAGGCCATACTGAAAACCTTGTGTTGTCGTGATCTTTCCTCTGCCATAGGCCCCTGCGAACACAAGGAGGACTGCATTCTTCTCTTCAACGTACTGAAGGCACCATTCGAGATTTGTCATGTCCCGAAGTGGACGATCTGTCTTCATGACCTCTGTCTCCCTCGACCTTTCCTTCATATTTGGATCCTCCACAGGAATTTTAATGCTACTCTGTCCACCTGAGGATATTCCTAGTGGGTTGCTGGCCTTCTCAGAGGATAATGGTGCAATAATTTTCTTTGCCTTTGCTTGGTGACCACTGCCTTTGTCACGTTGCTGGTCAGCAGAGCCCATGGTGACTCTGAGCTTCTTGATGGGCCTTTCATCCTTGTACTCCGCATCCCTGAAAGCAATTGGAAATATCAAGCAATAAGAAATATCAGCCCATGTCCATGCAAGGCATGGATTTTGAGCTTCAGGTCGATGCCAGGCATCGATGTTTAAGTGCATGTCGATGCCAGGCATCGACTTTGTGTGCAAGTCGATGCCAGGCATCGACTTGAGGGTGAAAGTCGATGCTAGGCATCGAGTTGGGGGTGCAAGAGTCGATGAATGGCATCCATTTTTGGGCCCAAGTCGATGCCTGGCATCGACTTTTGGGCCAAGTCGATGTCTGGCATCGACTTTTACCCTCAAGTCGATGCCTGGCATCGACTTGAACACAAAGTCGATGCCTGGCATCGACTTGGGCACAAAAGTCGATGCCAAGCATCGATTTGGGCCCAAAAGCCGATGCCAGGCATCGACTTTGGCCCAAAAATGGATGCCATTCATCGACTCTTGCACCCCCAACTCGATGCCTGGCATCGACTTTTCAGTGCATGATGATGCTGGTAGGTCGATGCTTGGCATCGTTTTTTGGGACCAAGTCGATGCCTGGCATCGACTTGGGGCTGCAAGTCGATGCCAGGCATCGACTTGCACCGACAAGTCGATGCCAGGCATCGACTTGCAGGAGCAAGTCGATGCCAGGCATCGACTTGGGGCTGCAAGTCGATGCCAGGCATCGACTTGCACCCACAAGTCGATGCCTGGCATCGACTTGCTCCTGCAAGTCGATGCCTGGCATCGACTTGCAATCCTAAGTCGATGCCTGGCATCGACTTACACCTTAAAGTCGATGCCAGGCATCGACCTGTACATGCTTTGGATCCATATTTCTAGAGGCAAGAAAAATAAAGACCTAGAAATGAGAAATTTACACAGACATACAGAGGGAATCTTTTTGGAATCTTTTTTTTAGTTATGATTTTGTCTACCTCTTGGTACTTTTGCCAACATTCTTCTTCTCCATCAGGCTTGGCTTGCTGGTATGCTGACCTCTGTGCTCCATGGCTGTCTGTGCTCTGCTGCTCTCTCTTGCTCGTGGATTTTGAAAATGCGAATGATCTCCTCCTCTGGTATTTATAGGCAATTGGGTAACTTGAACCAGAAACTAACTGGATCTAACTGAATGAGTCCACTTGCTAACTAAATCTGTCAACTTATCTAACCAGGGAATAGCACCCACACAAATAGGCTGTTTCAGAGCCACTTTAATGAAATATTCATAGACCCTTACAACTATTTATATACATTTGCATAGAAATTACATTTCAATGGCAAGAGTATGGTATGTCCATGAGGATGTCTAAACTCATGTAGAGATTTGTTTCTAAGAATCTCTTTCTTGGGAGAAAATCAAGTCAAAGTTGTGTTAAATGTGGGAGACTAATGACATCTTCATAGTATTACCCTCCACACTTTAGTTCATATTCACATATATCTTGTAACTCACTGTTGAAATGGAAAATCACTATGAATAAACATTATAGTACAGAACCTTGCAACTATTTATATACATTTGCATGGAAATTAAACTTCAATGGCAACAGTATGGTATGTACATGAGGATTTCTAATCTCATGTAGATGTTTTTTCTTAGAGTCTGTTGCTTGGGAGAAAATTAGGTCTAAGTTTTGAGATTAATGACATCTTTATAGTGTTATCCTACACACTTTAGTTCATATTCACATTTATCTTGTAACACATTGTTGAAATGGAAAATCAATGTATGAATATACTTTCTGTGTGCCTCTTTTACACATAATTCTTTTTCAATATACTTTCATCTACCTCTTTGATATCTAGCCAAGACCACAATAAAACCTAATCCTTGAAATCTTAACCAAATGTAAAATTTCTTCTTGTATAGTGTTCAATGGCATAGCATATTCCAGTTGGAACTCAACTTGGATATATTCCAGTTGTAAAATTTCTTCTTGTAAAATTTCATCCAAACAATTTTATTATATATTCCTATTGGAACACAACTTTGATATATTTTGATTCATTCACAATGCTTAGACTGAATGACTCATATGAAGTTAGAAATCAACTGTGTTTCTCATTTGAATCAAAAGTGAATCAAATCTTTGGTTCCCTTATTAGTGTATATTTGAGTAATTAAGTGATTTGATGTAATTTGATGTTTTATGTTATTTGATGTACTTTAATAAGCTTTTGATTTCATATCTTCTTGATGTGACATTTGATGTGATATCTTCACTTGATCTCGGATTTCTACTTATTTAAAAAGGTCATTCATCTTCAGTCTTCTGTGAACTCAGTGAAGATGAGCTCAATCTTTTCAGTGGATGCTTGGGCATCAGCTTCCTCTGCTCATATTGATTCATTGTTCTCAGTTGAGCCTTTCCAGAGAAGTGATGATCCCTATGATTTAGAACGTGCTGATGATTCCATGTTTTCTGTTGAGTCATTTAAGTTATCCAATTCACAGTGCAATGCTACTCATACAAATGCACCTCTTGATCTCCCATCTGATCCAACCATTAATCTCCCTTCTGACTCAAGTGCATGTGGAGCAACGAAAAAGCAAAGCAAGCTCAATCTACGATTTAAAAGGTCTCGTGAAGTAAGTCGAAAAAGATTTAAATTTCTTACTTCAGATAGACAGATTGCATTGGATATTGTGAAGCATTGTTGTGGTTTGAAATGCTTGTATAATTTAGGGATGAAGAAACTAAAGCACATAAGAGAAAAATTCCTCCATTTAGATAGTGAAAGGCAAGATATATACCTTGTTTCTTGCATGCAAATGATTGAGGATAACATGTCAGTAACGCGTGTTGGTTTTGAATATTTCTTTACTCAAGGGATGCCATGTTGTAGGGCTGCATTTAAAATTGCAATGGGTGTAGGAAATTTTAGAATACATAGGGTTCAACAAGGGTTTTTGAATGGGGATCTCATTTTGGATACGTTCCATGGTGGGACCAAAGGATCTGTTGGACGTCATGCAATGAATTGGATGATGAACTATTTTAGCTTGCATTGTGAAGTTATGCCTACAACTGGAAGGTTGCACTTGTCAGATAACTTTACTCGTCGAGAGGTATTTCAAATATATAGAGAAGACATGGAAAATAGAAATGAGAAGTATGTGTTGTATCGTCACTTTACTCGATTATGGAAGGAGGAGTTTAACAATGTTTCTATTCCTCGTAAAGTTAGAATGGGTGAATGTTCAGTTTGTGCCACTTTGAAAAACATGGCAAAAGGGGCTACAACACCACAAGAAAAGCATAATTTTAAAAACCTTCTTAACAACCATCGTGACAGTCAAGCATTAGAGAGAAAGAAAGCAATTCATCATTGAAGTAAGGCACTCAGAAATCCGGAGCGTTATATGTGTTTGTTGATCGATGGTATGGATCAAAAAAAAACTTGTTTGCCACATTTTTATCGCATCCCTAAGGACATTGGAGATGAAGTCCTTGTGCAAATGCATTTGGTTGGCGCTTTGGTATACAATGGAACTGTAATGTCCAAGGTTTTCTTCACATATCCGAATGTGCATAATGATCCAAACCTTACAGTTACTGTCATTCATCGTGTTTTGCAATCATGGAAGGGTCTTTTGCCACCAACTCTATATTTGCAACTAGATAATACTCCAAGAGAGAATAAAAATTCTACAGTCTTTGGATATTTAAGCATGCTTGTTGAAAAACAGGTATTTCAGAAGGTTAAGGTAAATTTTCTTCTGGTTGGCCACACTCATGATCACATTGATCAAATGTTCAGTACTTTCTCTAAGAAGTTGGCACGTAACAATGCTTTTACTCTTCCGATTTTATCTGAGCTGATTTCAGAAGCATATACTCCAAAACCAGAAGTTCAACACCTCACACAGATTTATGACTTTAAGCACTTTTGCTCAATGGGCCTTGATAACAGTGCTAAGGTTTTGGCTCCATTGCACAATATTAGTTTCAACCATGTATTCTTGATGAGGAGGGTTGATGAAATAACCCTTTTATTTGCAAAGCAGTATTCATCTTCTCTTGGGTGGGAGCCTACAGAGGGATGCAGATTCTTATTGCAGGTGCCTAATTTGTCTACTGTAACAGTGTATGGTGCAGAACAATCACCATATGAAGATAAAAACAATACAGAAAGATGTGGAAGTGTGGTTGATCAAAGTAAAAGCTGGATGCATGCACTCATTGAAAAGAAGAGACATATTGAGCGTGCAAAAAAATATGCTGGAGATCAAGATGTATCTTGGTGGGAGGACTTTTTCAATCATCAAGAAGAGATTATACAGTATACAATTGCAGGTCACTGGCCAGTTGATGTTCCATTCACATGGGATTTTTGTACACAAAGATCCGTGAATGTGGCCCAAGCATGTAATGCAGATGCACTTCAAAGTTTTATACATCCACCAGAAAGAAATATTTATGTAGGCCCAAGGATGACAAAACAGGCAGAAGCAAGATGGCAAGGAAATTTAATAGAGATAAATGTTGGAACGCTTATTGCAGTACTTGCTGATGGTGATGAGGCTACCAGACCATTTTGGATTGCAAAGGTTTTAGAGATAACTAAAGATATTGATCAGAGAAGAATAGAGGCTTTGGTGGTGCATTGGTATTACACTAAAAGTAGTAATGCATTCACAGGTAAATATAACTTAGAAATGGTGTGTGATGCTAAACGAACAGGTTCAAAAAGGAAAAAGAATATTCAAAGCACATCCACTCTTAAAATGGATGATGTAGATATTCTTGTTTATGATTTTTCCTTGACAAAAACTGGTCACTTGAGGAAAGCAACCATCAACATGATAAAACAAAAGCTTCCAGATGTATGTGGTACAGGAAATCATAGGAAAACAAGAAGAGTTGTGCATGATCCTGCAGAATTTGGTATGTACGTGGATGAAGATAGAGCTCTTGTGGATATAGAAGAAGAAGAAGAGAGCTCTCAACAGTATGAGACTGAATCAAGTGCATCAGATGATGAGGGTGTAGACATAGATCGACAAAGTTGTGAGTTGCATTGAAGCTCTCAGACATTTTTAGTGCTTATGTAAATGCCTCAAAGTAGTTTGGTTAATGAAACCATGTTTTGTAGCAATTTTGAATAACAATCAGATATCCACCCATTAAAGATATGTCTAAAATGTTATTTTTGTGTAAAAACTATTGACTTCTACATTCTTATATATATTTTAGACATGTCAATGTCTTAGCATATAGATTTTGGACATGTCAATGTCTTATCATATACATTTTGGGACACGTCAATGCCTAATATAGTGAAATTTTGACTACATTTTGAGCTCATTTTTTTTTGAGAAAATGACAAAAAACGTCAAAAATTACTTGTTTTCACCTCATTTTTGTAATATATGTATACTGGTGTAAAGGAATTCCAAAAATGAGGTGAAAACATGTAATTTTTGACGTAAGTGTTCTCTTTTTACGACATAGTTCTCGTTTGTTACGACTCGCTGTTAGTGGAATTACTTGAAATGATCGACTATACACAGACAAATCAGTTTAGCAAATTAATCATTACCCCCAATTTTTTAGGACCTCTCTAGAGATTGACCAATGAGTGCTTCGATGCAGTTTTCTCCAAATGGACTTAATGGATTTGCTTCATATTTTTTCAACATGTAGATAATGTGTAGATTATTCTAACAAGCTACAGATCATGGAATTTGGTAGAGAAATGAGTGAGATATGAGCAGCACAAGTTGACAGTGAGAAATGACTATAACAAAGATATCATAGATGAACAATGTAAGTGTAATGTATTAATGAACAATGTTGTACAAGATCATAGGCTTGGTAATCATAGCCTTATGATAGAGATTAGTGTAAGCTACAGTGTAAGCCTTACACATAAACAAAATGACAATGGAGAGCTCGGGAAATGATCACTCTTACCGTGATTTTTTCAAGTGAGTTTATATAAGTGTTCCATTCAAATTTGAATTTGAATTCAACTTTTGGCTCTCTCTAAAACATTAGGAAAAAAAGTGAACCCTGCATGGGCCTTGTAAGGATTCCTAATTTTTAGGGATTAAGCTTAATCTTGTACTGTGCTAAGGGGACAAAGTGCATTTAATAGAGCACTTTTTGGTAGGCTGAAGTAGGCATTTTGTTAGGCTGAGCTAGGACCTTCTCTCTCTTCTGCACATAGAGAGAGAGAAAAACCACTTTCCACCTCATCAAATCCGTCCATCTTTATAAATAAAAAAATGACTTTTCTGAAAAAGTCTCTTTTTTAGCTATTCTTTATTCAAAATGGCCCATACTTTTATGTATATGTTAGAACTTAATTTTTTTATTCTTATTTTTATAAAAAATAATTAGAAAACATACTTTTCAAAATCCCTCCAAAATTTAAGTGCCACATCATCAAACTCGTAACTTTGGTTGCCCCAAAACATGAATTTTTGAAAAAAAACTCATTTTCCCTCTAACATACTAAAAAAAGTCATTTTGACCTATCCACATATCAAAGCACACTTTTTTTCTTGCACACAGCTACTGTACTAGCCATTCCAGCCATCTCTGTGCTTCTTCCCATTCGGTGCTGGAGTTTTGGAACATCATGGTGCTCACATGTATTACGAACACGACAGCAGCACCAGCGCGTGCTTCTCACTCAAAGAGTGTACATGTTCGTGTTCCTACAGAATTTGCACCAACAACTAGAGGTAGCAATGACATAGATTCTCAAAATGCACGACGTGCAGCTAGAGAGAATAATATTGATCTTTGGGTCCATGGTGCTTTGTATCCCTTGGATCCAATGGCTAATGTTCATCCTAGATTCCATACTATCTCCACATTTCTACAATTCCTTGGTTGCAGTGAAGATGGACTGCTAGGCTATTGCAAGCGATTGTCTAACCTGGATGCAACAATGTCATCACAACCATTTCAAGATACACAGTTTAGAGAGTGCTATACACACTTTAGAAAGTGCTATCAAATCTTTGGATGAGCACAATAATAGACTCCAACAAGATGTGGAAGAAAAGGACTATTACAAAGTTAAAAGCCAATCTTACACAACTAAAAGAGATTCCACTTGGGATGAGATATAAGAAACGACCATTATCATCCTTTCAAGCTCTTTCAACTGGTGGTGGAGCACAGAAGCGACGTGTTTATGCACTTAGGTATGTATTTCCTTTGTTTATTTATGTTAAAAGACTTTTAGATTGAGATTCTTATTGTGCAGGTCATTTGTTGAAGATGGGAGTGCTTCCTCAACAATGGAGGATCAATTGAAGTTTCTGAATTCTTGTCTTAGCAACAAACATGTGCTTATGATTTTGGATTCACCAATAGGAAATCACATCAAAACCCAAGTGATTAAAAATTTTGCAGGCAACTTAGAAGATATTATTAGTCCTAGTGAGGTACAGATGGTATGTGATGAAGCAGGTGTTAGTACTAGAGCGTACACTGCATTGTACAATCTTTTGAAGCAAGCTCTACAAAACAAAGGTATTTTCCAGAGCATTTTTCCATGCCCTTACAAGGTATCTCTGAAGAAGAAGATGACCAATGAGGATGTAGCCAATACTCTTGGCAATTACCTACATATAGAAGATGTTATGCCTGCATCCATTTATCATTCATCTACATCAAAGAAAGAGTTGAAAAACACATCTAGAAAGGGATTCATCTACACAAAGTACAACAACATATTTGTCAATTTGGAGAGGCTTCAAAAGGAAATGGTTAAATTTTACAAATCCACACTTCAAGGTATATCCATTTTTTTGATAATGACATTCATAGTATTTTTAATAATATAATGTTTGTTATTTGATGTAGATTGTGGTTCCAAACTCAAGTTTATATTGAAGCTAGACGAATGTTAAATCATAAAGGGACGCCGTATGGAGAGACTTAGTGTGATACTCATGAACGAAGCTATGGCCCATGCTATTATTGATGATAGTGAAGAATCTACCCATCACTTTACATATAGTGTCCAATCTGAGAAAGATATATGGTGGTTAGGTGCTATTGAAGTACCTAAAGAATCCAATGATGTTCTTACATGGATTTCAGTAGGACCCCACGGATCACAGAGGTGATAACTTCTCAAATTCATGATGCCAAAATCAATGTAGGAAGCCTTGGTGATTTTGAAGTAGAGTGGCACTTAGGTGGAGACTTAAAGACTATCAAATGCATGTTAGGGTGCAAACAAGGTCATCTATTCTCTATCCTTGTCCATATTGCACACGAGGTTATAAGCGAACAAAGAGAAAACAAAACAACATAGATGATTTAGTTGATGACACAGATGCAACTCCATCTGCTGAATGGGATATACCTTTAATGAGGTGTCCATGTTAGGTACACCTAATCGTGACATGTCAGATAAGGATTGGAATCCCATTATTCCATTCCCTTTAGTCAATGTCCACTTTTGCACCTTGCATGCCTTCATGAGAATTTTTGATAGACTATTGAAGCTCCATATAGAATACGCATTTGCCATGAAGCCAGTTGATAAATCTATTCAAACTATAAAGAAATTGGAGGAACTTCTTAATTCAATTGGTTGTCATGGTGGAAATGTAACCCTAGTTGTTAAGAAAGTTGGAGAATCTCAAGATAGCTTGCTACAAGTGTCAATGACAGGGAATAAAGCAAGACATTTTTTTAGAAGAGGTACTAGCACTCAAAATAATGAACGTTATGAGCTGTGGAAAGACCTATGCATGATCACAACATACAATGACTCTCAAGTTGATCTTCGTAATAAGAGAAAGAAAGTTTGGTCAAGCTTTGATAAGTTGGTAGGCTTAATGGTTCTAAATAGGTCTAGTGCTATTCAACGTCAAATGTTTCAAGAAACATTAGTGGAGTTCACCAAGTGTTTCATTCAATCTTGGGGAGAGAGCAATATAACACACTACATTGTAAGTGTAATCTTCTTCTACAAGTGTTCATTGCACTTACCTTTTTCCAATGTACTTAACAATTTTTAGCATATTTTGTTTGCACATGGAGCTTTTTTCATGCATCGATATGGGTCATTAGAGATTTTCAGTACCCAAGGAATGGAAAAGTCACACTACAAAGCAAGGGGTGTCTACTTCAAAAACACCCGACATGGTGGTGGCCCAATGCAATCAAACTACATGGAGGAGATGTTTAATTTGTTTTACCGCACTACATTCTCGAGAAAGTTTTTTGTGGAATGACTTAGGGATTCAAAATTGGCAAAACTTGCAAGAACGATGCAACACAACATTGCCAGTGAGAAATGGAAGTCATCGTTAGGTCCTCTTCATCATGCTCAGTGGCGTGCAAGGAGACAACGAGAAGGCTCAGCTTGGAAGTAAAGTAAATTCGTTATTTCCCATTATGTGGTAATACCTATGATTATTGTAATCTTGGTTTCAATGTGTTATTATTTAATATATAATATTCTGTATGGTTTTACACAGGTTTTGTCCATTCTAGTGTGAACAAACAATTTATTAAAAAACTCTACAAATAGAGAGAACTCACTTCATTTCACACTTTTTGCAACTCAAGAGAATGGCACGCACCAAGCAAACTGCAAGGAAAGATCACGTCTTCTTTCCTAGCCCTCATCTAGGGACACAACGCCCACCATGGTTGCAACCCCCCCAAAGACCTCGAAGTGGTTCCCAGAGCACATTTGTGCCTATGTCACATGATGGCACACCACTTGGGAGCAATTCAGTGTGAGAAAATGAAGTGTCCAATAGACAGGAGTATTTCACTCCAGGACGATCAGAGTCCATTTCAGATGATGAGCGATCAACAAGGAGACCCATCAAATCAAGACCCAAACAGAAGTTGATGAGAAGGAGTATACCAGAGAGCGAAGAAGAGTCATCCCCGAACGAGGAAAGCAGCAATCAACCACCATGGAATGATATGCAAATTCCAAGGAGCCATAGGGTGACACATGGAGGTAAGACAGTTCCACAAGGACAAGGGCAAATACCAACAGAGGAGGAAAGAGAGCAAAGTCAACAACCACATCAACGACAAAATGTGCAAGATGAAGCAGGGCCCTCACATCGTGTACATCGGAGAAAAAAAACTATCAACCATGATGTCGACCTCAACGCCAGCCAAACATACCTCCCAACACGAGCTCCACAAAGACAAAGGAAGCACTGCAAGGCTTTTGCAGAGATACGACACTACCAAAAGTCCGTTGAACTACTCATATCACGAAGAGCTTTTGCAAGGGTAGTGAAAGAGGAACTACAAAGCTACCAAGCAGGTCTACGAATACAAGGGATAGCACTTGAAGCACTTCAAGAGGCAGCTGAGGCCTACCTCATCTCCATGCTTGAGGACTCTAACCTCAGTGCTATCCATGCCAAGAGAGTAACCATACAACCGAAGGACATTCAGCTAGTTATATATGGATGAGATCTTTGATCTAGTTAAAGCTGAGGTTGTACCCATGTCAAGAGAGTAACCATACAACCGAAGGACATTTAGTTAGTCTCTTTTTTTTTTCTCACTCTCTCTCCCTTTCAGTCAGTTATATATGGATGAGATCTTTGATCTAGTTAAAGCTGAGGTTGTACCCTACAGGTAATCTTTGGTCCTGAATCTACCAAAACCAAGTGAAAATCTAGAATTACATACTTTCCTATGTTTTGTAGCACCTAAAAACACCAGATAAGGCCAAAAAAGCCCCAGCCACAGAAACGCGGGAAACAGCCCTGCAAAAATTTTTGCAGGGCTGTTTCCCGCGTTTCTGTGGCTGGGGCTTTTTTGGCCTTTTTTATGCATATAATTGTACAAAGGACCAAAGGACAATACAAAGACTTCCAATTAGATACAATTTGTGGAGAGAAGATAAGTTCAATTTTTTAGCACATTCATATACAGGACTAGACAAATGATGAAAAAAAAAGTTTGTATTATCAAGACATTACATCATTTCTCAGCTGCCTTCAATTTCTCTACAACTTTCTTTCTCCTTTGTAGAGATTGAGGCAGCTGGTAAGTCAATACAGATCTAGATATTACATGGGGGTCTTGCATTCCAAGACCCATGGTGATACCTATTTGCCCTAATACTTTTCCTCAAAAATTAAGTCCTAATGTAGTTACAACTAAGGATTTCCTAACCAAAATGAAACAATTAGTGCCTTGGGTAATTGTACATAAACACAAAATCTTGCTAAGGGCCTTCAAGCACCAAGTCATGAAGTGCCCATCCGGACTGTAGTCTTTGTGTATGATAACAAAATCATCCTTTGGCAACTTTCCGATGTAGTTTGCCAAGGATGCACCACTCCCGCGAGAAGCTCGATCCCCACCAGACCTTGCTGCGAACTTGTCGAGCTCAATTGCTTCCTGTTAAGAAAAAATGAGAATTCAAGCTCTTACAATGTTAACTTAAATTATCCATTTATTTAATTCAATTACCACTTACATCATGAAGCTTGTCTTCTTCCTCCCCTCTTCCAGGGGCATCAAGATCAATGCTAGAGTGGGCCATGCCACTCTGCTCTGCTACAGGGGATGTAGGAATTTTTTGCTTCATTATCCTCTCCTGTGCTGCACTGAACTCCTCCTCCGTAGTAGAATTGTTGTCATCATTTAAAATATCAGCACACACCATTGATATGGTGTCTGCCACAGAATCCCCAAGTGGGATTGACTTCTTTTCAAGTATATCAGATGTGTTGTCAAGTGGAACATCTGACATTGTGGAGAAAATACTCAAGCATTTATCTAGACATAGACCGAATGCCAAGTTCTTAATGTCATGAAGTAAAATAAAGTCCTCTCCATCCACAACGATGCTGGAGAGATATTCAAGTTCCACCTCTGGTAATGTGGGCTTAGAGGGGTTGAGATTTGAAGGGGGGGCCTCCTCCATGCTTGATTGCGCATGTAGTTTATCCTCAACACCACCAGCAAATTCTTGGTGGATTGTAATGCTTTCTTTGGCAAAATGTATGGCCTCTGGTTGAGGCTCATTCTTCTCCTTAACAAAACGCCCAGTGACAAGGTTGGTGATCTCAACAAGTGTAGGTTCGGGCTCCTCATTAATGATAAAATATGTTGTTGCAATGTAGGATAGGTACTTTGTACCCATCCTCTTCTTTTTGTTAAGTTTTTTTACTAATGGCACAGATTCATCTAGTAAGTGCCCCGCAGTTTCAGCAATTGCCATGAAGCGCTTAAGGCGCTTCATGAAGGCTTCATCGCCTCTGTGTATGTAGAGTAGAAGGTCACATGGGACCCATTCGCCCTCATAAGGCGGTATTTCTATAGAGAAACGCAAGATGTAGTACTCAAGGAACTCTATGATTTCCTTGAGCACATCAGAGTTCAGTTGAATTGTTTTGTCTAGATTAGGGACTCTAGACAGTAGGTCATACAAGTGGTTTTGACCTTTGAACTCAGTTGATTCCAAGAATTCATTGAAGAGTTCATGTGGACGTTTGGGTTGTAGGGTACTGGAGGATGCGGCAGCCATTGCGCGTGATGCTAGCTTGTGTGCGTACTCTGCAAGTGATTGTAGCTCTTCTTGGTTGCAAAAGTGAGAAATGAGAGAATAAGTGTTGCTTTTATAGTAGTTTCAAAATTTTAAAGTGAGTGGGACCCATTTTGAAACTATAACTGATACCTTCAAATAAAACAATCATGCACAGAACTCTCAGAAAAAAAAACTTTTGCTCATAAAAAAGATTGAACAGAATCATTAACCAGAATAAGATACACCACAACACAATAGAAAAAATAAATTCTCAGAACCCTAATAAATTGCCATTGGAAAAACCAAAGATTTGGCAAATTGTACATCATATTGAGATCAAAAGATTTACATGCTACATGTCTTGCATGTTAAATACATTGTTGGAGACGTAGGATTATAAATGGAACATAGGTTGTGTGTACACTGTAGCACTCAAATAGTTCTTGAGCTATGACAATGAAAGTTGAGTTCCATCTACACTCCATTCAAGGAGGACTTTAACTTTATCCTCCAACCTCTTACCAATCTGCAGACAAGTAGAAACCTTTAAATGAACATATTTGAGTGTAAGAATTTGTATAAACAAAAGAAGAAATACCATATGCTACTTACCTTATGCCCTTGTATTCTGAACTTTGATTGATCCAGATCCTCAAATCCCATGATTACTAGATGATCTCTCACGTTGGAAAGAGTCCAATGATGATTTACTGAAATAACTTCCATTTCATTGTTGGGTAGATTTAACTTAATTTCAAATGAAATTAAAACACCCTCAGGACTTTGTAATGGTATCCATTCACCAAGTTTACACATCCAACGATCATAATAGAATCTAATGTACAATGAAGTACGATGTTTCAAGTATCGAAATCCTATGCCTGTTGCACCAATTTTACAAATGTATCTATCCCCTTTGGTGCATCCTTCTACAAGTCCCCAATTTTCACCTAGCAAACCCTCTACCTACTCATACGTGATATCTTTTAACATGAACATTGTTGAAGTCTCTAGAATTGTGAATATCTGAAATAAATGTACAAAACAATGAACAGGAACACACCAATGTAATCCTATAGATCTTGAAACTCTTGTAAATATCAAAGAGTTGTGTATGTCCATCACCATCTTATGCTTCAAAGATTTTAATGTCCATACATCAGGTTGCGACCACTCGAGCTTTAAGAGAGAATCTACCTTAATCATCTCTAAGCTGCCAAAATCATTTGATGAAGAGGGTACAACATATGTATGTGTGTAAAAGAAAACTCTCTCACGTAATAGCTGAGCAGGACGGGCTTGTGGAAAGACTATCGACCCAACATCTGCATGCAATGCTTGGAAAGTATCTATAAGACTATGAAGTGGTTGTTCTTCCACCAAGGTAGAAGGAAATATGTCTACAACAAAAAACTACACAACTTAGCTAGGTATATTATGAAATTTGGACAAAAGTCAATGAGTAATACTTAAAGTTGATAGGATATCTCATTTTGTTTGTGTTTTCCAATTTCATGGTTGACATTGTGAACACATGTTGTACAATGGCAACAGTTTCACCATTTTTGAGCTTTTTGAAGCTTAATAACTTCCCTTTCCGATGAAGATCCAAGTTTCCACGATCTCTCACACGGTGAGGACCAACACCAGAGGGTTGCATGTACACCCATGCACCTTTGCAGAACTCCTATCCTAACCAAAATCCTTCTAGAGCCTTGATATTGTGACATTTTATCGCGATAACCTCATCTTTTGGACGTCTATGAGATTTAGGTTTCTCCATTGGAGTTCAGGCTATGGAAGTGATAGTAGGAATTCAAAGAAGATGATGCACAGAGAAAGAAATGGAGATGCAAGAGCTGCAATGGTGTGCTAGGGAGAGAAAGTAGTGGAAAGAGATGACTTTTTGGGACCTGGGTATGAAAATGTGAGGTTTTAGAGGGAGAAAGTTGCATTTTGAGTTATTTTTGAAAAAGTCACTTTTTTCACTTCAGTTCATGCACGGATTTTGATTTAGAACCCAAAAATAGCACTTTTGATCCTAAAAAGTGGTTGGGGGACCATTAAATGGTGTTATGATGAGTTTTATAACTTTTTGAAAATTTTGACTTTTTGGGCCCGGGTAAGTTACGAGATTCCTTTCTCTCTCTAGAGGCAAAACCTGAACATAGGGGAATCCTGTCCCCTCATCCCCCTTCAGCCTAGTGATTTATAAGCTATAGACTGTGTCCACCACCCTCCTCTCATTGGTCCATCACTAATCACTCCTTAATCCAAAAGGCCCATGCAGGGTTCATTTTTTTCCCTAATGAAGTGAACCTTCATTCTAGGAGATATTTCCTCAATATAGTTGTTACTTTCTTAACTAACAAGTCCACGACTTTTTGGGTAGGTAATATAAATATTCTCAAGTCGAAAAGAAATGACTTTTACAAAGGTAAAGGGGTAGATCTCCATTAGCAATGGTTTTCATGTAACTCCATATCTTTATGATCCTCAAGCAGGGAAAAAATTATGGGCGAATTTTAGCCCAATGGTGAATTTAGGCAAAAATAATGAAAAAAAAAACTATTCTTTTATACTTTTGAAACGAAGAGAATAGCCAAAAATAATACTTTTGTGAACAAAAAGAGAGAAAACATTTTCCCTAAATCGTATATGTTCAAACTACAACACGTTGAATATCGCCATCGATCGATCTCTGCGCATGCGTTTCGTCTACACTTTCGCCCTGTAGCAAAAAGCTTTGCCATGGGACCTCTCTGTGCTCAAGTATGTAAGTGCTTCCAGTTCATGGTGCAGCTCGTAACATGTGAGAATCAAATGCGCCTTGGCTTCTAGATTGTAACTTTTGACCTATGAGAATCGAATGCGCATTGGCCTGTATGTATAGGGTGTCTTTGTATTACTGCATGCATATAAAATGATGATAAAAGAGGTATTTGGCCAAGAAGAAGATCGGCAAGGTAGAAGCCTGCCTAGATGTCAATCTACAAATGGTCTTCAACAGCAAGGATTCGTTGCTTCTGGTGCTTGAGATGATCGATCTTGTTCCAAATTTTTTCATAGTTGAAGATGATTATGTCCTATTGGGTTGTCTTTTGCAGCGTAGGCTGCTGTGAGTAATCCAGTATATTTTCATGTATCGCCATGTATTATGCCCAGATTGACAAGGCTGCTCCTTGGTGCACTTCCTTGGGAGTGACTCCTTAGAATCACTCACACAAAAATGAATAGCTATGTCGATTGGCATACTTTCATTTACAGGTTTTCAACCTAGAGTGACGGATCCATTTTTAGAATTTTTTAGTTTCTCTGAAGAAGAATATGTAGAGGTCCAATCATGTGATGCATCCATATCATGAGTTTCTTGTGTGGGTCGCTCAAAAAGAGGCCTGCGTATTACTCTTTCAGGTTTTGCTAATTTTCTTCTTTATTTTTCCCAGGAATGCTGCATATGTCTTTCCTCTTATGACGATGACATTGAGATTTGGGAGCTTTACTACAGGCATCATTTTCATAGTGCGTGCATCGGCAGATGACTCCAAATGATCTCAACCTATCCTCTTTGCAAGTTTGACATTGTGAAAGATCGTTCTTCTAGGAGACATGAAGGAGCATGAAGAAACCCAATCTGCAGTTTACTAGGAGTATGCATGCCTCAGAATAAAGCCTAATATGTTAACAAGTGATACACCCATACTATCATAAGCACAAGAGAGTTTTCATTGCAATTAAACTCAGAGCTCAACTTTTTTGTGTCCGAGATATGAAGATGTATTACTAGTTTTTGGGAGAATGTCTCGAAATGTCCCTTTCAGTTGAGGCTGCATTTTCATATGTCATCTTTTGTTTTCTATTTTGAGCCTGTATGTTGAAGGTTCACAGGTTGTTCTTATGAAAACTGTCTTATGGATTTTATTTTCTGCATTTTCAGAGTGTCAGGCTCAATAGCAGATGCGGTTATTTCCCCTTTGAAGGGCCACATCTTGTAAATGATTGTAACAACTCTAATATATTGATTTACTAGTTTTCGGGTATGTTAACTATGGCATTTGCTCGCCGGCATGAGGTACTGGTTCCCAGCACCTATTCAAGAGAAGTGTCCAGCCTTCATTCACCCTTTCATTTCATGAGGGAGTTTGAAGCCTCTTTCATTGCTTTAAAATTGTGAAGGTCAATTGCAACTGATGTGAGGGCACAGTGATACAGGTGAAAGCATCATGACTGAAGCTGCACTTCAGATTATAATAAAATGAAGAGTCTTTTTTTTGGCTGAACAGTCGTTATTATGTGTTCTTCCTTTCTTTTTGAATCTCTTCTTTTCTGAGTGGCACGTCAAATATCCCAATCTAACTTAGGATGAGTGTCTCTTAGCATGATGTTATGACTATGAAGAGAGTTTATGTTAAGAATGGTAATGGTCATGGATGGTGAATATATATTTTCAATGCCAGATATAGGTGTACATACAGAATCCTTGCATATGCAGGTAATCTGTAAAGGAAGGATGAAATGAATTATGATGTTTAATGAGAATTTTCTTCCTATCTATAATGGAATGCTCACTCTGTGGTATCAATTGGTTTCTTAAGCCAAGTTAAACGGAATTCAACCTTTTTATGTGTATATTCAAAAGAGAGTACACTACGTTGAAATGTGTGAATTGACAAATAAAATGGAGCCTTTGAGTAGGATGCGGATATGCTAGTTTAATGATAGACATAGAACAACACCAAAGGGATTACACTAGAATATAATGATGGTGTTTATGACTTATGAAATCGTATGACTGGATGGTTCACATGTATTAATTTTATTCAGATCAAACACAAGGATTTGATTAATTTTATTAATAGAATTCAGATCAAACACAGGGATTCTATGTTCAAAACAAGCTCACGGGCAAAGTTAGAGCTGCCAAATGGATATTCCATCTTTTCTCGTGTCTTCGTGTTGAATTCTGCACCTTTCAGGGACTCTGGATAAATGTTTGCTTTATCTTCCATAGCTGGATGATTACCTTGTACTATGATTATGTATTCTATATAGTGTTTGATACCAATGTGACTAGATTGGTTTGACGTGAGAAAATCTAAATGAGTGGAGCCAGTGCAGGAAGTTATTTGATCCATATGCGGCTTATGTTCTGAAAAACACTAAAAATGCTCTTTTTGAGTCGCAAATCTTTATGTTCTTGTAACCATTGAGACCATGCTTTTTAATTGCATTCAATGGAGGATCCACAACTACTATATATGATATGCCAACTCGTCTCTTAAAAGGGTAGAAGAAATCGATTGCTTACCCTTATTTTGTAATGTGAATGAGTATGTACCATTATTTTTTTCAAGGATGACTTTCCAACGTTGTAATACTTTTCTCCTCACAGGTATTGAGTACTGGATTGTATTGCACTATGGGGATGTTGATGGGGCATTTTGGAAGTAAGTCATGAACACCATAGTATAGCTGCTCTATGTATATAGGGATTGTGCCTTAATTGTATACTCTTTTGCTGTATGTCAATGTCTAGTTGATTAGAAGGCATATTCCAATCATTTTGTTGAGACCTTATGATGGCAGTAGTGTGTATGTGATTGGTTTTTAGGTTATCTGTGCATGTATTTCTAACTCTAGTTAGAAAATAAATGCAACATCAATTTTGGTTATATATATATATATATATATATATATATATATATATATATATATATATATATATATATATATATATATATATATATATATATATATATATATATATATATATATATAACCAGAGTTGTGTCTGTGTGTGTGTGCAAACAGAGTTGTTTTCTGTTGCAAGCCATATGAACCATTTATTCTGAGAGATTTTTTGCCTACTTTCACCTCATATAGCCGATATAACCAGTGCCAGAAATGTTATAATGACAAAAAAGACTATGATAAGCATCATCCAAAAGGAGCTCTTTCTAGTCCCATTTTTATCATCTTTAGAACCATCAGGTTCATCTTAAGTTCTCATGCCTGGGCCTTGAAGCATGGAAAAACACAATAGTGCTATGTTGAGTCCTTGAAATAATGATAGTGACCCTTGGTTTGGGACTGAACTGAACTAAACAAACTTCCATTCACCAAAAACATCATTATGCTTAATTTTATCTTCTCTATCCTCTAGTTCTATCAATGGCTACCAAAACTCTTGGCCAATGAACTCATATTGTTGGTTCTCCTTGACAACACTTTGTTCTTTAGAAAGGCAAGTTCTCCTTGACAACACTTTGCTCTTTAGAAAGGCAAGTGCTCATAGATTTCAAGGGGCAAAAAATCAATAAAGTTTGAAGGCAACATTTTTGTCTTGCTTAATCGATATGCTTGCAAGACTGTTGTCCTTGGGCCTATTGGGTGGTAGTTGCTGCTGCTCATAATTGTGAGGGTGCATCCATAAGAATTTCTCTAAACCTAATGACTTTGATGTTTAGGAAATTCACCATTATATTATTGCACTCGATTACAATTGCTATGTCTGTGGTGGTGATGCTTCAAGCTTTGCAGAATTCACATTCAAGAGGATTCACATGATATGAAGGTGAACAGTTCTATTATGAAGCAGATGGCTTCCATATACAGGTGACATAGTATAAATAATGCATGTTGAAATAATTCATTTCATCAGCTTCTTTTGATTATTCAAGATGAGCTGTATATGAGGTATATCGGACCAGACCTTACATATGATCAATCTATGGAACTGTTGGTAGATGGGGTCTTAAGAAGTTCATCTGATGATAGTGATGTGTCAGGATGTTTTGGTTCTTCATATAAGATGTAGACAGTCTGCTGGTTCTCTTGTGCCATAGTACTTCTGTACAGGAAATTATGATAAGCATGGCTTTAGGAGGATTGATGGTGTAGTCTAGTCCTATGCATTCTTCTCAGTTTCAGCTTATGCTTTTATATTGAAGTGAATCTCTCTTAAGTTGTTCATTACTGGACTTCTGGGTATGATTGCCTACTACCAAATAAATGTGCAAAAAGATAGGATACAATATTTTATGCTTTACTTTTATGCTTGTGCCATCTTCAGACCTCACTTGTCTAAGAACTGCGTGTGGTTTGATTGATAATGAAAATCTATGATTGTTCTGAAGTGAATCAACCAGAGCAATGCTAAAAACTGCATCATTGTGAAGTAACATTAGCCTTCAAGGCACTGGCATAGGTCACAGCATTTGTAATGAAGCCTTTACTTTGTATACATTCTAAATAGGCCAAAGCTTTCTCTCCCTAACCTTCTTCAGCATTCAGGGTCACTCAGGGTCCCTAGATTTGCACAATGTAGAGTATAGCTGATGATTCAAGGGGCTACCAAAAGCCATAGTTCTTGATACTAAATGTGCAGGAAAACATTCTCTTGGTTCCTGTCAGATGAGGCATCATAGATATCAAAATCCTATGCATTCATCATTCATTTCTCCCATACCATGGAATCTGTCATGATGTTCCATAGAGTATTCCTAGATCTGCAACCTACAAAGCACAGTCGATGTGTACAAAGAAGCCATAATTTTGTTTGATCTTCTTGTCACTAAACAGGCAAACACATCTTTTTGCATATGCAAGTTTGCATAGGCTCTATTCAATCTGTCCTCTACTACAAATGTTGGAATTTGTACATGTATGCAGGTATGTATATGCTTTGATCGATATGTATCAGGTATGTATGTGCACACGTATGAAAGTCAAATTATTGGCTGCTTACTTACCACATTAAAATGTAGCAAGGTACAATTGATTATGTAGGAAGCCAATACAGTTTCAACTTTTTATAATGGAGCGATCCTCCTCGGTATGAGTAGACTATTTGCACCTTTCAATGGGTTAGTAGTATAGTACTTACATAGTATATATATACTGCTTTCTCTCTCTCTCTCTCTCTCTCTCTCTCTCTCTCTCTCTCTATATATATATATATATATATATATATATATATATATATATATATATATATATATATATATATATATATATATATATATATATATATATATATATATATATGTATGTATGTATGTATGTATGTATGTACACACACACACAAACACACACACATACCAATATGGGTAGTGAAGTTGAAGAAAAGTATGACCAATGATGGAAGAAGGTAGCAAAAGTGAAGAGGACTAGAAAGGTAAGATAGGGGAAGAGGCCATTTAGCATAGTGAATGATATCAAATGCTCAAACATTTGTATAGTTTTAAGGGAAGTTATCATCAAAATTCAAATAAACTTTATATTTCAAATGGAAGGTATCATTAGAATTCATAAATTTTTTAATTTTCTAGAAGGAAATTATTATCAAAATTCACCAAAATATTTATAATTACACACACACACACACATACACACACATCTCAATATGGGTAGTGAAAGTGAAGAACAGTGTGACCAACGATGGAAGAAGAAGGTAGCAAAAGTGAAGAGGATCACAAAGGTAAGATAACAGAAGAGGTGATTTAGCATAGTGAATGATATCAAATGATCAAACATTTGTGTAGTTTTAAGAGAAGTTATCATCAAATTTCAAATAAACTTTTATATTTCAAATGGAAGTTATCATTAGAATTCGCCAATTTTTTTATTTTTCAAAAGGAAAATATTATGAAAATTCGCCAAAATATTTATAATTATAATATGAGATGCTTAGAGAAATTCGCCCATGTTTATATACTTTTGAGTGAGGGGGGTGGTCTTATTTTTTACCCTGTCCTCAAGCCAAATCTATCGGCTTGGTCTTTGCACCAACAGCTCCCCCTCAAGCCAAACATTTTTGCTTGGTCTTCATCTTTAATCTTCATGAATATTCTACAATACAATCGTTGATTTGAACCTACAAAGTTTTGTACCATCTAATGCTTTAGTCAACAAATGTGCATATTGCATCCTAGTTGACACATATGCTAGCAGAATATCCCTTCTTAATAGCTTCTCTCACACATAATGATAGTGGACCTCTATATGTTTGGTCCTAGCATGATAAATAGGATTAGTTGCAAGGTGTAATGAACTTGTATTATCCCCAAAGATCATTGGAGATGTAGTATGCAAGCCGAATTCTGTATACAACAATCTGATCCATATGGCCTCTTGAGTAGCATTGGCCAATCCTCTATACTCTGCCTCTATAGAAGATAAAGCAACAATAGGTTGCTTCTTTGAAGACCATGATATTGGTTTATCACCTACAAATGAAAGGTATCCTGAGGTACTCCTCCTATCATCTTTGCATCCTGCCCAATCTGCATCTGAATAAACTTTAATGTCCAAGTTTGATGTATAAGGGAAATACAAACCATGATGTTGAGTACCCTTAAGGCACTTCAAGATCCTTTTGGCAGCCTCCAAGTGAGGTGCCCTTGGCTTGTGCATAAACTAACTTAGCACACTTACTCCATAAGCAATGTCTATCCTTGTCAAGGTAGCATAACTCAAGCTTCCCACTATGCTTTGATAACCTATAATTTCATCAAGTACATCACCTTCATGAGCACTTAATTTTAGGTTTACCTCCATTAGAGTACTTGCAATATTGGCATCCTGCAAATGAAACTTCTTCAACATATCTTGTATATACTTTCTCTGAGTAATGTAAATTTCAAAGTTAGTATAAACTAACTCAAGTCCAAGAAAATATTTTAGTGATCCAAGGTCACTAATTTTGAACTCCTTCATCATCTGATTCTTGATATGTTTGATGCCATTAGCATCATTACCTGTAAGTATGATATCATCAACATATACACATACATATATTACCTCTGAATTACTTCTCTTGATGAATAGAGAAGTATTTGCTTTAATCATGACAAAACCTTGGTCCTGAAGATATGTGATCAACCTATGGTTCCATGTCCTAGGTGCCTGCTTCAATCCATAAAGAGCTTTATTCAATTTGCATACATATGTTATCTTGTTTGGATCCTCATAGCCAAGAGGTTGCATGTAAACCTCCTCTGAAATCCAGCCATTTAGAAATGCATTTTTTATATCTAACTAATACATGTTCCAATTCTTTGATGCAGCCACACTTACCAATACCTTGATGGTTGGTATTTTGGCCACAGGTGAGAAGGTTTCCTCATAGTCAATGCCTTGGGTTTGTGCAAAACCCTTAGCCACAAGTCTAGCTTTGTACCTGCTTATTGACCCATCAGAATTTCTTTTTATCTTATAGATCCATCTAGAACCAATTACCTTCATAGACTCCTTCTTTGGTACTAGCTGTTTCCAAGTATCACTCTCCTTGAGTGCTTCAATCTCCTCATCCATAGCTTCCTTCCATTCTCTTTATCTTAGCTTCTTCATAAGATGCTGGTTCTTCAATTGATAAATATTTTGCAATATAAACAGAGTGCTTAGTAACAAGAGAGGTGTCATACCCGTATCTAATTGGCTTCTTTCTCTCCCTTTGTGATCTTCTGATTGCTTGATTAGATGATTCAGGTATATCTTCCAATTTCTTTATCTTGAGTTTGCCTTTAGACTTCCATGCGTTGAACTCTTCAAGGTTGATGATATCCTCATCATGTGAATTGGTGTCTTCATTCTGAGTAGGCTCCTCCTTAGTGAGGCTTGGAATCTCCTCTTCCAAGTCATAAGGTAATTTTACCTTCCTGCATTCACTATCAAACCAAGAGTTATTTTCATCAAAGACAACATCTCTACTGACCATAAATCCCTTGTTTGAAGGAACATGTAACCTTTCTAACGTAGATCATATCCAATGAAGATGCACTTCTCTACCTTAGGATCTAGCTTACCTCTTATCTGAGAGGGGATATGCATATATGCTACACATCCAAAGATCTTGTAATGATCAAGTGAAGGTCTTCTACCATGCCATGCTTCATAAGGGGTCATCCCATCAAGAGATTTGGATGGCAACCTGTTTACCAAATAAGTGGCAGTAGATACACTCTCTGCTCGCAAGTAGTTAGGTATTTTTTTCTCATTTAACATTAACCTAGTTGTTTCAACAATCAATTTATTTCTCCTTTCTGCTACCCCATTCTGCTTAGGAGTATACCTTGTGGTAATTTCTCTCTTGATTCCTCTTTCTTGCAAGAATATATCAAAACCATTTGAGAAGTACTCGCCTCCTCCATCTGACCTTAGCCTTTTTAGATTTCTCCCTGTTTGATTCTCAACAAGTGCAAGATACCTTTTAAAGAAACTGAATACTTCATCTTTGTGCTTCATAAATTACAATACAGTCCACCTACTATAATCATCAATGAAAGATACATAACACCTTGATCCAGAGATTGAGGGATCCTTGCTTTGTCCCCATACATCTGTATGAACAAGTTCTAGGTAGTCCTCATGCATGTAGCCTTTCCTTGAGAAGGGTAACCTGTGAGACTTTCCAAACTGACAAGCACCACACTTATAAATCATGTGTTCATTGGGTACATTAGGTATCCCAAGCACACATTGATCTCTGCATATTTGTTTCAAGGTTCTTTTGCCTACATGCCCTAATCTTTTGTGCCAAATTTCAAGTTCTCATAATGTTTGATCTTTATAACTATAAAGTGCAATGTTCCCTATATCTTCAAGTTCAAAAGTCAAAAGTCTACCTATCCTTTCTCCTTTGGCAATTCTCTTGAACCCATGCTTGGGATCTTCCACAAATGCTCCATGTTTGTTGAATCTAACCTGCAAATCCTTCCATAATCTGTTCAACACTCATCAAATTCTTGGTAATAGTTGGTACCTATAGAACCCTACTCAACAGATTTTTGTTCCCATCAGAGGTCTTAACATTTCCAACTTTAATCACTCGGTGCTTAGTGTCATCACCTGTATGTACCTGATGCTTACCCTTTGGTTTCTCAAGGTCAGAGAGAAGAGCTACATTGCCTGCCACATGATTTGAGCATCCAAAGTTAATGTAGAAGAGATGTTCATCATTTATACCTGGTTTTGAAGTCATGTTCATGATTAGAAGAGAATCTTCTTGCTCCTCTGTGTTGTTGTAATCCTTTCTGGATTTGTATCCTCCTTGGTAGTTGCTATTGTAGTTGTTGTTGTAGTTGTTGTTATATCCTTAGTTGTGATTCAATCTGCCTCTTGATTGTGTGTATCCAACTCTTTGATATCCTCTACCTCTCTGATTCTTGAAGTTCCTGAAACACTCATCTGTAATATGATTTGATAAACCAGAAATATTGCATGGTGAGGAGTTATAAGGTCTCCCCCTACCTTGCTTGCCTCCTTTGCCTCTTCCTCTTGATGATCTACCTCTCCCTGCATAGTTGGCTTGGGAGGTAGTTCCTTCATCTTCTACCTTCTTGTACTTGCCTTTCTCTTTAGACTTATTCTTATCGGTGTATAGGGAAGAAGAGCTATTACCTCTTGATGAGTCTCCATTCTTATTGAGCTTGGATTCATGGGTGAATAATTACCCCATGAGTGTGGTAAGGTCTGGAATATGCATTTCCATGTACAAGTACATGGCAGTTGTGAAGATTTCCCATTTGTCATCTGCTTTAATACCATTGATAACTTGCCTTACAATCTGCTCCTCTTCAATCTCTTCTCCTATACCAACTTATCTGCTACATCTTTAACTTTGGTCACATACTCTGAGATAGCTTGCGTAGGTTGCTTCCTTTGAGTTGTGAATTCAATCCAGAATTGATTCTTCCTGGCCCTTGTGTTGGAAGAGAAATAAGAAGACAAAGTTTCCCAGGTCTCTTGGGATGTCTTACAGTTCCTAATATGTGGAAGAAAAAAATGAGAGATTGAGTTGAGTAAATAAGACCTTGCTAGTGCATCTTTGGCACACCATGTTTTGAGTCTTTCATGCTCTTCCCTTGTAGGTTGTCCTTTGCTTCTGAATATGGGCATCTCCTCATCTCCTGAGATGTATCTATAGAGGCTCCTTCCTTGCAAGTATGTCTTCTTCCTCAAAGACCATGCCTAATAGGTGTTCCTCTCTCATTTATCAATGAAAGAAGGAAAACCATCTCCCATTTTACCTTAGTTTTGCTCTGATACCACTGTTGGGATAGATGGATGGACACTCCAAGTGATGAGTAGGTACTACCAAATCTTGCTTAGTACCAGCCCCTTCTAGCTTCAGAGTTGATATGTGGACCCTCTTAGTTTTCCAATGATACCATAAAAATGCCTATGTACTTTGGAAATGATGTATGAAAAGATTGAATCAAAATAGACTACTTCTAGATATAAGGATCCAAGAAAACCTTCTATTTTGCATCACATACCTGCTGCTTGTAATGCTCAGTGCAACCACTACAGTAGGAATTGGAAAACTTCCTTTTAGAGCTTTCTAACTAGCTTAGTAAGCTAACGATTCCAAGTGGAATTACTTGAAATGATCAACTATGCACAGAGAAATGAATTTAGCAAATTAATCATTACCGCTCATTTTTTAGGACCTCTCCAAAGATTGACCAATGAGAGCGTCGACGCAGTTTTCTCCAAATTGGCTAAATGGATTCGCTTCAATTTTTTTCAGCATGTAGATAACTTGGAGTGAATTCCAACAAGCTATAGATCATGGAATTTGGTAGACAAATGAGTGAGATATGAGCAGCACAAGTTGACAGTGAGAAATGACTATAACAAAGATATTATGTAAGTGTAATGTATCAATGAACAATGTTGTACAAGATCATAGGCTTGGTAATCATAGCCTTATGATAGAGATTAGTGTAGGCTACAATGTAGGCCTTACACATAAACAAAATGGCAATGCAGAGCTCGAGAAATGATCACTCTTATCATGACTTTTTCAAGTGAGTTTATATAAGTGTTCCATTCAAATTTGAATTTGAATTCAACTTTTGGATCTCTCTAAAACGTGAACCTTCATTCTAAGAGATATTCCCTCAATGTAGTTGTTACTTTCTTAACTAACAAGTCCATGACTTTTTGGGTAGGTGATACAAATGTTCTCAAGTCAAAGAGAAATGACTTTTACAAAGGTAAAGAGGTAATTCTCCACTAGCAATGGTTTTCATGTAACTCCACATTTTATGATCCTCAAGCAAAATGTGTGGGCTTGGTCTTTGCACCAACAATTATGCCTTATTTTGATGAGATAGTTTTACATTTTTGCAAGCAATTGTATTAGTTTGTCTTTTGTAATCGCGTTCAATTTAAGGTTCATGCAAAGATAGATTCCAATGGATGCAGCTTTCATGCCAAAAAATATTATATACACATCCCCATAAAATATTATATGTCAGAAAATATTATGCACTTCTCTTGAATGTTTATAAGCTTAGAATTATTTTTTCTTTTAGTGATATTTTATCTCCTCTCGTTCGTTTATGTAAAGTGCTAGTTTGGATATCAATAATTAAATCAAGTGGAATGGATGTTGTTTCCCTTTTATGTTGTTGCGATTAGAAGTTAACTACTAATGATCGTTGGTTATGTTCAAAAGGATCTTGCCTATCCAAATTTAGTCGTAATTTTATATAAACTATGTTGTCGGATTCTGGTTCACAAATAGATGTGTCTTGCTACTATTGTTTGTTTGGGATCTTCGATGGTTTTTAATTGCAACTAGTCTATTAACCTATCTAAAGGTTGGGAAATTGTAAATTATGTTTAATAGGGCATTGTCTTAAGTTTTGAGATATCAAGCTCAACATGTGATGATCTAGGATGACACGTATCAGTTTTTCATTTCTTTGACATGTATACTGGTCACACCGGTATATGTTAGGGATACTTCATTGATCTTACTAGATTTATCTACCGAGAGTGATGGCACATTTGTTTCTTGCCAGCTCACTCATTTGCAGACATTAGGATTTTCCCCATGTACTTTTCTTTATATATGGAACTTGTTGTATTGTTGGTTTTTACGTCATTCTTGAACATTCTTATTATGTAATAGAAGAAGAAGAAGAAGATTATTCTTTCTTGCCTCAATCTCTATGTGTGCTTCTTTTTTATTGTGAGAGTGTGTGTGAGCTCTTTTTCTTATCTCCTTCCTCGTGACATGGTATCACATAGAGTGTGGCTATAGAGAGCTCATCGAGAAGGTCGGCGGCGAAGATTATGCGAGAAGGCTTGGAGAAAGCACGATTCACAAACGGCCTCAGATTGCTACAAAAATTGGCATGAAGATAGAGGGCCTCAAAATATTTTTGAGTCTTATCCCTTAAGGATCACTTGTTTTTGTCCGATCAGAGTTTCGAAGCCATCACGGCCTCTATTTTCATCGTGCAAGGTCGAGCCCAAAGAAAAAGCAAGTCAGTTTGCAAAATTCTAACTTGCGTCTTGTTCAGTAACACTCATATATTCTAGATCTAGAGTTTCAAGAGATTTTTTGTATTGTTGATACACAAAAACTGCATTTTTTTAAGATAGAATTGTCACGTCAAAGTATGATAGTGGTCAAGCAAAAGCAATGCTTGTGGTGTTTTTGCAGTGTGTGAATTACTGCAAAAATGGGAAATGCAGATGGAATGAATCAGCTTATGAGTGATAAGCTGGACAAGAATGACTTCCATGCTTGGAGATTCAGAATGACAAATTTCTTGATGGGAAAAGGCTGCTAGAAGTACATCGAAGGAGAGAACGAAAATGCTCCACACTTATCCGAGAGGAATCGGACTGCAGACCAGTTAAGAATGCATGAGAATGGAATCAAGGAGCATGAAAGGTAATGTATTGGCCATCTGTTATTATACAGGATAGCATGATTGGGCACATAGAGGATGCCAAGACTCCAAAAGAGGCTTGTAAAAGTTTGGTCACTTTGTATGAGATGAAGGCATGAAAATTGCAACTCAAAAACGAGCTACATACTTTGGAGAAAAAGGGCATGTCGATAAGTGACTACACTTTGAAGATCAAAAGCATATATGGGTCACTTGCATCTATTGACGTGAATGTAGATGATGATATTAAGGTGGAAGTGTGACTTTGTGGTTTAGGAGCTACATATAAGCAATTCAGAACTTCTATACAGAGCAGGGAAAATATTTGGATTTTGTTGATTTGGTATGCATGCTGATTATTAAAGAAAAGAATCTTGGTGAGGATTCAAAATCCCAAGGAAAACCTAGTCCTGAGCAGGTACTCTACTCTAGCAGAGGAAGAGGCAGAGATAGAGGGTTTGGAAGCGGAAGAGGACACAATAACAAAGACCATGGCCAACAACAAAATCATGCAGTAGGAAGAGAATAATTTCAAGGTAGGGGAAGCCAAAGAGGTCGCAAAAATTTCCAAAGAAATGATTCAAGTAATGATAGTAAAGGATGCTAGAATTTTGGTAAGCCTGGACACTTTGAACGTGATTATAGGTTGAAGAATCAAAATAACAGAAGGCAGCAAAAAAACTATGCATCCACAAGTGCAAATGATTTTGAGAAGTTGTTCATGTTTCAACATCACATAATGAATACGATGTCTGTTGATGTTTCAAAATCGAATGATAATGCATGGTATGTTGATTCAGGTGCTTCAAAGCACATGACTAGTCATGCAGAATGGTTTAGTAGTTTGCAGAAATTGCCAATTCCTAGATATGTTGAAACAAGTGATGACACATCTCACTCTATCGAGCATACAAGAATCATAGCACTGTCTATGGAGGATGGGAAGGTAAAACATCTTGTTGATGTGCTACATGTTCCAAATATAACAAAGAATCTGTTTTTTGTTGAACAAATGGTTGACCAGGGATTACACGTCAGGTTTAATATTGATGGGTTATATGTAGAACAGTACAAACAAGATGGATGATTGGTTGCCAAAGGAAACAAAGTGGATAGGATATTCACCTTGAATGTGAAAATTCTTGAAATGAATGCAGCCTTGTTTGCAAAAGGTGCAGGAGTTACTGTTGATATAGAGATCTGGCACAAATGAATTGGACATGCAAACTTGTAGAGACTAAAATTGATGCAGTCAAAGGAGATTGTCAATGGACTACCAAATTTCAAAGTTGCAGAAATGCAAAAGTTATATGCAGCATGTCAATTTGGTAAATGGTCAAGAGCATCATTTTTACATGACAAGCATGTTAGTGAGAATGTACTAGAAATGGTACATACAGATGTTTGGGGTCTTGCAAAGACCACATCTATGGGCAATAACTGATTTTATGTTACTTTCATTGATGACCATACACGGAAATACAGATGTTTGGGGTCTTGCAAAGACCACATCTATGGGCAATTATTGATTTTATGTTACTTTCATTGATGACCATACACGGAAAGTATGGGTATATTTCATGAAAGAGAAGAGTGAGGTGTTCACTCACTTCCAAAATTTTAAGGCCATGGTGGAAAAGTAGACAAGAAAGTATATTCATACATTATGGTCTGATGGAGGAGGTGAATACATGTCAAATGAGTTCAGCAACTTTCTTAAAAATCATCGAATTCGACGTCAGTTTTCATGCAGGTACATACCACAACAGAACGGTGTTGCTGAATGAAAAAATAGACATATTGTAGAAATATGAAGAGCTTTGATGGCTGAGAAGAATATGCCTCATTTTTATTGGGTAGAAGTTATGCATACTGCTATATACATCATGAACAGAACTTTGACTATTAATATACATCAAGTTACACCTGAAGAGAAGTAAGTAAAAATCCAAAATTATCACATATGAAAGTATTTAAGCCATGGGTTGTAAGTGGGTTTACAAGGTAAAACACAATGTTGATGGCAGCATAAGCATGTACAAAGCTCAATTGGTAGCAAAAGGATATGCACAAACATATGGCATTGATTATGAGGAAACATTAGCCCTATAGCTAAAATGTCTACGATTAGAATGCTTGTCGCATTAGCTAGAGCAAAAGGATGGATTTTACATCATATCGATGTGAAGAATGCTTTCCTACATGGTGAGTTACAAGAAGAAGTATATATGGACTAGCCACACATATATGAAGATCCAAAGCATCTTGAATATGTTTTCAGGTTGCAAAAGGCTTTGTATGGACTTAAGCAAGCTGCTCGTGCATGACATGCAAGGATTGCTGATTACTTAAACACCGTTGGGTTTTCTATGTGTGATGAAAATCATTCATTATATGCAAGGAAAGGTGATGATGGCATCACAATTGTGTCTATTTATGTTGATGACGTGATTGTGGGAGGTGACCATGAAGCAAGCATTAAAGAGGTAAAGCAACTCCCTATGCAAGAATTTGACATGAAAGATCTTTGTGTGTTGCACTACTTCTTGGGCATTGAGTTTATACATATAGAAATAGGTATATGGATGTCAGAAAGGCAATTTGCCTTGAATATGCTGCAGAAGTATGGTATGGCTGATTGTAAGCCAATTTCTATGACATTAGATCAGAATTTGAAGTTGGATACTACATCAAGTGAAACATTGGAAAATGCTACTATGTACAGGAAAATTGTGGGAAGCTTGATATATCTCACAATTACAAGGCATGATCTAAGCTACACTGTTGGACTTGAAAGTCAATTTATGCACGTTCCCAGGAAGCCACATTTGGATGCTTTGAGGTGCACTCTATGTTATGTGAGTGCTACTTTGGATTAGGCATTGTTTTATGAAGCTGGTGTAGATTTGCAGGTTCATGGATACACCGATGCGAATTCGGCCGATAGCATTCCAGGTAGAAGATCTACTAGTGGTTTTCTATTCTCACTTGGGAGTGCAGCTATTACATGGAGCAGTAAAAAAGCAACCCATTGTTGTTTTGTCAAGTACAGAGGTTGATTATAGAGGTGCAATAATGGCAGCATGTGAGGCATCATGGCTAGAGGTGCTACTTGTAGATTTAAGTGTGGAAGTGCAAAAGCCTATCACCGTCTATTATGATAATCTTAGCAGCATACAGTTAGCATGGAATCCTCTTTTCCATGCTAGAACAAAACATATTGAGGTACATTATCACTTCATCAGAGAGAAGGTACTAGCGGGTGATATTATCTTGTCTATGCGAGAACAAATGAGCAGGTTACTGATATTTTCACTAAAGCACTTGGAGCAAAGAAGCTGAAGAAGTTTCAGAAGATGCTTGGATTAGAGGATATGAGGTTGAGCTTGAAAGGGAGTGTTGAGATATCAAGCTCAACATGTGATGATCCAGGATGACACATATTAATTTTTCATTTCGTTGACATCTATAATGGTCACACCGATATATGTCATGGATACTTCATTGAGCTTACTAGATTTATCTATCGAGAGTGATGCCACATTAGTTTCTTGCCACTTCACTCATTCGTGGACATTAGGATTTTTTGCATGTACTTTTCTTTATCTATGACACTTGTTGTATTGGTGTTTTTAGGTCATTCTTGTACATTCCTTTTATGTAATAGAAGAAGAATATCACTCCTCCTTGCCTCAATCTGTGTGTATGCCTCTCTTTGATTGTGAGAGTGTGTGTTAGCTCTCTTCCTTATCTCCTTCCTTGTGACATTAAGTACATCAACAATTTGGGTTGGACCAAGAAGACATTGAGGATCTACATACTAATACGGAGATATGGTTGAGACTATGCATAACATTTCCACACAAAGCTTTCATTTCAAAGAAAATGTGATGGTTTATCGGTAAACTATCGTACCTTAAGCAAAATGTACATTGATATCATAGCCATCCCCCCCATTGGTATATGAGTTGCTATGGAAACTCAAGGCTTCAAGGAGATGTGCTTAAAGAATGTGAAAATAAAGGGAAAGCATGTACAGCTTCTTTGGCTGTTGTAGAGGACTGAAAAACATTTGAAGTGTTGATTTCACTCATGATCACAAATTTTTTAAAAAACTATGGTGAAATATCTACACAAATTGGTAACACTGGTTATGCATTTTCGACGTGTAAGTATGGAGGAAGAGGAGGAAGAACATGAGATCAACACACTCATATGATAACGTCTAGTAGCTTGTAGGAATTTCCAAAGACGTATGCATGTCAAGGGTGATTCTTTATTCCTCGAGAAGGATGCAAATCATATCAAGATAATCAAAATCAGAACTACTCTAATTTTCTTAAGATCACCAGCTGATACATGAAACAAGATCGGGCACAGTGTACTTATGCTAATGAATATACAATTCTAGAATTATTACCATGATGTGTCTGATTACTATTGTAACACATGCTGAGAAGACATGATATATTGATAGTGGGTCGTGATTTCAATTAGTTTTTTCAACATGCATGTGCCTTGTTTTGATTGTAAAGTGAGGCTCACAACTTCATGATTTTCTATTGAACAACAAAAATGTAACACGACTTTATAAGATCTTCAACATGTTCCTTCTTTGAATAGGAATTTTTTTCCTTAACAAAAATGTAATTCGAGCATAGGTATCAAGTGCATTTCAACAAGCTGAATTCGTCATTGAGCTCTAGAATCTCACATTGTCGGCAGGAGGCCAACATCAAGGAGGACGTTTTAGAATTACTGTAAATCCTAATTCCTTTCTTAACGTTTTTGTTGGGAGTCACAAGATTTCACAAATTCGTTGGTCGTGTAAATGTTCAAAAATTCAAGGTATATTTTGCAAAAAGGTATGTGTCCGAACAAAAAAAAATCAACTCTAAGTGAATCAAGAAAAAACACATAGAAGGAACTCAAACCAATGATAGAGTGAGTGGTTTCATGCGTCGAATTCCCCTTTTATGTCTTAAGTAACTGAAGAATAGGAAATCACATGCTTTCAGGATGCAAATGTAGGTTATCAATGGAGAGAAGTGATGACGGAAGCCATTGATTGATTGCATGAGAACAAGACCTTTCAAATTGTTCCAAAAGACAATAAAATGATACAACGTGGTACCTAGTGGATAATTGGAATAGAACAGAAGGTGAAAGTTTCAGTTCTGCCAAATGCTGGAAGATCCTTAAAAAATCCTGAAATGGTGGAAGATCCTTAAACTTGATGTAAAAAATCCACCCCTAAATAGTGAATTTAAAGAAAAAGTTGATATATAACAAGACTCAGAGTCTTGTTGATGCAAATGATTGAGGAAGGAGTTATATTAATACAAATCGAAAAAGTGGGTTTTTTGAATCATCATTGGTTGAACTATCTTTATACGGAAGCTCATAAGACAATGTTGGTGATTTATTTTGAGGACTATTTTGCAGATTTATCATTATACGAAAGCTCGTAAGACAATGTTGCTGATTTATGTTGCTCATAAGACATTGCTTAAACTCGTCACCCTTTTAGGTAACGCTTCGACCCAAATATATAGGGAATGGATTGGAGTTCAAGAGAAGAATGCAAGCATTATGTGACTCTTACCTGCACCTTGTCCACTTGCACTGGAAGTAAGTATACGTTTTACATATAAATTGAAGTAAAACTCTTATGTTTTATTTACATGATTTCTTTTATTTTTTTAGTGACCATGATGAGAGGGATAAAAAATACATACTTAGTTCTCTTGAGATAGAGTTTGGGATTGGATGGTTGCATAAGTGGTGTCTAAAGAGATACAAACTTATAACTCATCGTCGTGATAATGCACGGTATGCATTCCTTTTATTTGTTATATTTATATGTGTAACTATATATATATACACACACACACATAATATACACATATATTTACATGCATACTTATACACATATTTATATACACATACATATATAAACAAACGTACATGCACATCAAGTCACATGCATAGATCTGTATGTGTGTGTGTATGTGTGTGTATATATATATATATATATATATATATATATATATATATATATATATATATATATATATATATATATATATATATATGTATGTATGTATGTGTGTGTGTGTGTGTTAAACTGTTTTGTGTTATCTTACTAGGTTCTTGGGATGGTTAGGGGTCTGTAAAACAAAGGCCCTGTTTGTATTTTCCCAATCTACTAATCAATTGTATGCTACTACACCGGCATAACGTTTCTGAATTAAACTATCTTCAACTACTTATCTGTTCTACGCATTACAACTTCTTCACTGCAATAACGCATAACGCACAACTTCGTCACTCTACCGCAATATCGGATTAACTTAGCACTTCAACGGAACCTTAATTAATTTCTGAACTTAATCAATAGAGTTACAGAATACACCGAAATGTAGAAAATGTGCCACGCTTCAACTGCAGGCACTCACCCAGACTCACAGTCCGGCGTCGTCCCTCTCTGTTGTCTCATGCACGCTTCTTTCATTAATCAAAAAGGTTACACCGTTTGTGCTACGCCCTTTCGGTGTGCGTGCGACTTTTCAGAATTACATTTCTTCTATGCTAAATATGATAATTCCATTCCGGTGACTCACACTGGCATGCACGGTGGACTCGAACCCAAAACAATAAATACAAAAATTTAGGAATCATCGATAATTCCCTGTATATACATGGAATGGGCTATCTTGAATGTGCGCAAAATTTTAAGCTTGAGTGATTCCAGCATATTCAATAGAATTTCCGGTTCAATAAGTTGCGCATCAGTTCTGACCGAACTGGCAATGATCACTTGACTGATCAGTGACTCAGTCTGAGTCTGCAGGAAAGCTTATTGCAAATAAAAGTCATTGGCAAGCGCAGCATCTCTGTGCAAATTCATCTCTGCAATTTCTGCATCGATGCACGTTAGTCTTCTTCCTAGACACCCAATTGTTTTTCCCTACCCTCTAATTCTTGAGACTGGAACTGCATTGTTTTATAAAAATCCTGCCTTTCTTTTTGAAAAGCTTCGATATCTTTATTTAATTGAATATTATGGCCAATTTTTGCTTCCAAAGAGCGACTTTTCTGGAAGAGTTCTTCGAAAACTTCCTCTAATTCTGCTTCAGCTTTTATGACATTTGTAGCGAGCGTCTGAGAAGCTTCTTCTAATACACTGAGCTTATCCCTTGTTTCACGGAGTGCATTCCCTAATGCAATCATTGCATCTTGTTTATCTGTAACTTCTTGTTTCAACACTTTAATCTCTGCGTCCTGATCGGTGATAATAATATCTTTTCCGATCAGCTGTTCTACAATCGCTGAATTTGTTTGCAGTGAATGAATATCTGTTTTGGCCTCAATGAGTTCTTCCTGGAGAGCCACTATGTATGCTTCCAAGATCTCAACTTTGCTTTACAGCTCGTGACGAATAGCTTGTTGTGCATTCTACAGTTGACAGGGTAATTGTTGGGATAATTGTAATAGAAATTGACCCATTGACGTCAATGGGGTGAACACAGTAGGGGCGGGAAGAGGAGGTGTAGGCCGCGATGGTTGGGTAGAAAGAAGGTTTGGGGACGAGGGTGGAGAATAATCGAGAGAAGAAGGGAAATGGGACGAGGCTTCTCGGGCTGCTTCCGAAGGCGAGGAGGGAGGAGAAGCAGAAGCAGCGAGAAGGGTGATTGGAAGAGGAAGAGGAAGAATAGGCTTTTGGACCAAGACAATGCCTGCTCCTTGCTGGGGTGAAGGCAGAACTTCGACAATGTCAGTAATTGCCAGTTTAGAGATTTGTTGTTGATTTGACGGGTCTGCTTGAGCATCTGCTAGTTGCAAGGATGATTGATGACAAACAACTGTAGTGCTATCTTCCACTGTATCCGTCATAGCATTATCTTCTAGTTGTTGTGTTTCATCCCGCCTTGAAGTATCAGCCACATGTTCCATGATAACATCAGGATCCTGCTGCTTAATAGGAGAAGATGGTGCAGATGGTACCTGTAATGAAGTCGATGTATCGTGAAAGACTTCAACTTCTTGTGCAATGGTTGATACCTGCACTTGACTTTGTGATGGGCTGATGCGGCTGCACTTGTGCCAGAAGAATTGGAGAAGATCTGCGTTATCATCCTCAACCTCCATGACGGATTCTTCCGAATCAGCGAAGGATGGGGTTGAACGTTCTGCAGCACAGGATCGGTAGCAAAGAGAAGAGATAATATTTGGAGCAGTCGGGTACGTGGTATGTGTTGCTTGGAGGCCTGCTTCACAATGGCTTGGCACTCTTGATGGATGCGTTTAAAGAAAGTTACTGGCCAATTAACTGATTCATGGGACGTAGCCTCGATCACGGAGTAACAGGGTCGGGATATACCATAATTGCATTTTTGTAAGTTAAGAGGAGCAACTAAAAACTGGAGCATGGTACACTCCGGCTCGAGGTAGCAGAGAATAGCAAATTCGTTGGAGGACTGGCAGGGAAATAATTAGCGCATCGTGGCTAGGGGAATGAGGGGAACCTCTACTCATCCTTCCTGAGCCACATGGAACCGCTACACAATAGTGTCAATAGTGATTGCTGTGCAAGGGTTCAAGCAGGTAATCGGCCAGCATGTATCAGTTTGAGGCAGCTCAGCGATTGTTGTGATGAGCTGAGCTGCAAAGGGGTGACATCCCACCAAATGCCAAGGGAGTTCGACGAACGCTAGCAGCCCTCACTGGCGCAGGTAATCACCCAGCTTAGATGATAAACCTGTGCAGAAGGTGGTCAAATTGACAAGGTTATCTAGCACGAGAGCCATGGTCACTATGCGCGATACGCTACAGAGTAAGCAACACTCAGGAATACAATAGCGACAACAAGACGAAGAGAATGGTTTAAGTAAAAAATGCAAGATGAACGCACGACCCGAAATGCCATTGTCACCGGGGAAGGAAACATGCATGCATTTATCATCATAAACACATTAAAAATACACAGTGATGGAAGGTGGCGGCGAATCGAAAATTTATCAACAAAATAATAGTTCATTGGTCTGCCAAAACGTGCGAAATGTGGAACAAAGGATCAAAGGTCAAACTACGAGTCGGGAAGGGATGATGTACAATATATGCAATTTTGATCCATTGATAGGCTTAGGCAACACTGTACCAGTTAAGGTGGATAACCGAAAAGTCGCTAGTCCCACTTGTTCGGCAATACGGTAGGGACCGAACCAGCACAATTTAAACTTTCCTGCAGATCAATTAGATTTAGCATTATAAAAGAGCACTAATTGATTTACCGTAAAAACGGGGGTTTTAAGGAAACGATCATGGGTTCTTGCTTGTCTGAGCTGAACTTCCTGTAGCACCAGAAAACTCTCGAGGTGTTGTTCATCCAGAGATCGTAAAGCATCCAATCGGAAAGGGAATGATTCTATCGGTAGTAACTTCTTCTCTAATGCCACTCGTAGACTAGGAACCACCAGTTCCATAGGGGCAATCGCTTCCAAACCATATGCCAACTTGAAGGGAGTTGTTTCGGTCGCCACTTTATATGTTGTACGATAAGCGCATAATACCGCAAGTAGGAATTGATCCCATCTTTCTGGGCAATCCAATACCAGTTTCCTTAAGATGTTCAACAGAGATTTGTTGGTGCTCTCGGCGAGTCCATTCGCTCCTGGGTAGTAGGGGGAACTAAACTTATGCACAATCTGGAAGGTACTAGTAAGCACTTGCATTAATGTGTTAGCAAAGTGCGTACCTTGATCAGTCACAATCTCCAAAGGTAAACCATAGCGTGGAAAAATATCTTTCATCAAACATTTAGCGACCGCAGTAGCTGTGGCTGATCGTAGAGCCCAAGCTTCGGTCCACCGAGTCGCATAATCCATGCATGTAAGAATATATTTGTTACTGGTAAGTGTCGCAGGAGGTGTTATCGGTCTGATAAAATCCAAGCCCCATTTTTGAAAGGGTTCGAGAGGCAGAACTGGTTGGAGTGGAAAGTGATGTCTCTATAAAGGTTGACCCGAATGCTGACATGCATCGCAGTGTCCCACATACTTGGCCACATCCCGGTACATAGTAGGCCACCATAAGCCACTCTGCAAAATCTTTCGGTGGGTCAGGTTAATCGCAAAATGACCTCCAGATGGGGCAGAATGGGCCATTGTGATTATTGAAGCAGTTTCATGTGGTGGAACACATCTTAGCAGCACTCTCGATTGATCCATATAATATAACTGCCCTACAATTAGTCGGAATCATCGACTATACATGGCCAGTTTTCATCGAGCAGCAGGAGAGGTCGCGCAAGGAGGACATCCACTGGTCAAGAAAATCATTAAAGTGTCATAGTAGGAGGAGGATACCGACAATTCTTGTTGATCGTCCGATACAGTCTCAGTTGCATAAATAGCGGGTGTGGTATCATCAACTTCTTTCGGAAGTTCACCAGAATCCAATCGAGATAAAAAGTCAGCAAGCGCGTGTGCGGACCCCGGTCGATGTACTACTGAATAATCAAACTCTTGGAGCAACAATATCCATCTTGCTAACCTTCCTCCCAGATGCTGTTGGCGAACAAGGTACACCAAGGTTGCATGATCGATGTGGAAGGTGAAGCGGCATCCCAGTAAATAATGCCAAAATTTCTTCACCGAATACACTAATCCGAGACATTCACGTTTGGTGACTGAATAATTGCGCTCTATTGGAGCTAACCTGCGACTCGCATAATACATTCGACAGAACCATTTCTTCGTTTGCTGCATCAGCACACTCCCAATTGCAATATCGGATGCATTCACAAAGACGTGAAATGGGAGTTCACAATTGGGCACTTGTAAAATAGGTGCCTGCATTAACAGTGATTTCAATCGATCGAAAGATAGCTGACATGCTTCAGTCCATTCAAACTGGCGACAAGTACTGGTTATCAGTCGATTGAGTGGCATGGTCAGATGAGCAAGCCACCACAAATGTCACCCATGCCACTCGATTTGTCCCAAGAAGCGCATCACTTCTTTGGGAGTCTTGGGAGCAGGTGCCTCCAGTACCGCCTTCACTTTATCTGGATCACCTTGGATCCCGTGTTTTGAGATGATGTGCCCTAACAACTTTTCGTAAGATATCGAGAATACAGATTTATTGGGGTTTAAGCACAAACGGTATTCTCGACACTTTAAGAAACAGCATGGTAAATGATACAGATGCGCCGAAGTATCACCAGATAAGGAGAAGTCATCCAAGTAAACTCTCATGAATGTAGTTAGATAGGGAGAGAGAACTTCCTGCATACAATGCTGAAACGTACTTGGAGCATTTTGCAGACCAAACCACATCATTGTACACGCATAAATGCCCCAATTTGTTATAAATGTTGTCTTTGGAATTTCCTGCTCTGTCATTCGTACTTGGTTATAACCACGATATCCATCCAGAAAGAAGTACATCTCATGGCCTACCACATCATCTAAGATTGTGTCCAGAAACGGCAGAGGGAATGGATCAGGTATTGTTGCTGCATTTAATTTCTGGTAGTCCACACATGCGTAATTGCTTATTCTTCTTAGGGACTATGACAATGGGGGAAATCCACTCCGCATGCTTGATAGGGACAATAAACCCAATGTCAGGGGAGCACTAGATTGTGCTCTCTGACGACAATAGACAAGATTTTGGAAATACACTTCTGATTACAAGATCACCCACGAAGGGGAAATGATACAAGAATACGTGACTGATACAATACGTCCCACAACCCGGGACTGATAGGTATGAATAACTCAACTAGAGATGATACAGGAGATCCCACAACCCGGGATCGTAAGTATGAGACAAGATGTCTGGATTACAAGAACTCCCTTCTGGGAGATGAACTGGAATCACGGAAGAACTCGACAGGATCTCGTACTACGAGATTACAAGGGGACAAGATAGTATGTCCAAGAACTAGATTAGAACAAGGAACAAGACACGAACTAGAACTGGAACTTGAAGAGTACTTACTTGGCGGTCACGACTCCTTGAGCTCCCGAGACTGGTATTGGCAAGACTGATTATGAATGTGGCCAACTTCTCCTTATATAGGTTTTCAAGGGCGGTTCCCAAAGGCGGTTGCGACTTGATGATGTCATCATGATGTCATCGACTCGAAGCATGGTCTCTGGATATCAGAATCACGCAAGAAGACAGTCGATCTTAGGGTTTTTGCACGTTTCTGAGGCAATGGAAGCATTACTTTTCCCAAATTATGAACCAATCATGAGATATAGGATTCACATGGAATCTGATATTCAAGATGGTTTCCTTTGTCCATGACATTACCTCCCCCTCAAGCCACGAGTCCCACGAGGAGCGGTCATGTTCTCTGGTCTCGGCTTCATTGGATTTTGCTTATGGAATTCTCGAACCTTGATTGGTGCTCTCTGAAGGTTTTCTGCAGGTTCCCAAGTACGATCACTGATGTTATACCCTTTCCAATGAATAAGGTATTCCAATCTTCCTCAGAATATTCTGGAATCTACGACATGCTCGACTTCAAATTCTTCATGATCATCAATCTCGATAGGTGGTGAAGGACTAGGTCTCTCCCCCCTTAATGGTGAAATCTAATATGGTTCCAACATGGATACATGGAAAATTGGATATATTCTCATGGTACTCGGTAATTGGAGCTTGAAGGTGACTGGATTAATCTTGGCCAAGATGGTAAATGGACCAAACCTTTGATGATCTAACTTTGCACAAGGCCTTGAAGTTTGTAAATTGTTTCGGAGTAACCATACTTTATCCCCAATTTGATATGATGGATTTTGGACACGATGTTGATCTGCATAGTACTTATATTGTTGTTGAGCTTTATGGATCTCTTCCTTCAATTCTTTGTGAATGTCCATCGGGTACTGGGCCTTATCTCTGGCAGCTGGGTTCTTGACATGATTTGAGAGTTGTATATCCATCCTTGGATGTTGTCCATAGTTTGCAAAGAAGGGAGTTTGCTTAGTAGATGCATGAACACTATTGTTATAGGCAAACTCTGCAAAGGGTAACAACTCAAACCAATCATTTTGGTGATAGTTGCTAGTGCAACGGAGATATTGCTCTAGGACTTGATTCACCCGTTCTGTTTGTCCATCAGTCTGTGGATGATTTGTTGTAGATAGTTTAACTTGAACACCAAGGAGCTTGCAAAGACTGTTCCAAAAGCTAGATATGAACTATGTACCTGTGATTGTCTTTGTAGTTGGAATGAAGTGTGCCATCTTTGTGAATCTATCCACAATAACAAGAATGGCATCATACTTATCTGAATTTGGTAGATTTGTGATGAAATCCATAGATAATGAAGCCCATGGCCTTTCTAGAATAGGTAAAGGTTGCAAGAGGTCATGAGGCTTATGTCGTGGTGCCTTAGATCTATTGCAAGTGTCATAGGTTCGGATATATTCTTTGACTTCCTTCCACATTTGAGGCCACCAAAAATCCCTGGATATGAGTTCTATGGTTTTATTTACTCCAAAATGTCCTGCTGCAAGGTTGTCATGACGTTGTTGAAGTACTTGGATCCTGGGCTTTCCTGGAGGGACATACAATAGGTTCTGATAAAATAGTAACCCGTCCTTTTCCTGGAATTCATTTACTTCTTGGACTTTCCCTTCTTGAGTCTTTTGCTTAACATTACAAAATAATTCATCTTGTGGTAGATTCTTACAAATCAAATGATTCAAAGCTGAATCTTCAGGATGGGTTGAAGAGATAGCTGCTAGCTGGAGATGCTTAGGCTTGAGTAATACACTCTCTTGTTGATCAAAGGCCTCTTCACCCTTCTTTGGTGCAAGGTAAGATCTTCTGGACAGGGCATCTGACTGACATTGATGACGTCCTGGACGATATGTGATGACAAAGTCAAATCTGGATAAAAAGTTACTCCATCGAGATTGCCTTCTATTGAGAATCCGGGTGGTCATAAAGTACTCTAGGTTCTTGTGATCTGAATACACAATGACTTTATGAGCTGCTCCTTCTAGATGGTGATGCCAAGTATCAAACACGTCTACTATGGCAAGAAGTTCTTATCATGAATTTCATAATTCATTTCTGGAGGGGAAAACTTCCTTGAATGATATGCAATTGGATGTAGGTGTCCATAATCTCCATATTGGGAAAGAATGGCCCCTAGAGCAAAGTCCGATGCATCTGTCTCAAGGAAGAAGGGCTTACTAGAATCAGGATGAACTAGAATTGGAGCGGTAGTGAATGCTGATTTCAAGGTCTGAAAGGCCTTCTCTGCTTCTTCGGTCCATGAGAATTTGGAGTTCCCTGTAAGCTTGGTAAGAGGTGTCACTATCTTGGAGTAATCTTTGATGAATATCCTATAAAAATTGGCAAACCCTAGAAAACATTGTACATCACACGAAGGTGGTTGCCAATCAAGGATTGTCTCGATCTTCTTAGGGTCCATAAATATTCCTTTCTCTGATACAATGTACCCTAAAAACTCTACTTCTGTCTGATGGAAATAGCACTTCTCCAATTTTGCATATAACCCTTTTTCTCTTAGTTTCTCTAGGACTATCTTCACATGACATTCATGATCTTCTAGATTTTTGGAGAATATCAAGATATCATCAAGATATATTACCACAAAATCATCTAAATACTCTCGAAAGATATCATTCATCATATGTTGAAAGACTGGTGGAGCATTGGTGAGACCGAATGGCATAACTACATATTCAAAGTGTCCATACCTTGTTCAGAATGTTGTCTTCCATTCGTCTCCTTCTCTGATCCTGACAAGATTGTATGCTCCTCGAAGGTTAATCTTAGTGAAGAACTTTGCTTTTCCGAGGCGTTCCAAGAGTTCTGATATAAGTGGTAGAGGATATATGTTCTTTATTGTAACTTTATTCAGACCAGGATAGTCCACACACATTCGAAGAGTTCCGTCCTTCTTCTTTACAAATAGGATAGGGGCTCCAGCAGGGGACTTCGAGTGTTTGATAAATCCCTTGGCTAGATTCTCATCAATATTCTTACGTAATTCTTGAAGTTCCTCTGGGGATAGTCTATAGATTGGCCCGAAGGGTGGTTGTGCTCCCTCTTGAAGTTCTATGGCACAATCATAAGGTCTATGTTCCGGTAGCATATCTGCATTCTTTTTTTCAAAGACATCTTCAAACCCTTGGTACTGGTCAGGTAGCTTCATTGAATAATCTTTCTTGAGCTCTTGAGTTGGTATGGCATAGATCATATATGTCGGTTCCTTCCTTACTGCATGTATGAAGGCTTTGGCTCCAACATATTTTGGGTTCTTCTGGATATCTCAACGGGTGATTTTATTATTCTCCCAATTAATTTCTGGATTATGTTTCTTTAACCATGGCACTCCGATGATAACCATATTTACTGGACTCGATATTACATTGAAACATATGTATGAATCATGGTCACCAAGGTATACTCTTAGTGGTATGGTTTCCATGGTTATATTCCGTGATGCTAGAGGCCGTCCATCTACTACTTCAGCGACTACTCGTATGTTCTTTTGAAGTACTGGAATTCCATGTTTCTTAACGAGTCCTTCATCAATGAAACATGAGGACGCTCCTGAATCTACCAGAGCTATAAGGGAAAGGGTCTTCTTAGACATGATTAACTTCACAGGGGCAAGACATGTTTCTACGGGTGTCGATGGAATGATGAGACCCTTTCTTATATCATGGTCCGGCTGTATGGTCTCTTTTACAACTGGACTTCCTCGTTTCCCTGCTCTACAAGGGTGTCTGCGACTTTGGAGTTCATTCTCTTGTTGGGACAATTAACTACAATGTGGCCAGGGTTTCCACAATACAGGTAGAGTCGTGACCGCCAAGTAAGTACTCTTCAAATTCCAGTTCTAGTTCTTGTCTTGTTCCTTGTTCTAGTCTAGTTCTTGGACATACTATCTTGTCCCCTTGTAATCTCGTAGTACGAGATCCTGTCGAGTTCTTCCGTGATTCCAGTTCATCTCCCAGAAGGGAATTCTTGTAATCGAGACATCTTGTCTCATACTTACGATCCCGGGTTGTGGGATCTCCTGTATCATCTCTAGTTGAGTTATTCATACCTATCAGTCCCGGGTTGTGGGACATCTTGTATCAGTCACGTATTCTTGTATCATTTCCCCTTCGTGGGTGATCTTGTAATCAGAAGTGTATTTCTGAAATCTTGTCTATTGTAGTCAGAGAGCACAATCTAGTGCTCCCGTGACATTTTGGCAAAACTGATTATGAATGTGGCCAACCCCTCCTTATATAAGTTTTCAAGGGCGGTTCCCAAAGGCGGTTGCGACTTGATGATGTCATCATGATGTCATTGACTCGAAGCATGGTCTCTGGATATCAGAATCAAGCAAGAAGACAGTCGATCTTAGGGTTTTTGCACGTTTCGGACGCAATGGAAGCATTAGTTTCCCCAAATTCTGAACCAATCATGAGATATAGGATTCACATGGAACCTGAGATTCAAGATGGTTTCCTTTGTCCATGACACCCAACCTTCAGCAATCGATTCAGTTCTACTTTGACCTGGGCCACATAGTGAGGATTCAATCTATAGCTGGGTTGTTTAATAGGCCGAGCATCGGGTTTCAGCATAACCCGATGTTGATAGATGCACAGATCCAACCCCTTCATATCGTGGTAATCCCATGCAAATACATCAGAGAATTCACGTAGTAGCTATAGTAATTTATCTTGGAAGGTCTCTGATAGTCCCGCCTTAATCTTTACTGGCCACGGATTGGCTTCATTGCCCAAGTTGCAGGTAAGCAATTGGTCTTCCGATACGTAGAACTGTCGGGGCATGGCAAAGTCGTCAACTGGCTGAAGCAATTGTTGTAGTGTTGTATCATCCAAGGTCTGTGCTGCACTTGGTTCTGGTTGATCGGTCAGTGGTACTACCATACAGGCCGCCGGACTCCAGTTATCTGCAACCGTTTGTAAGTCCACAGTTTTGAGCACCATCAGATCCTTGTTGGCTTTAAGAAAAGCTTCCTCTTCATCATCTGAAAGACCATCTAGCATGTGTACAGGTTCGGCTACATAGGGTCATGCATGCAAGTCACAAGGCTTCATGTCGTCCAGTGGAACGACATATTTTCGGTGGTTATTCTTAAAAATCAATTCATGCGCTAACCAATCATGAACTACCTTAGCTTGCTTTAACCATGGTCATCCAAAGAGCAGGTTATAATCAAGGCTGGATTCTGGTAATTCCAGAACAACGAAGGTCATTTTAAATATAGATCCTTGAAGAGTAATAGGAATGTCTCGCACCAATCCAGCTAGATGAACTCGGGATTGATCAGCCATGCGGACAAAGAATTGGACAGGTTTGATTTGTGTCCATCCCATCCGTTGACAAAGTGTTGCTATTGCAATGTTTACTCCAAAACCTCCATCAATTAATACTTGTGTTATTTTATGATTATACCAGACCGTAATCAAGGGCACCGTATGGTCCACCATTGGGTCTAATTTGGGCTGGATTGTTGCTGTCAAAGGAGCACATGAGGGTCCTAGACTGACCTATTGCTACAATTGTTGGCGAACGCCAAGAACCAAAGCCAATAATTGTCCCAATGGTAGTGTAATTGACGCCTTGGATAAGACATCCCACACCGGATCAATTTTTGTTGTTTCCGGTATGGAGTCCGGTGGGGGCTCCGGTATGGCGTGGGTTAGATTTCTTCCTTCCAGTACTACCTGCGATATACTTTGCTGCATCACCGACACTGGGTCAAGAAAAACACCTTGCTTGCTTTTGTTTGTTCCTGAGTTGCCCACTTGCTTGTTTTAGTAAACACCTTCTGCTATGGATTCCAGGTTCAAAAATCTTCAGAGCTGGCTGTAATTTCTTTCTCGATCATGTTTGCACCACTGCCGTTTGAGTGTCTACTGCTGAAATGTACACCATGTTCGCCATCGGGTGTTGTCTTTCCTTTTTTCTTTTATTGTACTCAGTTTACAGTACCTACGGATATGCCCCATTTCACCACAAAAATGACATTTAGGTGGTGGAGGAGATGCACCTTCACCTCATGGACCCGCATTCCACTGAGTTTGTCCAAAGTTAGTTGATCGTGCTCCTCTATAACTCTTGTATCCTTGGTAAGGAGTATTCCTCATTTGTGGTGGTACATAGCGACTGGCTGGTTGCCCTTGTTCCTGAATGATAGCATTGATAGCCGCTCTCCTCTGTACCTTTGCATTATAAGGATAGGTCTCCGTAGTGTGGTCCGTTGTATGGCAAATAGCACAATACATCTTATTCAGAGCGCATGTTGAGCTGCTTTGTCCTGTGTTTTGACGTACAGTAAATTTGTTTCAGAGGATCCTCATTTGAATGCTTGGACGCCTTCAACCACTCTAGATCTTCAATGAATCCACCCACTTTATTTTCTAACTGTAAAGCCATAGCGATTACGACATCCAAGGTCATTCCTCCCACACATCATATAATCATGATCTGTTTCAATTGGGGATTTAATCCGTTTATGAACCACTGAGTAATGACGTCGTTTGGTAAATCGGCACGCACTGGTGGTAACTGCCGTAAATGAGTCCGAAATAGAGTGGCATAGTCTTGTACATTCTGATGTGGCTTCTGCCTGTTATTCTATAGGTAATCAAAAATTTCTGTTGGGTTTTTCTTTAATCGAAATCATTGCAGAAATGCATTCTTCACGTCATCGTACTATCGAAAATGATTCAAGTCATACTCAGTTAACCAGCGTGCAGCTTCATTAACCAAACTTGACTGGAACACAATGGCTTTATAAGCAGTGTCTACTGCGTAATTCAAAACTGCATAATTAATTTCAAATGTCCGCACATGCGCATCGGGATCATCTCTCAAAAAACCTCCAAATTTGGTGTATGTGACTCCGACTGGCACCAGACGTGGTGGAATAATCTGTTGTTGTTGTTGTTGTTGTTGTTGTTGTTGTTGTTGTTGCTGTTGTTGTTGCTGTTGTTGTTGCTGTTGTTGTTGTCGTTGTTGTTGTTGTTGTTGTTGTTGTTGTTGTTGTTGTTGTTGTTGTTGTTGTTGTTGTTGTTGTTGTTGTTGTTGTTGTTGTTGTTGTTGTGAACTGCTCATGTTGCCTGAATTTTGGGGAAGTACTTCTTGATGTTCCTAGACCATATGGTCACTTCGCTAACTTTCTGATCTTAAGATATCTCTGAACCGATTACTTAGCTCAAAATCTAACAGTCCTTTCTCAACTTTAGTGTCAAAATTGGCTTAACTTGCACCTAAAAATGGTGAATGCAGTAAATTCCCACCGAACACTACCGCAGTATCACTAAAGATCATCGAATTGTCACCGGATAATGTTGAACTGTCACCGAAGATCACCGAATTCTCACCGAAAAATGCTGAATTATCACCAAGGGTCACCGAATTCTAACCGCATAATGTTGAACTGTCACCGTACTACGCCGAAGTACAACGAGAAACTAACGTACTATCTTTAGAATGTAGCGGACTATCACCGGAATGCACCGGATTACCTCCACAAGCTACCGAACTGCCTCTCCACAGCATCGGACTACCACCAAAATTGCCATTGGCTAGCGGGACTGGACCTTTTGCAATTGAACTTGGTTGTTCTTTACTTCTACCACTAGAGGGTGTTCCTAACGAGCTCGGAATTGCCCACGGATGTTGATCACTTTGGTATTTGGGATAAGATTCGTCGGAACGTGTTACTGGCATAGATCAAAGGATTCTTCTTTGAGCCTTAACCTTTTCTTCAACTGGCTACTCCATTTCCCACAGACGATGCCAGTGTTAAATTATTTTGTGTTATCTTACTGGATTCTTGGGATAGTTACGGGTCTGTAAAACAGAGTCCCTGTTTGTATTTTCCCAATCTACTAATCAACTGTATGCTACTACACCGGCTTAACATTTCTGAATTAAACTATCTTCAACTACTTATCTGTTCTGCGCATTACAACTTCTTCACTATAATAATGCATAACGCACAACTTCGTCACTCTACCGCAATATCGGATTAACTTAGCACTTCAACGAAAACTTAATTAATTATTGAACTTGATTAATAGAGTTACAGAATACACTGAAATGTAGACAATGCACCACGCTTCAACTTCAGGCGCTCGCCCAGACTCATAGTCCGACGTCGTCCCTCTCTGTTGCCTCATGCGCGCTTCTTTCATTAATCAAAAAGGTTACACCGTTTGCGCTACGCCCTTTCGGTGTGCGTGCGAATTTTCAGAATTGCATTTCTTCTATGCTAAATATGATAATTCCATTCCGGCAGCTCATATATATATATATATATATATATATATATATATATATATATATATATATATATATATATATATGTATGTATGTATGTATGTATGTATGTATGTATGTATGTATGTATGTATGTATGTATGTATGTATGTATGTATGTATGTATGTATGTATGTATGTATGTATGTATGTATGTATGTATGTATGTATGTATGTATGTATGTATGTATGTATGTATGTATGTATGTATGTATGTATGTATGTATGTATGTATGTATGTATGTATGTATATATATATATATATATATATATGTGTGTGTGTGTGTGTGTCTGTGTGTGTATGTATATGTGTGTGTGGATATATGTGTGTTTATGTATGTATGTATGTATATGAGAGAGAGAGAAAAGAGTGGGACTAGAGGTACAAATACATGCATACACACACATATACATCCATACACACACATACACATGCTTGCACATTTACACATACACACATATACACATGCATGTAGTTACACACATATAATGAATACACACATAGACACATGCACATACTCACATACACATACAAATACTTATATACACATACACATACATAATCATATGTACACACACATAGACTCACATAATCATATTTACATACATATATACACATACACATGCATGCACACACACACAACACATGAATATGCACATATAGATACACATACATACACACACATGCATACACACATATAGACACACACATATAGTATATACATATATACATACATACATACATACATACATACATACATACATACATACATACATACATACATACATACATACATACATACATATATATATATATATATATATATATATATATATATATATATATATATATATATATATATATATATATATATATATTCAAAAACCCTATTTCAAAAACCCTAATTTGGAAACATTAAGTTTGATATTAGGGTTTTACAAACCCTAATTCAGCATTTTAGCCATATGATTAAAGTATATGTACACATTGCATCTATTCCTCCGACCACCTACTAGGGAGATGTCTCTCCTCCCAACCTTATGCCTCTATATATAGCTACTCGAATCAATGAGGATCATAATATATATAAAGATACATACATATCATGTGGATATGCATACATAAATATGAAATGGAATAGATACATTATGCATCACACATACATGCCTATATGCACACATGTATACATATACATGCATACTGCTTACTAGTTGAAGAGCTCCATTTTCCTTTGCCCTTCTGACTAGCCAGGAAAGCTTGATCTGCAACTCGCATAATGGACCTGTTCTACCTCGACTGATTTTCCTGCAACAGAACAGAGACTAACTCCTCAAATGATAAGGCATTTGGATTGCCTTTCATCATCAACCGAAGAGTAGAAGCTAAACTCTGATATGAATCAAGAAGACCATTCAGAACGGTCTGCACAAGTGAGCTATCTGGTATAACCTCATCAGCAGAAATCAACTGTTCCTTCAAGTCTTTGATCTTCGTTAGGAAATTGTCCATAGAATCACCTTCATTCATGTGCTCACTCTCCAACTGTTTTCGGAGGTAAGCAACACGAGCCTCATTCCTAGCTCGGTACAATGTGGTAAGTGTATCACAAGCATCCTTAGCTGTTCTACAAGAGCGAATGTGAGGAATAATGGCACGTTTGATAGATAAAGCTATCAATGCATGTCTGGGCATCTCTGCCATCCCAGTGAATCTGTTCTACAGTAGGTGCAGCAGAAATCGTAGCACGAACAGGAATATGCAGAATATCATCATCTTCGACACCTTCTGCATTAGCTTCAGTACCTGCAGTTGTAACAGTTGCAGGTGTGATAGGACGTTTTTTAACACCCTGCACAATGTTCCACAATCCTTTTGCAACCAACACGTCACATCATATAAGCCCATAATGGGTAGTTGGTACCATCCAACTTATCCTCGACAGCCAACATACGGAATACATCATTGCTTTCAGCCATGGTCGGTGACTAAAATACCTTGATGCAGAAAATTGACTGTATCTCAAAACGTTGAACAGAATTACCAAGATGAATTCTGCTAGACTTGTAGCAGACTTTGAGACGCTTATATTGGCGAACAGAAATTGGTATATACCTTTGGCACAAAAGGATGAAATAGCCTGCACAAGTAATAGTGCGTTCGGAGGTCGAAACAAGCTTAGATCACGATTTTGGCACCACAGAGCGAAGCATTTTTTATCTTGAAAACATGTTGAGTATGCTCACTAAAATTCATACGATTCTAAGACTGCAAATGGAGGATTGTCGATGGCGCCCTATATGAAGTGACAACCTACTTTGATACCAATTGTTGGAGATAGACGTCTGCGGAAGCATGCGAACAGCACAAGGAAGAAGAAGAAGCTTGGAGCACAACACACAATACTGAATGTATTAATAGAGAATGTACAAAGATAAGTAGCCCATTAGGGCAATAGGCATATATACAAGGCGGGGGAAAAAATCCTCCTAAAGAGGGAAAAAAGTGCCCCCGTGGTCCTAGAGTGTTCACACGCATCACTACCTAAATATATCAACAATTGGTAGCTCTTCTGAGGGAGGAATTTATGTTAAAGTCAGCAACCTACGGCATTGCTATTTCGAGATACTATGGACCTATAGGTTGGCATGTAAGGAAGTCTTAGGCCACTCCATCTTTCAATTGATCTATGGAGTAATCATTATAGAAGGCTTTGAGTTTTTACATGACTCTCCCTGAAAAAAAATATATGCATGTAAACAAGGATCTTGTCTCCCTGCTAGATTATCGGCCATCAAAAAATTGGAGGAAATTCAATTAGATGCAGCAAAATTGTTGGAGGAGACACAACACAAAAGGAAGGAACTTCAGTAAAAAAAATTATGAACAAACAAATTACACACTGGCATACTTGTTTTCTTACATAGACCCCAATTACAGACACAATTGTGAGGCAAGTGGCTTCCTCATTGGGAATGACCGTACAAAATTATAGAAATGCTACAATGGGATACAATCAACATAGTACTTTGCACAATCTATCCAAGTTGTACATAACTCTTCTCATGCTCTTTTGCATTATCTTTTGACATTATCATCAGATTTTATGCATTTCTTTTGAATTCTTTTTGTAATTTGGATGTCATTCTAAAGCCCAATTCATGAGAAACTTGTTGGACATTTTTTTTTCTTTTTGGACTTTTTTAGATCTTTTATGAATTGTTAGATTTTTTTCTTTTGTAATTCATCTTTTTCTTATTGATTTCATATAAAAATAGATTTTTTTTAATGGGTATATGTGTCTTGAGTATATGTTCTCTATTGTAAAAGTTTTTTGGAAATTATTTTGCTTTTTTGATATTTTTTATCTTTTTATGGATTTTTCTTTTATTTTAAAGCCTTATTCCACCCAAAAAAGGATCCCTTGCCTTTTGTTTATACCAAAAACCAAACGTCCCCTCTCTCTCATTATCTCTCTCTATCTCCCTCATCTTAGTATAAAATTTTAACTAAGGTAGGAAAAACCTTTTTTTTTCAAGTGAATACTCAATAGCTCCAGATTGCACCTCAGGTGCCAATTTTCATCAATCTTGAAATCATTTTCAAGTTTCTCGACACCTCTGAGCTCATTTTCATCATTATTTTCCCCAAAATCCAAAAAGAAATCTTCTTTTGGTCGAAATCCCTCTTATTTGTCTACAATAAATGATTTTTTCACTTTCAAGTGTTTCACATGGTCCATTCACTCTTTGTTTCCCACATGTTTCACATTCTTCACATGCATCACATGTCTCTTCTCCTTTTTTGACTGTCTCCCTATTATGGAGCCCCTCTAATCCTCCCTGCCACTTTCTTATTCATCCCTAACCCACCCCTAATCTTGCATCGGATTATATTATCCAACCATCCACCTCCTCTCTCCCTATTTTCCAATGATTCAACATCATTTTTTTAATCCATCTAAGCTACTTGATGTGGACTCAAGTTTTGATGTCACCTTGAAGGAACTCCCTTTCCTTCTCAAGCTGGATTGCTCATATGTTCTTTGCATTAGCATATTGCTGCTCGTGGTTTTGCAATTTTCTCTTCGAGATAAAGATCACATTACGTGGTGGACAATTGTTGAGCCTGACAAAGTGGTGCAGAGGTGGTGCACAAGTGGCCAAGGACATGGGTAAAAGATAGTGTCTGTGGTATGATCACAATTGTCTTGTAGGTAAATTTTAATATAGGTTGCAAAAAGGTCTTTTTGAAGGGCTTTAAAGGCTTTTCAGTGTTTTGGAAGGTCAAGATGAACCCTCCCGTATGCGCACATTTTTTAGAAATTAAGGTCAAAAGTGGAAAAGATAGGTAGTGAAGAAGATACACAAAATCTTATGTGTGGTCCTGTTGGAAGCAGCCAGAGGCACAGACGACGCGGAAGCATGTAACCACGGAGCAGTGAGCCAGTGGAATCTTTTTTCAAAGAATCATGTTCTAAAAATACTTTTCAAAAACCTCCAACAGTGAGTTTTATCACTATTGTAACATATGTAACATAGAAAACCCCATTTTGTAATCCATAGCTCCATTTTGTGCAAGCAGAGGAGTCCTCGAGCTTGAGGAGCTTAGGTAGAACAAGCGTATCAATTTTTGTTATTTTTAGACATCGTTTACCCTTCCAAATAGCATCTAGGACCTAATTTTTAACTATGCCGGTCACTAGATGTGAAACCGGTCAAAACTAGTCTAGAAACTATAAAAAGAGCTAGAGAGCTCATTTTTGAGGATGGTTAGTGTTGGCTAGTGTGAGCTTAGAGCTATTTGGAGCTTGTAATAGTGTTCTTGAGTAATAGAGTTGATTTCTCACCTTCCATTGTGTCTTGCTTGTCTCTTCGTAGTGTGTGTGTATGTGTGTGTGCATCTTGGTGCTTCTCACCTTCACTCTCACTTCATCTCACATTCACGATTTTCATATCACTCCTATCTCTTCCGCGGATTGACATTAAGGAGGTGGAGCTTCTTAAGGTGGTTCTCACCATTGTGCTAGAGCAACACCAAATTTGGCGCCGTTGCCGGGGATCGAGTCTAGGACGAATGTGTGATGGTAAGAGTATAGCAAGAAGTGGCGTTGGAAGGTAAAAATTTCAGTTTTTGTTGTTGTTTTTACTTAGTTTTTAGTGTTTTTCACCTCCCCCACACTCCATCTTCATCACCGCATCATCATCTTCATCTCCAAAAAAAAAATCAGAAAATTCACCATATCCACCCATTCTCCTCATTTCCCCTCATTTGTGCATGCGAGAGAGTGAGAGAGAGCTTTTGTGCTTGTGTGTGCTTTGGCTTTCTTGAGTTTTCTTGCAGGAACAGTACTCCAGTGCATCAGGAAGGCTGCAAAAAGGTAAGAAAATCACCTTCTGTCAGAAATTTCCGAGTGTGTCAGACCATCGCGATGGTCTGCAAACTTTGGAATTTTTGGTAAGCGACCACACAGGCGTGTAGGCGACCCTTGCGCATCTACGAATCCACAGACGCATTTCAAAAATTCTCTGTTTGGTGGACCATCGCGACAGTGTCAGACCATCGCGATTGTGTCACACCATCGCGATAGGCTCACGCCATCGCGACGGCTCGGCCGGACCATCGCGACGGTCTCACGCCATCGCGACGGTTCATTCGGACCATCGCGACGGTTCGCGGACCATCACGACTGTTCGGTTGACCCCACACCATCGCGATTGGCTCACGCCATCGCGCCGACGGTGCCACGTGGCCAGTTGAACCATCACGACGGCTCGCACCTCGCACCATCGCGACAACCCGAAATTTTGGACCATCGCGATTGGCTCACGCCATCGCGCCCAGACCATCGCGATTGGCTCATGCCATCGCGCCCAGACCATCGCGACGGTTCACTTTGGATCATCGTGATTGTGCACGTTCACCGTTGACTGACGCCATCGCGATTGTCCGCCTGATCGAGCCATCGCGATTGTCCACTTTCACGCCATCGCGATTGTCCACTTTCACGCCATCGCGACGGTTCACTTTGGACCATCGCGATTGTGCACGTTGACCGTTGACTGACGCCATCGCGATTGTCCGCTTGATCGAGCCATCGCGACGGTTCACACTCACGCCATCGCGATTGTTCACTTTCACGCCATCGCGACGGTCCCAGACCATCGCGATTGTCTCACACCATCGCGATTGTGCACCCCCATCGCAAATTTTAGGGTTTCATTTTTTGGCCAATTTTGGGGCTATTTTTGGGAAATTTTTGGGTGATTAGACTCATAGGAGACCCCTTAACTCATATTTGGAGAAAAACCTGTTTGTCAGTTTTTACCCCCTAGGGCCTGAACGGTCATAACTTTTTCATCCGAAGTCCGTTTTTTGAGCTTAATAGCTCGTTAAAAAGCTCTTTACGAGTACTACGTGACCTCAACTGTTTTTTCTTAAAGAATACATCTATTTTTAGATAAGCTATTTTGAGGTTGACCTAGTTTGGGACTAGAAAGCCAGGGGGCAAACATTGAAAAGTTGGGCAAAAGGGAAGGGACTTAAAAGGTGTATATACTCAAGTGCTTGATCATCCAACTGTGAATTGGTCTAATATTGGATTTTTCCAGGTCTAGCAAGGGCAATCGAAGGCAACCAAGGCAAGGCAGTGAAGGGCATAAAGCTTGGGAAGCACGGCTTCTTGGGCATCAGAGCAACCAGAAAAGCTGACTCGAGGTTGGAAGACTACTCAACCCCCTCAGTCAATTCTTAGCTTAGGATAAACGTTAGCATTGTGGAATAAGACGATAGGAACGCCTCAAGTTCAAGAGAGTTAAATTTATCAAGTTCAAGACTAAAGTAAAGGTGTGTGACATGAAAACCTAAAGGAAAGAACATAAGTCTGACGGAACGAGAACTCAAAGTACCACGGAAAGTCGAATTCCTGACGCATACATTAAGACAAGAATCTAAAGAAATTTAAAAAGAATCAAGAAAGTAATAACAAAGAATCATTGACGATCTGAGCGTGTACTGAGTGTGCAAGGAAGAAAATTAATGAACCTTAGATCGGGCAAACATATAGGTAAGTCAGACCGGCGAAGCCTTAGATCATCAGAGGCAAGTGTAAGAACAACTGCACGGTCGTGGGCTCAACAATTGAACACTAGTTATCCCTACGAGAGCTTAGATACTAGTGATTCAGAAATGGCATTTAGCACAGAAAAACCAGAAGGAGGGTCGAATGTAGCCTATTTAGAAAAACCAGAAGGACCCTATAGAACACAACTAGAGTTTCTCCGAACCAACCGATTAGGTGCTCACATCTATGAGGATGGTTTGCGAAGGCAAGTGGTGCAAATGCACAACCCCGATCAACCCATTGGATTGGAACGTCCAGTGGTGAAATTTGAGAGAGACGCGTACATAGACAAAGAAGGAACAATGTACATCTTAAGTATGAAGCCAAACAATACCAACGAGTTTGGCGTGATTCAACCAGAAACGGAAACAAAATCTCAAGGAAAAGAACCATTAGAAGAGCCTAGAACACCTAGAGGGAAATTTGTACTCACACGAGTACTAATCCCGGATTGGATCCCTCAGGACAACAGAAGCATAGAGTTGTTTGTAAATAAAGAAACTGATGAAGCCTTTTGGAGATACAAGACAGAACTACTTAGTGAGGTAGGTATCATCACGATATACGAGTTCAAGGACCCGGATACACCTAGAAAGGTTGTATACCTGGATGAGACTTCAGAAAGAGTCTTTGTGGTACCTGACCACGCTAAAAACACATACACATGGAGAGGTGAATTGGTATTCCCTCCATCTAGAACGAACATGAATACAAGTCAACAAGGGGCAGGAACATCCTCAGCCCATGGAAATCAAAGAGAGGGAAATAAAGAGAGACCGGGAGTAAGCTTTAATCACCCCATAGGGAGAGATAGAACAACCACGGACACTAATAGAGTAGATAGGCAAAGAGATCATGGAATACTAGGTGGTAGAGATGATTTTCCTCTACCTAGACCACGCGAACACGCAAGAATATTGAGACCCACACAGTTAGTAAAATCAATGAAGAATTATTTTGATGGGACAGGAGATCCCTATGACCACGTCGCAGAATTCAAGCAAGTACTAAGAGCCGAACAAGTTGAAGACATGTTCACGCAATACAACGCATTTGGGCTAACGTTAAAGAATACCGCTTTAACTTGGTTCCAACCTCTGCAACAAAGGCAATTTAGAGACATCCATCACTTTTTAGAGTCATTCATCACTGAATTCTCTAAAAGTGGGATTAGACATGACACGTCTTCGTTGATTCATAGCTTTAAACAGACCCCTCAAGAAACAGTAAGACTGGCAGGACGTAGGTTTAGACAATATGTTGAACGATGTCCAATGCAAGAGCTACCCTCACAAGCTAAGCAAGTGTCATTGTTTTTAGATGGCTTGTTGAGCTCTAAACTACGCTCCTACGTGTACCTAAAAGAACCCAGAACGCTAGAACAATGTGTAAGAATTTGTATAGACATTGAGGACAACTTAGGAGACGAGCTGGAACTCTCAAAGGTCTATAAGGACTCAGACTGTTCATCTCTAGCATCCACAAAATTGTCTAGCTCAATAGAAGACCTTGCAGAAAAAGTGGCCCAGAAACTAGGAGTTTCTAGTAAACCTAGGGTGCTAATGAACAAGCGTTGTTACACCTGTGGTGGTGATCATATGGCAAATGTGTGTCCCAATGCAACACAACCTCAAGCCAACCCTAGTGGCCAATACTGTACAATTGAGAGAAGATACACGAATCATACGGCTCAGGACTGCCCATACAACAAACAAACCGTGAGACAGAACTACCCGCAAGCATACGCATAGCCAGGTAGGTATCAAGGCCAATACAATGCTCAGCCTTATTACTATAGGCCTCCTCGGAACTACCCATACCAGGCTCAACAGAGACCTCCACCTGTCTTAGCTCAGCAGCCACCCCCCCACCAGCAAATGTCATCTCAGTCAAATACGCTGCTGCAGAAGAGAATCTAAGTAGGGCCTTAGTGCCTTCTTCACCTTTGATCACAGAGGGTGACCCGAATTCGAACAGCTTTGACTCTACGCATGTAGATAGTCCACCCGCATATTACACAGAGTCACCAAAACACGTAGAAACATATCATTACGATAGTCCACCAGTGGAACCTAGTTGGGAGCCCGACTACGCTCATGTGATGTACACAAACCCAAATCCACGGCCCCAATTGAGACAACAGAGACCACAGGGCCCTAGAGGACCATGCTTTAGGTGCCAAGGAGATCATTTCATAAAGGATTGTCCACATCCCCCGATAGCAGGACAATCACAGTACTATAACATCCAAGGCTTTTGTGCTGATTGTGGCAAAGAGCACATAATCAAAGATTGTCCTAAAAATCCAGTTAACGCTTCAAATGTGACACCGATCAATGTGATAGGTATTGTAAATAACGCAGATGGATCCAACCCTACATACGTGCCAATCCAAGCTATAACAAGAGCCCAGGCGCTCTTACAGAACCAAAAGCTTAATCAAGAGAAAGTAGCCGGAACCAGTGAAGTTGCAGAATCCAGCAGTAAAAAGACAAAATCTTGGAAAGATTCTAGAGAAAGAATTAAGAGAAAGTGGAGTAAAAAGATAACTGAGTTGGAAGGAAGTTAAAGGAGTCTAGAGCCAAAATCCAAGAATTGACTTCACAGGAATTGAATCAAGAGAATCCAGTTCAGAAATCAGGATCAGTTTTAGCGGAACCCATACCAGAAAATCTAGACATGATGTTTCGTGCATATCAGGCTAGATTAAAAGAGGGACCTCAGGTAGCTGAAATGAGTAAAAACTACCCTCGAGCAGATCTAGAAATTGAGAGAACTAAACTTTGCATGAAGATGGTAGAACTAGCACAAGCTTTGTTCGAAGCCTCTAGATATCTTAATTGGAATAACATGGCAAAACCTGAATTACATTTTCAAGGACTAATGGAGAGGCTAGAATATTTGATTGAAAGCAAAGAGAAAAAGGATCAGCCTAGGAACCCTATTGTCCCAGAGACACAGGAAAGGAATGCGCCATCCCTGTCTCAAGTACCCAACTCAGAAAGTCAAGACAATTTGTCTTCCATACATAAATATTCACATGAATTTTTGAGAGAAATCCAAGAAGAGAAATGGAGAAAGGAACAAGGAACCCATCCTCCTATTCAAGAAATAGACGACTTGCAGGAACAATTTCCCCAAGACATCCCCTCTATATACGATGATGTAGAGGAAGAACAACTGAGTGAACACACAGGATTTGAATCTAATTCTTTACAAGAATTACCTCAGTTCACAGAACCTTGGGAAGCAAAGTCTATTAGTATGAGAGCACCCACGATAATAGTGAGGAATGACGAATCAATAATCCCTAGAAACACGGAAGTGATCAAGAATACCAAAGTACAATGTAACCTCACTCTAGAGGAGTTGTTAAAGGTAAAACCAGAATTGTGGAAACATGTAGCAAATCAATTCCCCGAGCTTGCTACTACTCCCTCACAAATAGGATCACATAGGAAGGTACCAGAGATACCCGTAGAAAAGATTGGAGATGTAAGCGAAGGAGAGGAAGGTAACACTTATCTTCCGATAACCCATCAGGGCTACACCACGAAAGCCATCTTAGATTCAGGAGCCGGAGTAGCCATAGCTACCACCGCCTTATGGAAACGTTGGGGTAAGCCAGCATTGAGACCCACCAGGATGAAGCTACAAATGGCTGACGGACACATAGAAAAACCATTAGGCTTACTAGAAAGCATATCTCTCACTACTTGTGGAGTAGAATTTGAGCATACCTTTGCCATTTGTGACTTTGCAAAAAATCATGCATATGAGATGATATTGGGACGACCATTCATGCGTCAGTTGCAAATTGTACAAGATTGGGGAACTAATTCTTTGTACTTGCAGCATTTAGGGGTGACTACCAAAGTCAATCTTAAAGACTATTCACATCGAGATGTACCCCCAATACAATGGAATACCATCCATAAGACACCAGTAGAGACGGAATCCGTGCACTCATTAGAATCAGATCCTTCTTGGTTGCATGAGGATACTCATTTATGGATGTGTAAAGTAGCAAAACAAGAGGAAGAAAGGTTAGAAGCCAGGACCTTAGGTGCAGAACAACATCCACAAATTCTTCAAGATCCAGCCTATGCACCTGTAGTATTCCCTGATGAAGAGTTTGAACCCCATGGTTGGGTAGAAATCCTACCAACCATGGATGTAGCCATCAATGAAGAACAATGGACACCCCACTGTGACGAGGATGGCTATGACATATCAGTTTTCATGATAGAGCCAATCATGTGCGATGCAATTTTAGAAGAGTGTGAACCTAACACTGATGCATTTGAGGATGCAAGCGATTTCGATTTAGAATCAATTATCATGGACCCACCCTTTGCGTCAGAGGAAGAATATTTTTTCGAAGTAGAGACTCACACTCAGAGACAAAAACGAGGAAGTTATGAATGACGTGAGAATAGCCACTCAAGTGACTACCAAAAGTGAAGGCAAGAAAAGAAAGAAGAAAGACACCATGACAGAAAAAGAAGAATCTTTGTTTGAAGTACCCGAGAACTTCAAGAAATATGAAATCGAAGATAGAAGAATCATGGTACGAATGCCTAATAGAAAAGCGAATGACGGACAAGTATATGATAACCGAGAGAAAACCAAGAAAATAATAGTTGCTATCGAAGGAGAAGAAGAAAAATGTACATACATAGGGCATGATTTGACAACTGAAGAAGAAGAAGAGCTAGTTGCCCTATTGCGCGAATATAGAGATGTTTTTGCTTGGAGTTACAAAGATTTGAAAGGAGTAGATCCAGATATATGTTCTCATAGAATCCCTATGACTCCAGATGCAAAACCGACAAAACAGAAACCGTACACGTACAATGATAACTACGCTGCGAAGATTAAAGAGGAGATAGATCGCTTGATAGAAGCAGGATTCATTTACGAAATTGAGCATACCGAATGGGTATCCCCCATTGTGGTTGTGCCCAAGAAGAATGGAAAATTATGTGTGTGTATTAACCTTAAAAAAGCTAATGCCGCCACGATTAGAGACAGTTATCCTCTTCCTATCACAGAACATCTATTGGAAAGAGTTGCGGGCAAGGAAGTTTAAAGCTTTCTTGATGGATTTTCAGGCTATAATCAAGTAGCCATTGCTCCAGAGGACCAACACAAGACGGCATTTGCCACTGAATGGGGCATATTTGCATTTCGTGTGATGCCATTTGGCTTAACAAATGCACCCGCCACTTTCCAGCGACTCATGTGTCATGTTTTTAAGGAATTCCTACGCAAGAGTTTGAAAGTTTATGTCGATGACTTATGTGCACATTCAAATGTAAGACAGACACATATCCCAGAGTTAAGACAAATATTTGACAAATGTCGAGAATATCAGGTTTGTTTGAACCCAGAAAAGTGCGTTTTCATGGTCAGACAGGGCAAAATTCTAGGACACATTGTGTCAAAAAATGGAATCTCTATGGATGAAGAAAAGGTGAAGGTAATTGCAGAATTACCTAGACCAACTAATGTGAAAGAGGTACAGGCATTTATGGGCCATTGCGGTTATTATAGGAGATTCATACACATGTATGCAATCATAGCCAAGCCTTTATACTCTCTTTTAACCAATTTCGAATGGACAGATGAATGTGAAAATTCATTCAATGAACTCAAACGACGCTTGTGCTCAGCACCTATATTGACTACACCAGATTGGAGTAAGCCATTCCATGTACATGTGGATGCATCCAATTACGCCATAGGATGCGTGTTAGCACAACCCACGAATGAAGGTAACATAGATCTCCCCATAGCTTACGCGAGCAGACAATTGAACGCAGTAGAAAGAAATTACACCACGACGGAACGAGAAGGATTAGGGATGATCTACGCGGTAAAGAAGTTTAGGCACTACTTGTTGGCCAACAAATTCAAGTTCTTTACATATCATCAAGCCCTATTGTATTTAGTCAACAAACCATGTAACACAGGACGACTGATACGTTGGTTTCTATTACTCATGGAATATGATTTTGAAGTAGTAGTCAGGAAAGGAAAGACACATCTTAGAGCTGACCACCTTTCGAGATTAACCTCAAGAGAAGCTCCTCAAGGAATAGCGGATGAATTACCAGATGCTTATTTGTTTAATCTTGAGATAGCACCAGAATGGGCTAAACCTATAGTCCCTATTCTGACATACGGACCCAAGAATCCTAAGATAAAGATCAAAGAAGGAGAGATTACCAAATCTCAGAGATACCAAATCATAGAAGGAAGCATATATAAACAGGATAATCAAAAGATTCCTGCTTGTGGTGTAGATGAATCAGAACATGCAAATTGGTTGCAATTAGCACACGTAGGTGCATTAAAGCAACATCATTCAAAACATCGAACATTACAGACTCTGCATAGACTAGGAGTATATTGGCCTTCGATGGAAGCAGATGTCTACAGGTTGTGTAAGGAATGCAATGTTTGTTGTGAAAGACCACCAGTAGAGCATGCTACATTATATCACGTGTCTCTCACACCAGACTGGAGTGAACAATTAGTGACATACTTGAGGACGAAGACATTCCCTCAAGGAATGACCTTAGCTCGACAACGTAGTCTAGAGCAGGAAGCTCACGACTATTCACTTATTGGCGATAATCTATACAAAAGAGGACGAGATGGATATCTAAGACAATGTGTTCATGAGAGCGATTATCTGAGCATACTAGAGACTGCACACCAAGGTGTTGCAGGAGGTCATTTTGGACCCGATAGGATAATCAAAGCCATCCTCTTTGCAGGATTATGGTGGCCCACTCTTCACATGGATGCTCATACCTATGTCAAGAGATGTGATGTGTGCCAAAGAACTCAGTTTCCTACTCGTAGAGATGAAATGCCATTGAAACCCATGATGGGCGGACGTGCATTTTCAAAGTGGGGTATAGACTTTGTAGGACCCATTAACCCCCCTGCAAAAGGTACACATGCGGAATACATTATTGTTGCCACGGATTATCTAACCAAATGGGTAGAGGCAAAAGCCACGAAAAAGAATGATGCACACACAACTGCAGAATTCTTATTTGAGAATGTCTTTACAAGATATGGATTGCCTATAGAGTTAGTGAGCGATCGAGGCACTCACTTTCTAAACCAAGTCATTGAATATTTGTTACAAGATTTTATGGTGATTCACAAGAAATCCGCACCATATCATCCTCAGGCCAATGGTCAGGCTGAAAGCACTAATAAGATCCTTTGTAACGTACTGACGAAACTCGTGAACAACAAACGTTCAGATTGGGACTAACAGTTACACCACGCTGTTTGGGCATATCGAGTGGCCTACAAGACCATACTCAATGCAACTCCCTTTCAGATGGTTTTTGGTCAGAATGCTGTGCTTCCTTTGGACTTCTTGATACCGACCCTTAAGGTTGCACAAGAACATCAGTGGACCGGCCATGAATTATCAGCGAGAATAATGGACTTGGAACGATTAGGAGAAACCAGGCTAAAGGGAGCAGCAAGAATATATGCAGCGAAGAAGCGACAGAAAGCATATTTTGATGCACATGTGAAAGATAAAGGCTTAAAAGAAGGAGATTTAGTTCTAGTATATACGCTAAAGCAACACGCACGTAAGTTAGAAAAGCGAGGTTATGGACCTATGATCATTAACAGACTCTCAACAAGTGGAGCAGTACAATTAGCCACTTTAGAAGGAGATATCATGCCTAATTATATTAGTGGCTGTAGAGTCAAGCTATATCAGGAACCTCTTACTGAGGATATGCTTAGACGACTCACGTTGGCAAAGAAGCGTAAGGAGGAAGAAAATAGAATACGAGCGGAAGCTCAGGCAGAAGCAATAGAACGCATTAAACGCATGAAGTTAAGAAGACAAGGACTAGGGAGAGAACATTATAACCATCTGGAAACTACACCCAGATACCCCATGGCCATGTGTCAAGTAAAGTCAACCACTCATCCTAGTATAGTGGACAGGAGACCATTCATTACAGTCAGGCTAGAGCACGACAACCCTTGCCAAGAGCTCAGGGCTTTAATTGACTCAGGTGTTGCGACTAGTGCGATTAGATGGTCCCACTATAAGGATTCAGGGATAGAAATGCGGCCAATTGAGGCATACCTCATAGGGCTAGGAGGCATGGAAACCCCTTGCATGGGTGAGGTGGACCTTCCTATCCTCATTAAGGATGTGACCATGACAGCGAAGCTACTAGTGTGCCATGATGACGACCTGATAGAACCCCTAATCCTTGGCCAAGATTGGCTATACGATCACTCAGTGGACCTAAATCTTAGACAAGGCTCCTTACAAATTGGAACCTTAGAACAGAAGCGAGTGATACCACTTCCCTAATTGCATTCCGATTGAGGTTTGTAACCCTAGACCCTATGAAACGCATGCGAGGGAAGACCGGAAGATCTTGGGTCAGACCAGTCACGTTACGTCTACACCAACCCACTCGGGCTTGGCTATGGAAAGTTGTCAATCAGAAGGACGACAGGAGATCTCCCCGGGGGCTTCCTGCAAACTAGAAGGGGCAGCTACCCAACCGCTAGGGCAGATGAACACAATCAGTGGTCAGGTGGGTTGCATCAGCGGCCAAATGAGCACAACACCCTGCGGTGCTCATCCTTCCAAACTTGCTGCGGACTGGCCTAGATTAAAGATAAAGAACGAATCACTTCCTAATGGGCAGGTCACGCAAGTGTTGGATCTCCCTTCTTTTCCAAAGCAGAGCGTCCATGGGACCTCTCAAACCCAACCACGAAGGAGTCAACCACAACAGAGGAACCCAGACCGACGACACCACCAGACAAGGCAAGGAAAGCAGCAGTATCAACATCACAGAACAAGTGGCACGAAACAAATATGGGTGCCAAAAGGACAGCAACCACAGGCTAGTGGCAACACTGCAGACGAGAACAGGACAAAGTTGCAACAGAAGCAGAGTCAGCATCCAAAGTCCCCTCGATCTTCTTACCCAAGTACAAATACTCGGCAGATTTGGATCGCCAAGAAGTATCTTATCAATCGACCCACACCCATGCAGATTTGGGTACCCAAGCAATGTATTATAGCCCAACCCTCAAGCCATGTAATATATACCCCTCAGAAATCTTTCCATCCTTCAATACCACCAAACCCAATACCACTTTTTGTCCCTCAGCAGAAACACATCACCCACTCCAAGACTCTTAGGAAATGGATATCGAAACGTATCCAGACGTCTTCTTGTACCCCCTTATCTAACAATTCTCCCACCCTGTTTAAACTCTACCCTTGTAATAATTCACCCTCAACCAAACCTTGTATAAATTCATACACCAAAACCCCACATCATGCATAATAAAAGCTCATCAAGAAATGTATGCATAATCTGAAGCATGTAGGCATCTAGAGACCTGCATTAGTTTTGCAAATAATCATAGCATCAATAACTTCACGACACTTGGCTACACGGGTTACACATTGGTTATGGAAAGGGATTGCGGTCTCACCTTAAGGGGATCATAATTAATTTCCATACTAATGTGTTAATCTTTTGTAGCAGATCTTTTCCATTAGCTCATCAGTCATCATGCAAACCGAAGCAGGACCATCAGAAGCTGGCCCCAGTGCACCGATGGCCACTATTGGAGAATTACTAGCGGAATCTTATCCTACGATGCAACCACCAGAGTTTCAAGGTTTTCCAGGACCCATGCCCATCGATGATCCTCCTAGAGGATATACTGAGAAGATTCATTGTAATTCTCATTGGTTTCAAGGCCTAGCAGGACCATTAGCAGACGCTGATTTCATATTTGAGGCCAATTTGGCATTTGATCTTCGCACATGGGCCAAGTACCAGTTCTTTTCAAGAGAATTTGAAGGACTACAGAATACACAAGATCTAACGCACGTTTGGGCACGAGCGGGATTTACAGAATATTTTAGTGACCCTCTGCCTAAACCTGATTTTTACAGATGTTTTTACTTGGTAACCATCTTAACGGCTTCAGAGAACAAGGATCTACTAGGAACATTCATGTACCATCCTTGGTAAATGACCCTCCATTCAGAAGGTTTTATTTGTCTAAAGATTTAATTCGCGCAGCTCTGAAAATACATGGAACACACACTCCGACAGAGCGAGAACGGCTAGTCCGAGAGCAGATGAAACGTGGTGACGTAACTAAGTGGGAGGATATTTCTGCTATAACACCTGAGCTCTCTAAGCCATTATGGATATGCATGCAGCACTTTGCTTTCCCAGCTCAGGATCGTTTTACCATGCCCCACAAAAGAATCTGGTTTGGATTGTACTTAGCATGTACTGGACCGCAAACGGTTGATCTAGCCAGCTGGATAATTGATCAGCTCTATTTGGCACAACATAGGTGGGAGCGAAAGAAGGTAATCAATCGGTGCTGCGCCCTCACCAGGATCATATATATGTGCTTGGCGTATGACTTACCAATTGAGCGTGCCATGACCAGTGAGGAACTGAAAGCATTCAAAGGCACCACTAGGAAGGCTAGAAAGTCTAGCAAAGGCAGAGCCGGAAAGCGGATGAGAGGCACTATCCCGTGCCTACAAGTCCCAGAATCACCCTCACCACAACCATCTCCAGAGCAGTCACCAACAGCAGCCACTCCCACGGTACCACCAATTCGTATACGGTTATCAAGACCAGTTACGCCGGAGGGCACCCCCAGTACTGTTGCACCCCAAGTAGCCACAACCACAGAACCTATCACCACAGCAGCTGAACTTCCCACCACTATTGGTGCGGAAGCTTTCTCTTTTCCAATACCCCATTTAGAAGCAGGACAAGCAGAGCCACTGGACCAAACTTTTGATTTTGAGATGCCCGATGCATTCTCCAATGAGTTCCAGTTTTTAGAAGGACAATTGTTTTCTCAAGAATTTGAAAGGCCTAGCTACCCTACCACACCCAGGGATCAGCCACAAGGACAGATTGTGTCTAGCTCTGATGACGAAAGAACAGCAACCGATGACGACGAAGGAGACGACGAAGCTAGCCAGGGAACACAGGAATCCCAAGAGCATGAACAGACAGATGGCCAAGGCCAACAAACAGAACCACATGGTGATACAAGTACCCATGAAGATGAAACTTACGAAGCAGCAGCTTACACACTAGCTATCAAGAAGCTGTATAGAACTATGGAAAAAGTTTGGGCACGCAAAAAGCTGACAGAGGAAGAGAGTCAAACAATAATAGAACAAGAACTTGTCACAGGCGGATTCGAAGACGCATACATCAAAGGATTCCGCGAGTTAGTCAAATCAGTAGGCTCCAACGAATTGCTCAGGTACTTGCAACGAAAGCCACTACCACAGTTTGACCCCCGCAGAGTATGACCACTCACCCCACAATTCCCGCACCCATTAGCCCTAGTCTACCCCCTCCCACACCCACCTTTCTATCCAACCCATTCCTTCATCAATCTCTTCCACCTTTCCCCACAACTCCAAGACCCCTTTTCCCATTCCCACCGCCATTAACCTTCTCCCCCGTCTCACCTCCCCGACCCACTGTAACCCCTCTTTCCCCTTTCTACCAAGCTGCTCCAGCCAGCCCCCCTGTAAATTACCCCTCAACCTTTGTAAATCCCGTATTTACACCAGAACGAGTACCCACGATCACACCCATATTCACGGTCACCGCACTAGACACGTCCACTGACATGGACATCTCACCACCCACTGCACCATCACTCACTTCACTCACGGCACAAACATTTTTAGGCACATCACAATTTTCAACAATCACTACATCATCCACCTTCCCACCCCCATTCCCCATTCCCGTTGCATCTACACCAACTGCATCTCCATTTAGCACCCCATTAATACTATCACCCACTGTAGATAATGCATTTCGACAGATGTTCATGTGTATGACGCAAGTAAGAGATGATTTCACATCTCTTGGTGATAATTATCAGCAGCTGCAGAGGACAACCAATGACTTACAGTCGCAGCTTAATTTATTGTCTATTGAGAATGCCTCTCTGAACACCCGATACCAGGAATTACGCGAGGCTTATCACAAATTGGAACTATAAAGCGAAGAAAAGACCAAGGAAGCAACTGCTGACCTGGATAACTTATTAAGAGCCCAGACAATCCGCAATGCTTACTACGAAGACACCTAGCAGCCGCCAAGGAAGAAAACCAGCGCTTACAAGATCAGAACCGAGAAAACTTAGAAGCAGCGCTCGACCACCCAGACCAACCACTCAGTCCTAGCAGGTTCAAAGCCATTCCTTCAGACTCGAAACATGGGCTTACTACGAAGACACCTAGCAGCCGCCAAGGAAGAAAACCAGCGCTTACAGGATCAGAACCGAGAAAACTTAGAAGCAGCGCTCGACCACCCAGACCAACCACTCAGTCCTAGCAGGTTCAAAGCCATTCCTTCAGACTCGATGAGGATGCTGCTAGACGATCATGTAAGATTACTAGATGAATACGACCGCATGAACGAGGAGTTACAGAAACTCAAAGAAGATCACAAATTACTCCAGTTACGAGAACCGGCACACCAAGACATACCAGCACCTGTGGACCCCTCTCCTGACCTCCTAGAGGAACTCAACTCATTACGGGCCCAGGTATCACACCTTGAATCAAGGATCGCAGTATATGAAGCACCACCAAGACCAGATTCCCCACCTGAGCTTCCAGCTGAGGAAGAAACGGTCACCATTCCGGTGGAGGAAACGTTTGAAGAAGCGTACGAGCCACAACCCATCCCAGGCGGACGCGTCACGGCCAAAGGCCAGATGACGTACGAACTTCCGACCCCCGCATGGATGAAGACTATTGAGGAACTTGGGACAACGCACTCAGCAAGAGTAGAGGCACAATTACATGCCATGGTGATGATAGAAGAAAGAATATTACAGTCTCCATTCTTTGCTCATTTGGCCCCGCGACGATACATATCTGGGCATGAGCTACAGTATAAACCATATTTCATGTTAATGGCCGAATACCAGTTAGCCATTGAGAAAGAGACAGGTAAGAAACCATCGCATGCAACTCAATTCGAGGCGGATGATTTGCCACTAGATGCGCAGCAAGGAAAGATCTATCAACCAGAGTGGCGCAAAGATTTACTACAGAAGTATCCAAAAATGATGAGTACATGGGTAAAGGCACCTTTGCATTTGAAGTACAACCCGTGTTGGGGACCAGTGCCACGACGCCGCTCCTGGACTGCCTTTGCTATTAAGGTACAAAACAATAAGCAGTGCCAAGATTGGTTGAATTACCCCTATTTTAAGCCACCCATTGAGTTACCAACTGTTGGCTACATGATGGCTACAATTCGCCACTGGCTCCCTAGATTAAAGCATATGGACGATATAGCGGCGCATATGACTGTCAAAATCTTTGACATGATGCAAATGATTTTTAAAGTCTTCCGACGCATCAAGGCACCCCATGTCAACACCCCGGGCTTTGAGCATGGCAATTTTGACCTGGTATATGATATGAGTACAACGCCATCGCTACGGGTGTGTTATGCCTGGCATTGCAGAATAAAATATCTACCGGCGTGCTACAAGCAGACATTCGAAGAAGTGTTCACAACCGGATTCTGGGAATACCATTCAGAGGTATTCATAAGCAGGCCTACACATTTATTACAATTATTTGCCTGTGAACGAATGGTCTATTCCACACACTATCAGCTCCCCCCACCGGAAGAACCGCAACCAATCGACTGGGAGAAACTCGAGGCAGATCTGGCCCGAGGCATTCGTATCTCCAAGCACACCCTCGCTCAAGACCTCCTACAGAACTATATCCGGCAGACCTCACAACAAGGTTCTGTCAGGGACGACAGAAGCGAGAGGGAGGGGAGTGTTGGAAGCAGCCAGAGGCACAGACGACGCGGAAGCATGTAACGACGGAGCAGTGAGCCAGTGGAATCTTTTTTCAAAGAATCATGTTCTAAAAATACTTTTCAAAAACCTCCAACAGTGAGTTTTATCACTATTGTAACATATGTAACGTAGAAAACCCCATTTTGTAATCCATAGCTCCATTTTGTGCAAGCCGAGGAGTCCTCGAGCTTGAGGAGCTTAGGTAGAACAAGCGTATCAATTTTCGTTATTTTTAGACATCGTTTACCCTTCCAAATAGCATCTAGGACCTAATTTTTAACTATGCCGGTCACTAGATGTGAAACCGGTCAAAACTAGTCTAGAAACTATAAAAAGAGCTAGAGAGCTCATTTTTGAGGATGGTTAGTGTTGGCTAGTGTGAGCTTAAAGCTATTTGGAGCTTGTAATAGTGTTCTTGAGTAATAGAGTTGATTTCTCACCTTCCATTGTGTCTTGCTTGTCTCTTCGTAGTGTGTGTGTATGTGTGTGTGCATCTTGGTGCTTCTCACCTTCACTCTCACTTCATCTCACATTCACGATCTTCATATCACTCCTATCTCTTCCGCGGATTGACATTAAGGAGGTGGAGCTTCTTAACGTGGTTCTCACCATTGTGCTAGAGCAACAGGTCCTTGGGAAGGTTCTTGCATCAAGATATACAAGTAATTGGGAAGTGAAGTGTCATATATAAGAGGAATCGACATAACAAAGGAGTATTCTTGGAGATAGACTAAGAAAGCAAGAGCATACACTACACATGAGATCAAGAAAGAGCAAGACACACACACTTAGATAGTGTGCAGAGAGAGACAAATTGTGCAGAGAGAGTGCACAGAGAGCAACAAAAGTGTGACATACTATCATCAAAGAGATGTTGTCAGTTGATAGTCGAAGTGATCAAGACATAAATCTTATTGTAAGCTTGAGTGTAAGGAGTGCGCAAGGGCAAGCTACTGGACAAGGCAAAGGAGCGGTGCAAAGGTTGATTGCATAAGTAATTATGGTATTTTGTTGGGAAGTTCAATCCTTCATATCTACTTTTTCGTATGAGCTTAAATTGATTGAAAGTACAATCTTTCTTTTGCAAGCTTTAATGATTGAAATCCCTCATATATCGTTTTAGGCTTCCCAACATCTCAAAAATAGGACTCAAAACTCTAGACTAACTAACAGACATTGGAGCAAGTACATGACAAGTCTAAGTATTGGCTTGAGTCTTCAAATGTCATAGAAGCTTATGCTATACTTGAAACTAATATTAAAGATATGATAAGTTCACTTATGAACTCACCCTTGTAACTCGTTGAGTATTTACCTTATGTAAAAGTGAAGAAATCAAAAGTGGTTGAATCCACTTAATGAGTAGGAAAAGAACTCCACGCATTTGTGATTGAACTAGTTGGAGATTCAATCACTAAAAGATAGTGAAGTTGATTTAGGTGAGCAAGATTTCAACTTCAAATCTTGGCTCCAACATCCACTATATATGCATGACTTTTTAGTCGCGGAAAAAGTCTCCATCTTTAGCAGAGCTTCTTCCCATATCAGAGTGTGATCTCAAGGCATACACATGTACCAGTAAGTCCATCGTAATTTCCATTCAATATACATTTGATTTCATGATCATTTGTGACCATATCTTCATGCCTATGTGAGTGAATTATTCACTGCCATAGTTCTCAGTTTTTTAGTCACATTGTAGAGATAATTTCTCTCAGCATGGTGCATTGTTTTCAGTGATTTAACTTGGTAATGTTATCTTTCTAAGTCTGCTATAAGATCCCAAAGTTTCTTTGAATTTGGATTTCGCATTTGTGAGAAACATTTGTTAGACATCACCTATGTATCTACATATTTAGCCTCCTGAAAAGTCTGGATTACATACCTAGCTTGCTAAATTAATTTCTCCCAATATGGAAAATTAGTTTTGATGAAATGAATCCCAATAGGTTGCTTTGCTTCCTAATTATATTTTTCTAAGATCTCTCTGGTTAATTTTTATTAGAGAATGAGCACTGAGTGAAATATTAAAGCATATATGACCAAAATAGAAAGTTTTTTCATGTCAACTTTTAGTTAAACTTATCTGTTTTGATTCATCATTTTGAGAGTGATCTTCCAAGGTACATAGGGTGTCTATATACTCCATTGGCAAGCCAAAATGGCTTATCACATATCTCTGGAGTTCATTTGGCTTGTGTAGTGCAAAGAGTTTGCAGCACCACTTCATCTTCATCAAATACAAATCCATCTCATCATAGTGGTATTAGAGCAAGGTTGGACAACATGGCAGATGGATTTCCTTCATCAATTGATAAATTGGATAGCGATAACTACTCAGCATGGTCATTAAGGATGGAAGCTTATCATCAAGGCAGAAATCTATATGGTTATGTAGCTGGAGATGAAGTTATGCCAAGTTTCAGGAATAAAAGTCAACCTACACAAGAAGAGCAAGAAACATTAAGCCCATGGTGCTCCAAGGATGCACTTGCAAGGTCTGATCTCCTCAACTCTATCTAAGATTTTTTTTGCCTCACATTAGAAGTTGTAAAACATCTCAGGAAGTGTGGAATGAACTTGAAGCCTTCTTCTCTTCAAGTACAAAGGCCAGGAAGCATCAACTATGGCTGGACTTTACAACTCTCAAGAAAGTTCCCAAACAAAATGTGACTGACTTTGTCACAAAACTCAAAGACATTGTAGACCAGTTAGGAAGCATTGGAGAGGTAGCAGAAGAAGAGAAAATTGTAAGACAGGTCATCAATGGCTTAAAGGCAGATGACCAGTGGGAAGCATTTGTTGGAGTTAGATGTCTGCGGAAGCACACGAACAGCACAAGGAAGAAGAAGAAGCTTGGAGCACAACACACAAGACTGAATGTATTACTAGAGAATGTACAAAGATAAGCAGCCCATTAGGGTAATGGGGGAAGTATCTCAACCCCTAAGCAACTACGAAGCGTGAATGACCTCCACAGGTATCCTTCTTTGACCTCTGCACACCAAAAGTGCTCTTACTCACAGCTTATGCAGAGAACTCCAGTGAGCTTTTGTAGACCTGTAGAAGACACCAAGAGCTTTCAAAAAAAACAAATTTTACTTCAAATGGATGCTTACACAAAGAGAAACAATGTCTACAACATGAGCTAGTTGAATGCTCACAACTGCTAGTCAAGCAGAGACCTCACTTCACTCCAGCAAGCTTTTCTCAGAGATTATACAAAGAATGAATCTCAAACTTGGGTCAACTTTAGAGCACTATAATAGCTACCCAATGACACAAAAATCATAGCAAATGGATAAATAGAGAAGGAGAACCAGCCCTTACAACAGAGAGCAAAATATTTCCAACAGAGCCTACACACAGAGAGAGATATCAATCACACAACTTCACCAAAATGAATGTTGCTCCCAGATTACTCAGAGACTGCTTCAGATAATTTGTGAGCATAAAATACACTCTAATAGCTATCCAATGAGACAAGAATTACATCAAATGGATACAATATGAGGGAGAACCAATGCTAACAACTCAGGGGTAGAGAGTTGCAACACTGCCTGCGCACACACATAGATATGCCTACTAAAAGAAAACAAACAAGCAAGCAAGGGGCTTGCTTATCACAACTCCAGCACTTAGTGCTCACTTTACATGAGCTAAAACTCCAAGAAGATGGCCCAAAAGAATTCGGGATACATGCTCCTTTTATAGTGAGAAGTGTGCCCCTAAAATCTAGGAACTACCTTTCCAAATCAGGCTCCTAACTTGGAGGATTTAGTTGAGATGATATTGGGGAGTGGTTGAGTGACTTTTCTTGATGGAGTATCGTGGCTTTTGGATTCCTTTGATTGCTCCACATGTCCATAAAAGATTCCCCACGAATTTTGTAGCTTGAAGCTTGACTTTTAACACTCCCCCTCAAGCTTCAATTCTTCATCCTCATCCAAGCTCCTTCATGTTGATGCATTGCTTGAATTTTGAAATCTTCATTCCATCCAAAGCCTTTGTAAACATGTCGGCAACTTGGTCCTTGGTACCAATATGATGTACTGAAACTTCCTTGGATATCACCTTTTCCCTTATGAAGTGATAGTGCACTTCAATATGCTTGGTTCTAGCATGATAGACAGGATTCGATGCTCGATGAATGCTGCTCATATTGTCACAAAAAATTGGATATGTGTCAACCTGCAAATTAAGCTCCATAAATAACTTCTTAATCCACATTAGCTCACATGTGACTTGAGCCAAAGCTCTATACTCAGCCTCGGTGGAAGATAATGCCATCGTGGGTTGCTTCTTTGAAATCCATGAGATGATCTTGCTACCTAGCATGACTATGTAACCACTTGTACTTCTTCTATCCTCCTTGGAACCGGCCCAATCCGCATCAGAATAAGCTTTGACCTGCATATCATCATCAAATGAATAGAACAATCCTTCATTTATAGTGGCCTTGAGATAACGTAACATTCTTCTTGCAGCTTGCAAGTGTGTAGTCCTTGGACTATGCATAAATTGTGATAACACTCCAACTCCATATGCTATGTCAGGCCTAGCTATTGTGGCATAATTGAAAGAGCCTACAATAGAGCAATAAAAAGTTACATCCTCTAATGGCTCTCCATCAATGGAGCTTAGCTTTACATTAACTTCCATGGGATTTGAAATAGGCTTGCAATGTAGCATCCCAAACCTCTCAAGTAGGTCTAGAATATACTTCCTTTGTATGAGCATAATACCTTCTTCTTTGTATACAACTTCAATGCCAAGAAAATACCTAAGATCTCCAAGATCAGATATCCTAAACTCCTTTCCAAGCTTTGCCTTGATCTCCTCAATGCCATTTGTATCATTACCTGTAATGATAAGATCATCTACATACACACACATGTAGACTACAAGTTCTCCTCTTTGTTTGATGAAGAGAGATGGATCCGCCTTGCATTGATTGTAACCACATTTGATCAAATAGTCCACCAATCTTTGGTTCCAAGCCCTTGGAGCTTGCTTTAGGCCATAAAGTGTCTTCTTCAACCTACAAACATGATGTGGAAACTCTTTATGAACAAAACCTAGTGGTTGCTCCATGTATACCTCTTCTTCCAAGTCTCCATTGAGAAAGGCATTCTTGATATCCAATTGGAAAAGCTTCCATCCTTTGCTAGCAGCCATTGCAATGAGTGTCCTAATGATGCTCATCTTTGCCACGGGGCTGATTGTCTCTTCAAAGTCCACTCCATAGGTTTGTGCAAAACCCTTGGCTACCAATCTTGCTTTGAACCTAGAAATAGATCCATCTGAATTCCTCTTTACTTTATACACCCACTTATTACCTATTACCTTCATGTTCTCCTTCTTGGGCACTAGATTCCATGTTTGATTTTCCTCAAGTGCGTCGATCTCTTCTTGCATTGCCTCTTTCCATTCGGTGTACCTGCTTGCATCTTCATAGCAATCGGGCTCATGATCTTCTACTACTTTGTTCATATATGCATAATGCGTTGCCATGTATGAATCATAAGTAAACCTTGAGTTGGATACTTAACTCTAGAAGACTTCCCTTCTTCACCTTTTGGAGGAATAAACCTCCTTTGCCTTGGGAACTTGATCTCTTTCTTTGACGTGGCTTCTTTCTCCATCATGTGTCCTTCATCATCTTCAACTTCATTACCTTCTTCATCCAACTCCACCAATGTTGCTTTGCCTTTTTTGATTGATTGTGCTTCATATCTTGATGAAGATCTCCCCCTCCATGGTGAGTTCATGCTTGAACTATCTTCATTAATGGAACACCTTGGGCCGCTTAGCTCTAGGTCGATTTATTCTTCATCATGTCCATGCTTTTCTTCTTCATAGTCTTGCATACAATCATACTTCTTATACCAAGGGAGTAGCTCATCAAATGCTACATCCCTTGATATCCTCAAGTCCTTTGTGTTTGGGTTGAAGCACCTGTAACCTTTATGATTATTTGAATATCCTAGAAACACACACTTTTCTGCCTTTGGTTGTAGCTTGTGCCTCAATTCACTTGGCACATGTACATAACAAGTACATACAAATATCTTCAAGTAGGAAAGATCAGGTTTCTTACCATAATAGGCTTGATATGGTGTCAAGCCATGGATCCCTGAGGTAGGAGCCCTATTCATAAGATACACGGCGGTATTTGCTGCATCACTCCAAAACATGTTAGGTACATTCATCTCATTAAGCATTGCTCTTGCGATCTCGGCAATGTATCTATTCTTTCTCTCTGCTACTCCATTTTGTTGGGGTGTGTACCTGCATGTTACTTGCCTCTTGATGCCTTGATCCATTAAAAAATCAGAAAAATCATTGGAGAAATATTCTCCCCCTCCATCGGACCTTAGCTTCTTGATATATGTACCTGTTTCCTTTTCTACCATTGCCTTGAATGCTTTGAAACATGTAAACACATCTGATTTGTTTTTGATGAAATAAACCCAAACCATCCTTGTGCAATCATCTATAAAAGTGACAAAGTACTTGTTACCTCCAATGGATTTCTCTTTGGTTGGCCCCCACACATCTGTATGTATCAACTCCAATGGATGTTGGCTTATGTAGCCACTCTTCTTGAATGGAAGTCTCACTTGCTTCCCTAGTTGACAAGATTCACATAAATGCTTCATACCTTGTCCTTGGAAGTTGGGAAGACCTTCAACCAGCCTCTTGAATTGCATTTCCTTCATTCTTTGTATGTTGATGTGACCTATCCTCTTGTGCCACAAGTCCAACTCCGAAATCCTCTTGTTTCCATATGTGAAGTAGACATGTTGAGTGGAATAAGAATTTACCTCCAAAGTGAAGAGTCTCCCTTGCTTCTTTCCTCTTGCTATGACTTTGTAACCTTGCTTAGGGTTCTCCACAAAGCATCCACCTTTGTTGAACCTTACTTGATAGCCTCTTTCAACCATTTGCCCAACGGACACCAAGTTCTTTGTGATAGTAGGTACATGCAAGACATCCTTGAGACATCTTCCTTCCTCCTTGTCATCCAAAGCTACATCTCCAACATGGGAGATCTCATGGGCTGTATCATCACCTGTTTCTACATGTCCTTTACCTTTGGGAACATGTAGATTAGTAAACCAAGAAGCATTGCAACTCATATGGTTGCTACATCCACTATCAATATACCAAGTGTTATCTACTTTGCTTGAATTCCCATTCATGTGCATCATCAAGAGATTGTCATTTTCTGAACTTGTAGAAGCATAATTACCTTGGCCTTTGTATGAAGAACCTTGATTATAGCTCCTTTGGTTTCCTCCTTGGTAGCAATCTCTAGCATAGTGGCCAAACTTGCCACATATGTAACATCCTTCGCCATCTTGATTCCTGTTTTGTTGATGTCGTCCTCCTCTTCCTCTTGTTCTTCCTCTCCCTCTTTGTGATGAGGTGCCTTGGTCATGTCCTTGATTGCTTGAGTGGCCTTGCCTTCCTCCAAACCTTCCTTTGCCCCTTCCTTGTCCTCGTCTTCCTTTGCCCGTTTGATTACCTGCATAGAAAACTTGTGCATCCTTGCTTTTAGTTGAACTTCCACCTATGTTCATTTCTTCGGTGACCATGAGAGCAACCAATTGCTCAAAATCGGGAAGATTATCCCTTACATAAACTGAAGTGGTAAAAGGTTTCCACTTCTCATCATCTCTCAAACCATTGAGAGTATAAGCCACAAGATCATCGTCATCTACGTGGCTTCCAATGGATCCCAATGAATCTGATAACTCCTTGACCTTAAGTATGTAGTCATTTATGCTACTCCCTGAGCTCTTCCTAAGGTTGTTGAGCTCATTCTTGAGTTGGATCTTCCTTGCTTTGGTGCATGTTGAATAAAGCCTTTCAACTGTCTCCCATACCTTCATGCTTGAATCCAAGTCTTGGATATGGCCGATCATGCTATTGCTAATGTGTTGGGAAAGGATAAAGATAACCCTCTTGTCTCTTTAATTCCATTCCCTAAAGGCCCTTCTCTGGTCATTGGTTGGATTCTCATCCAACCTAGGTCTTGGTTCACTTCCACTAATCAACCCCCAAAGGCCCTTGCCCATAAGATAGTTGGAGACCCTAAATCTCCATGGTTGATAGTTACCTTTGTCTAGCTTTTCAATTTGAGTTTTGAAGTCTCCCATATCTAGTCTTTGATACTTGACCTAGCCCTTGGATAATGCTCCAATGTGTGTAAAATGAAAATGAGGCTTTGAGGTTACCTCAATCCAAAGGTTTCCTTAGATGGACACCTTGTGCTCTTGAAACTTTGAGTAGAATAGCTCCCCCTTGATGTGAGCTACCTCCAAGAAGCTTTTGTTGATGCAAATCTTCAACCACCAACTCCAAGAGGTCTTCTTGCTTGTATGTGATGTCTCCAAGATGCCCAAATGCTCTGATACCACTGATGGGGGAAGTATCTCAACCCCTAAGCAACGACGAAGCGCGAATGACCTCCACAGGTATCCTTCTTTGACCTCTGCACACCAAAAGTGCTCTTACTCACAGCTTATGCAGAGAACTCCAGTGAGCTTTTGTAGACCTGTAGTAGACACCAAGAGCTTTCAAACAAAACAAATTTTACTTCAAATGGATGCTTACACAAAGAGAAACATGTCTACAACATGAGCTAGTTGAATGCTCACAACTGATAGTCAAGCACAGACCTCACTTCACTCCAGCAAGCTTTCCTCAGAGATTATACATAGAATGAATCTCCAACTTGGGTCAACTTTAGAGCACTATAATAGCTACCCAATGACACCAAAATCATAGCAAATGGATAAATAGAGAAGGAGAACCAGCCCTTACAACAGAGAGAAAAATATTTCCAACAGAGCCTACACACAGAGAGAGATATCAATCACACAACTTCACTAAAATGAATGTTGCTCCCATATTACTCAGAGAATGGTCCAGAGAATTTGTGAGCATAAAATAGACTCTAATAGCTATCCAATGAGACAAGAATTACATCAAATGGATACAATATGAGGGAGAACCAATGCCAACAACTCAGGGGTAGAGAGTTGCAACACTCCCTGCGCACACACATAGATATGCCTACTAAAAGAAAACAAACAAGCAAGCAAGGGGCTAGCTTAAGCAAGGGGCTTGCTTATCACAACTCCAGCACTTAGTGCTCACTTTACATGAGCTAAAACTCCAAGAAGATGGCCCAAAAGAAGTCGGGATACATGCTCCTTTTATAGTGAGAAGTGTGCCTCTAAAATCTAGGAACTACCTTTCCAAATCAGCCTCCTAACTTGGAGGATTTAGTTGAAATGAATTGGGGAGTGGTTGAGTGACTTTTCTTGATGGAATATCGTGGCTTTTGGATTCCTTTGATTGCTCCACATGTCCATAAAAGATTCTCCACGAATTTTGTAGCTTGAAGCTTGACTTTTAACATAGGGCAATAGGCGTATATACAAGCCGGGGGAAAAAAACCTCCTAAAGAGGGAAAAAAGTGCCTCGGCGGTCCTAGTGTGTTCACACACATCACTACCTACATATATCAACAAATCCCCCCTGGGAGTGATGCGGTGAACAAGGAGCTGGCACTCATGTATAAGGAAGTGCCAAGCTATATGGAAATCACTCCACAAAAGGAAGTAAGCCCAAAGCTTTGCAGAAAGCTTCAAACTTCTCCCTAGGCAGAGCCTTCTTGAAAAGGTCTCCTATGTTCTCTTGTGTGGGCACATATGCTAAGCTGATCTCCCCAGTAGAGAACCTCTCCCTGACATAGTGATAATGCACCTCAATGTGCTTAGTGCGAGCATGGAACACATGGTTCCTCGCAACTGCCAATGCGCTCTCACTGTCAGTGAAGATGGTGGTGGCAGAAGACTGGCCAACACCCAAATCAGCCATAAAGCGTCTGAGCCACACACACTCAACAGTCGCTGTGAAAGCTGCCCTATACTCAGCCTCACAACTGGAAGTGGCCACATTAGGCTACTTCTTGCTCAACCAAGATATACATGAGCTACCAAGCATGAAGCAAAAACCACTGGTGGACACACGAGCGTCATAGCAACTAGTCCAATCTGAGTCAGAAAAAGCATGCAAATCTGGCGGTAGTGATCCCCCCTTGGGATAAAACAACCCAAGTAGCCGAGTACCACTCAAGTAGCGAAAGATGCGCTTAACCGCCTTCCAATGCGTGACTCCTGGGCAATGCATAACCTGCTCATCTGTGAGACAGCAAACTAAATATCTGGCCGAGTAATGCATAAATAAATCAAGCATCCAATAGCCGACTGATAGAGAACAACATCAAATGCATCTCCAGCATCATGAAGACTCAATTGTAAACCTATCTCCATAGGAGTGGCAATAGGCTTACAGTCTTCAAGGCCAAAATGCTGCAATAATGTGTCAATATATTTCGTTTGACACAAAGCCATTCCACCATCAACTTGCATAAGCTGAATGCCCAAATAGTGATGCAAATGCCCCAAATCAGACATCTCAAATGAGGCATGCAAATCAGCCTTGAAATCAGCAATATGCTTCTCAATAGGACCAGTGAGCAGCATGTCGTCAACATAGACAACAATGATCAGAAGCACATCATTAGAATGCTTAACATATAAGGTGCTTTCAGTTGGACTGTTCTCAAAACCATGTGCAACCAGATAGGCATGTATCTTCTCATACCAAGCACGTGGTGCTTGCTTTAAACCATATAATGCCTTCTTTAACCTGCACACCTGGTTTTCATGCCCTTTCTGCACAAAGCCACGGGGCTGAAAAACATACACTTCTTCATGCAAGTCACCATTCAAAAATGTTGTTTTAATGACCAACTGATGTACATTCCAACCATGATGGGCTGCAAGTGCACAAATGCTCCGAACAGTAGTCATACGGCATGTAGGTGCAAAGGTCTCATCAAAATCAATGCCTCTTTCTTGTGCATAACCCTTTGCAACAAGCCTAGCCTTATACCTGTCCACTGTACCATCAGGTTTACGCTTTAGCTTGTATACCCACTTAGTGCCAATGGCCTTCTCGCTAGGAGGCAAGTCACATAAAGACCAAGTACCATTCTTTATTATAGCATCATATTCAGATTGCATAGCAGTCATCCAATTTTCTGAATTTTGTGCTTCATCAAACGAAACAGGCTCATTCTCATCACAGAGACTAGATACAGCCATAGCATAGAAAACTGATGCAAAAGAGGCACTATGAGAGCCTGAACGAGTACGATATGACAGAGATGCATCTGATTTGTTGTCACTCAAAGTCTGCACCAGCCATTTTGGCATAGTTCTTGCCTGCTCAATATCAGCTCTCTCATCAATAAGTGCATCATGTACATCTGCATCAAAAATAGAATTATCTCCATCATCACATGAGACCTGCAAAGGCTGAGAAGTTGCCTCATTAGGACCAGCACTAGACTGTCCACCTATAAAAAGAGGCATCAAAGTATCATACATGTCTTTGGAGCTAACAAATGTCTCCTTGGTACATGAAAGCAATGGCTGAATAGCATCTTCCACAAAAACAACATCACGGCTAACCAGAATGCGTTTAGTCTATGGATGATACAGACGATAGCCTTTACTTTCAGAACTGTACCCAACAAAAATACATTTTACTGCCTTATCATCCAATTTTCTGCGATGTTGTTCAAGCACTAATGCATATGCCAAACAACCAAAAACACGCAGATGAGCAATAGATGGCTTGCGGTCATGCCAAGCCTCATATGGAGTGATAGACTGCAGCGCTTTAGTGGGACACCCGTTAAGTACATATGCTACACACATGACAGCCTCAAGCCAGAAACTATGTGGTAAAGCCTGGCTCTTGACCATACACCTCGCCATCTCCATGAGTGACCTGTTCTTCCGTTCAGCAACTCCATTCTGTTGAGGTGTATACGGCACTGTACACTAGTGTTTTATCCCACATTCAGCCAGAAATGCATTAAAATCAGAAGACATATATTCCCCCCCTCAATCAGAACGGAGGGTGCCCATTTTACATGCTGACAGATTTTCAGCCAACACCAAAAATTTTTTGAAGCACAAAAACACTTCGGACTTTGCCTTCAATGGATATACCCATGCATGCCTGGAAAAATCATCAATGAAATTCACGAAGTAAAGATAGTTTCCAAAAGAAGGTGTCTGCATAGGACCACAGGCATCACTATGTACAAGCTACAATTTCTGTGTAGCCCGAACTGAACCATCTTTTGGAAAAGAGGAACGCTGCATTTTGCCCAAAATACAGCCTTCACATACATGTTTTCCAGGTGCCTCAAGCTTGGGCAAAGAAGAAACCATATCAAATTTCTGCAGGCGTAGCAAACTGGCAAAATTCAGATGACCAAAGCGTGCATGCCAAAGCTTTGCATCTGACATAGCCTGAGAATCATGAACTGCACATGCCGAATCATTCAAAGCAATCATGACTAGAAGCGCCTTTTGCTGAGAGTCATTGATTTAGGTGCACGATCGAACGGCCATGCTTGAATTGCAAGAATTTTCGGCACTCACATTTGTAGCCTTCAGATCTGGGCAAGAATGGACAGCCAAGATTGATCCCCCTCATGAAGAGGGCGCCATTTAAAGGTAGCCGCTAGATATGCCATCGATCGGACGGCGTGCACGCATCGCGAAAAGGAGATCAGCGGCAGTTGCGGGGATCCGTTGGATCTTCAAAGATCTAATGGTCTATTTTATTGCAGAGAGTGCTCAGACTTTGGTCCCCACTCCCACGAATTCTCTCTCTAGCTTCAACCGAAATTCAATTTAAGCCCTTGATTTGATCAATCTTAACACTAGTGTTGTACTTGGACACTTTAGTGTCCTTGGACACTTTAGTGTCCTAAAAAAGAGACAATGTTTGATGAATTTTTTAGATTACTAGAAGGAACCATTTATAAATGTAATTATGCAACATGTTGGCATAAGGATTGAATATTTTTAGAAAAATATAGTTTTTATTAAAGGATATAAAAATTAATATTTATTCACTATTTATGATGCTAATTTCAATACTGGCGCAGAAATTACAGTGATGTAAGTTAGAGGTTTTTTTTATTAAAATCATAATCTTGTTATTTTCATGGGTCTAAATGCAATAAAATCTTTTATTTTAAATATGTCAACATGTTTTTATTGATAATTAGAGATTTGTAATGAATTTTACTAGGTTTATGGCTTAAAATGAAGCTCATTTGTGATATGACAGTCTTATCATCTATGAATTATTTTGCAAAGTGATGGTATGAACATGCATCATTTTTTGTTATCAAAATACTATTTGATATTATTACCACTAGAAATAATTTTTTGACAACCTTAGGAGTCAAATTATTGCATATGCTAGATGATTAAAGTTAACATGCTAGTTTTTTCTATATAAAATAGTTTGTAATGCTTATAGAATTCTTTTGATTCATAATATATACCTTATATCATTTACAAAACCTAAATTTTTAGGATGAATTTTTATTCTCGATAGAGAGGATTATGGCGATTCAATGAAATATTGAGATTTTTAGTGGTATGTGACATACATACAAAATTATTGGTTCAAAGACATGTAGCATATCTTTATTCTACTATATGATGGTTTTTGATATAAAACACAAACCATTTTAGTGTTTTTATGAATCAATATCATATAGAAGCCTGCCAATGTGTATAACTATATAATGAGCACCCTATATTGTACTAATTTTTTTATTATAAAAATGATTTTTCTAGTTCCCAAGACTTATCTTAAATGATTATATCATAGTAAATTAACATTAGAAAAATGATTCCAATAGGAGGAAAATTCTTTTTATGGAGATATTTCTTTCTTCTCATATATAAGCTTACAGAAAAATAGTTTTTCTCAACCATATTCAATCATTTGTATATTTGAGTTATCAAAAAAGGTTATTTTTAAAAATATATATTTTTTATAGAGCATCTAGGTATAGATCTTTATGGGGCTTTAAGGTTTCTTCAAAATTTTATTTGATTAGTATGTGTGATTTTTTTTATTTATTAGAAAAAAGGACACTATAGTGTCCTGTTTTGGTACAACACTAGTGTTAAGGCTCACAAATGGTCACGTTCTACAGAAAAAGTAGATTATTTTATCTACATTATTTTAATCCACAATACCACTGGTGGTTTTGAAACTCTTGGATTAAGCTTTTTAATCCCTAAAAATTAGGGATCCTTACAAGGCCCATGCAGGGCTCACTTTTTTCCCTAATGAGCTTGGTACAATGTGGTAAGCATATCCCAAGCATCCCTAGCTATTCTACAAGAGTGAATATGAGGAATAATGGCACGTTTGACAGACAAATCTATCAATGCATGTGCCTGGGCATCTTTGCCATCCCAACGAATCTGCTCTGCAGTAGGTGCAGTAGAAACAGCAGCACAAACACGAATCTGCACAATATCATCTTCGACACCATCTTCATCAGCTCGAGCACCTGTATTCGTAGTACCTGTTGTTACAGGTGTAACAGGACGTCTTTCAACACCCTGCACAATTTTCCATAATCCTTTTGCAACCAATACATGTCGCATCATATAAGCCCATAATGGGTAGTTGGTACCATCCAACTTATCCTCAACAGCCAACATACAGAATACATCACTGCTTTCCGCCATGGCCGGTGACTAAAATACCTTGATGCAGAAAATTGACTGTATCTCAAAAAGTTGAACGGAACTGCCCAGACGAGTTCTGCTAAACATCTAGCAGACTTCGAGACGCGTATACTGGCGAACAGAAACAGGTATATACCTTTGGCACAAAAAGATGAAATCGCCTGCACAAGCGCTGTGATGGTGCGTTCGAAGATCGAAACGAGCTCAAATCGTGATTTCGGCACCACAAAGCAAAGCAGTTTTGATCTTTGAAACACCCTGAGTATGCTCACCAAATTTTGTGCGAATCTGAGACTACAAACGGAGGAGTGTGGACGGTGCCCTAGATGAAGCGACGACCTGCTCTGATACCAATTGTTGGAGTTAGATGTCTGCGGAAGCACACGAACAGCACAAGGAAGAAGAAGAAGCTTGGAGCACAACACACAAGACTGAATGTATTACTAGAGAATGTACAAAGATAAGTAGCCCATTAGGGCAATAGGCGTATATACAAGCCGGGGGAAAAAAACCTCCTAAAGAGGGAAAAAAGTGCCCCAACGGTCCTAGTGTGTTCACACACATCATTACCTAAATATATCAACAACATTCACCAGAGCAATGGACCTATACATGGATATACATGTACTAGACTTCAATTCACTTATTGGGCAACTACTCACTCAAGAGTATAAACGTATGAAGAATGGAGAAGGCTCCAAAGGTAATCAATCTTCTGCTCCATACTGATAAAAGCAAGTCCAAAGATATCAAAGGAAGAGGAAAGAAAGTGGATGATGAAGCAGGTATACATCAAGCTAACTATGCAGGTAGAGGTAGAGGCAGAGGAGGAAGGCAAGGTAGGGGGAGATCTCAAGACTCTAATCCGTGTTCTATTTGTGGACTAACCAATCACACAACTAAAAATTGCTTTAGGAATTCCAAGAATCAAAGAGGCAGAGGCTACAATAGAGGAAGCTATGGCTACTCAAGAGGAAGGACAAACAACTTCAATGGCTACCACAACAATTACAACCATTCAAACTATCAAGGAGGCAATAGAGGAAGAAGAGACTTCAATAACTACACAGAAGACTCAAATCAAGAGGACTCATTGCTAATCATGAATATGGCAATGCCTCAAGGTAAATCTAATGAGCATGTTTTCTACACAGATTCAGGTTGTTCTAATCATGTGGTAGGAAATGTGGCCCTCCTTTCAAATTTAGAAGATCCAAGGAACAAACATGAAGTGCAAATAGGTGATGATACAAGGCATCTGGTGGAGAAGGTAGGAAATGTAAAAGCACTTGATGGAAACATCAACCTACTTAGCAAGATACTCTATGTCCCTACCATCACAAAGAATTTGATAAGTGTAGGACATATTGTGGAGAAAGGCCTACAAGTTAGGTTCACAAAAGGAGGAGCATTTGTGGAAGATCCAAGGCAAGGATTCACGAGGATTGCAAAGGGTGAAAAGATAGGTAGATTATTACAAGACACAAGGAACATTGCTCGTTTTAATTATGATAGCCAGACACTCACAGAATTGGAAGTATGGCACAAGAGGTTAGCACATATTGGTGAAAGATCATTAAAGCAAATTTGCAAGGACCAATGTGTACTTGGACTCCCAAATTTTTCAAGGCAACATATGCATGGAGATCTCTTGGACTTGGTCCATACACATGTATGGGTATGTAGCAATGATGCTTCAATATCTAAATCAAGGTATTATTATGATAGTAGTAGATGGACTATACTATACTTTATGAAACATAAGGATGAACTCTTTTCATGCTTCAAAAGGTATTTAGCTCTTGTGGACCCAAACAGGTAAAACACTAAAAATCATTATTGCAAGAGAAAGGATTTCCGTCTACCAAAGCAGGACCATAACTCTTTATCAAAAAAGAGTAATTCTGAAGTCATCTACTTATGTGTGTATGTGGATGATATTATACTTATAGGAAATGATGCAGATGGAATAAAGAAGATCAAGGATCAAATGAAAGCAGAGTTCAAGATAAGTGACTTGGGTTCACTTACATACTTCCTAGGATTGGAATTAATTTACAGAGACCATGGTCTATTCCTTACTCAAAGGAAGTACATTACAGACTTGTTGACAAAGTTCAAGATGCAAGATTCTAAGATTGCAGGTACTCCAATGGAAATTAATCACAAATTGATCTCACATGAAGGTGAATTCATAAAAGATATCACAGGTCATCAAAGCCTTGTGGGTAGTTTGAACTATGCCACATTGACAAGAGTAGATATATGTTATGGTGTAATTGTGCTAAGTCAATTTATGCACACACCCAAGAAACCTCACATGGATGCTGCCAAGAGGATACTTAGATATTGTCTTGTTATAGCTACTCAAGAAGCAATGTGGATGAAGACACTATTTATAGATCTTGGATTGGAGATTGGAATTCCAAGTATTTTTGGTGACAACATGAGTTCCATTCACTTGGTTGCCAATCCAGTTTTCCATGCAAGGACTAAACAATTGAAGTACATTATCACTATGTAAGAGAGAAGATTTTGAGCAAGGAAATTCAGCTATCATATGTTTCAACTCATCAACAATGTCTAGACATTCTAACCAAGGCATTAGATGGAACAAAACTCAGTAAATTCAAAGGTATGATTCGTTTGCAGGTAATCTTGGATGATTGAAGAACTCAAGCTTACTTGGTCTCAGGGGGAGCTGTTGGAGCAAGTACATGACAAGTCTAAGTATTGGCTTGAGTCTTCATCATATGTCATAGAAGCTTATGCTATACTTGAAGCCAATATTAAAGATATGAGAAGTTCACTTATGAACTCACCCTTATGACTCCCTGAGTATTTACCTGATGTAAAAGTGAAGGAATCAAAAGTGGTTGAATCCACTTGATGAGTAGGAAAAGAACTCCACGAATTCATGATTGAATTAGTTGGAGAGTCAATCACTAAAAGAGAGGGAAATTGATTTAGGTGAGCAAGATTTCAAATTCAAATCTTGGCTCCAACTCTATATATGCATGACTTTTTAGTCATGAAAAAAGTTGCATCTTTAGCAGAGCTTCTTGCCATATCAGAGTGTGATCTCAAGGCACACGTATGTACCAGTAAGTCCATTGTAATTTACATTCAATATGCATTTGATTTCATGACCATTTGTGACCATATCTTCATGCCTATGTGAGTGAAATGTTCACTATCACAGTTCTCAATTTTGTAGTCACATTGTAGAGATAATTTTCTCTGAACATGGTGCATCATTTTCAGTGATTTAACTTGTTAATGTTAGCTTTCTAAGTCTACTATAAGATCCCAGAGTTTCATTGAATTTGGATTTCTCAATTGTGAGAAATATTCATTAGAAGTCACCTTTGTATCTACATATTCAGCCTCCTGAAAAAGTTGGGATTACATACCTAGCTTGCTAAATTAATTTATCCCAATACGGTCAATCATTTTTTATGAAATAACTCCCAATAGGTTTCTTTGCTTCTTAATTAGATTTCTTTAAAAGCTCCTTGGTCAATTTTAATTAGAGAATGAGCACTTATGACCAAAATAAAAAGTTTCTTCATGTCAACTTTTAGTCAAACTTGTCTGTTTTGATTCATCATTTTGAAAGTGATCTTCCAAGGTACATAGAGTGTCTAAATACTCCATTGGCAAGCCAAAAGGGCCTATCACATATCTCTGGAGTTCATTCGGTTGTTGTAGTGCAAAGAGTTTGCATCACCACTTCATCTTCATCAAATACAAATCCATCTCATCAAAAGAGAGACTCAAGATCGTTTACCTTTGAACCACCATCTTCATTGACTCTTATGACTATGGTTGTGATCATGACATTTATGAATATTAATGTGATGAAGTACCTATGGTTATGGAGATATGATATCATGGTTGTAAGAAAAATAATGATACATATACAAGTTATTGTTTTGCTGGATGAATCATGGCAAAAAGTTCCAAACAAAAGATCCCATAATCCTACAAATCTTATAAAGAACCGAATATGCCTTTCATAGGCACTATGTTGTAACAAAGTAATACATTTATTTACTTACGCTTGATCATCAGTTATGTGAAAAAAGTTTTTCCTTTTAAATCGTGATGACAAAAAGAAGAAATATTTCTCCATCGATATCATTATCCTATCGATACATTTGACGCCCAAACTGTGGCTGAAACTTAAGGTCATCTAGATGTGCTCTTCTCAAGATTAGTAACACTAATTTTTACGATATTATGAAACTATTTGTTTGCATTAGGTTTATGATTCAACCTATTTGTTTGCATTAGGTTTATGAAACTATTTGTTTGCATTAGGTTTATGAAACTATTTATTGTGCGCTTCTACGGAGCAGCATACACTTTTTGGTTGCCTACTTGGATCCCATACGAATAACTTTGTCAAATATAAATTGGGGACACATACGTATTCCATGAAACGCATGCTCAATTACAATGTATTCTGAAAACCAAACATCGTTGGAAACTTGCCGCGTGTCCCACACAAAACATGCAAAATGTGTTTGCTGCTCAAGTGCGCAACATTTACGCAACAGTAATCTACAGTGAGTTCATATAAGAAGCGAGTTTTTCCGCAATTTTTATGATCGCATGTAACATGATTCTTGGGCAAGAACGATCCTCTGGCTGTTACGGTTTACAATACTAAAACGCTGAAAGGAATCGGCCTTATTACAGTACCAAAAATTATCATCAGAAAATATAACCACAAAGCTAAGCGAAGGAATCATTGTGGCCTTACTTCTCATATGTATGTTTTCACTATTGCAAGTAAATTTTATGCGTTCAATGCAAAACTTAATTGACGATTCGGCATAGTGAACGAATGAAATTCGAGACAAGTTTTTCATTAGCTTGTAAAACAATTTCTTCATTAGCTTGTAACAAGTTTATTTACAAATCTCAATCGTTGAAAGCCTTTTCATGATGTTTAGAGGCAGAATCTTTTGATAATGGTCTTCCATGCTGCAGAGTCTATGTGAAAACACTAACATCAACATCTCAACATAACCCCACCTTCTGTCTGCCAAAGGTGTTTGACGTGCCTAGTTTAGTGAAAACCTCTGGTAAAAGGGGCCAAATTGTCGTGTTGTTTGTAGTTTTATTAGCTAGTGCACAATCTAAAGAATTCAATGCAGGCTGATTTCCCAATCCATAAGGCAACTAGAAATCTTAGTAGTCTCCATCTTAGAGAGCTCAACCATCAGCCTAGTGAAACTGAGAGTTTCTGTAAGCAACTAGGAAACCCCTCCCCCCTCCAACCCAAACTAGGTTTGAAGTTTATGTAGCGTACACCCCATAATGAGGGCCTCTTGTATGTATCGCCCATCTGTTAAGTGATGATGATCCTCTGAAGGTTCATCAAATGTCTACAGACAGCGATCTCATACTTGGTTTACTCACAGACATCTCATAACTGCTATACTTACGAAAGGGAAAGGGCTGTCACAGCGCCGAAGTGGCGGCAACTACCGGGTTCAACGAATACAGGTGGAGCTGCTGCGAGGGGCATTAAGCACTCGCTCTTGCTGCGGCAGGAGCAGGCTCTGGGGCAGCACTCACACTTTTCTTGACTGCAGTTGCTGCGGCAGCCGCAACGCTAGCACGCTGACCAGCGGAGCCAGCGCCATCTGCAGTTGGTGGTGGCGGAGGTGCTTCTGACGATAGATTTGTGTTATCGCCAGCAGTAGCCTCACCACCAACGGCCACGAGCGGAGGTGCGGCTGCCACCTCAGATGATTCTACAGATGCAGGAACACTACCCTCCGTAGCACTCGCAGGGCCCGGTGTTGTCTCTCCAACAACAACTCCAGGTGGAGGAACACTTGAAATACTAGCCCTTACCTCTGTTGCCAGCGCTGGATCCACAGCACTGGAAGGCTGTGCAGACGATGCCTCCCCAGCAGCTGGTGCTGGGGGTGCCTTCACAATCTTACGACAAGGGTTGCGCTCTGCTAAGTACGTGAGTAAAAATCCAATCGGATCCCAAGGCCTGCAGAAACCCAGAAAGAACTGAAATCCATCGCGTGAAGCGTGGAATTCTGGATGAGGGTACAAGAAAACTTGCTATGGTGAGGATGGTCATGACTCACGAACTCCACACATACTTACCTCTCGATAACAAGCTTCTGGAGAGCTTCAAGCAAGAGAGGCACAACCGTACTTTCCTGTATCACACATGATGGAAAGAGACAGAAAGAGACTTCACATTCACACGTTTAGCGGTTGCTCATGCCTTTCAAGCACTATGAACCATACAGCTGCCACTGCAGGAGAAACGATACACACCAGGTATTGACGAACAGGCAAAGCCCTCATCTTTTGCAACTCTGCCTCCGCTTCAGCATCCAATCCCTGCGTAGGAAAGTATAATTCATCGTCAGAAGTATTGTGTATACATGGATGGTTCTTGATGACGAGAAAATTCGGGTTCTCCAAGCCTCCACACCGTCTGCACATCAGCAGCCCCCTCCATCTTTCCACCCACAAAGGCAAAATGAGGAAAACAATACAACGGAACTGCACAGGGTAGCGTCATCGATTTTCCCTACGTACTACGGACCAACTGATGGAGTGACAAAAGGAAGCTTTGGGAACTAGAGCGAAAGGATTCATAATTCCTTCCCTGTAAAACATAGATCGTATCGAAAGCTTGAGGATTTGATGCCTGCATGATTGTGCCGCTTGATTCGTCCAACTCTGAGCTTACCTCCATTCCTAAAGATGGCGACGCCGTGGACACAGAAGCCACACCAGCCTCCACGGGGGCCGCGGGATCGGCAGCAGTAGAGGACGATGCGAGCGCTTTGATCTGTCCTCATAGCCAAGTAACAGCAACATAATTAATGCACTCTGATGCCATCATCATGCTCAATTTGAGTGCATCTCCATGGTTTCTGGCTTACTTTCTCAATGCATATAAGCACATCGTGGCATGTTTGCTCGCGGCGCTCATTCGGATATGCTTGAAAATGATAAAGAACAGATGCCCTCTATTGAAGCGATATGTGCTGGCTAGCGTTTTGATCTCTAATGAAGGCATGCATAAGTATACTCACACCAGCAGCTGAGGCTCGAGCAGCTACGACGCCACTCGATGCATCCGATGCTTCGGATGTGGGCTTGACAGACACTCGCTGAGGAGCGGCAATCGCGTCCGCTGGTGGGGGTGCAGCGTCGCCTGCACTACCAGGTTTCACCGACGCTCGCGCAGCAACGGGCGGAACATCAGCTGCCGGTTTCACTGAAGCCCTGGCAGCCGCAGCCTCGCCCGCCGGTTTGACAGAGGCCCTGGCAGCGGCTGCCGTATCAGCCGCGGGTTTGACAGAGGCCCTGGCTGCCGCTGCAACTTGCTCTGCATCAAGCATAACACGTTTAGAAGAAAATGTAACATAAAAGGAAAGAAAAGGGAAGAAGAAATACAGTTTTGTGTGTGTGCGGGAGAGATGAAAAGAGATCACCTGCTGGTGGCGCAACGTCCGCCATGAGTCTTTTCTGTGCAAGCTTGTGCGTCTTTCGCAAGAGAAGAAAGACAAGCAAGCGGACTACTACGATCCCAACAAGCGCGCGACGATATTGCTTGAGAAAGAGAGAGGCAGTGAGAGAAGAGTCGCGTCCTTTGCGATGGCTTGTGTAATTTTTAAGCCCGGCACCCGAATATTTGTCTACGTTTTGGACGTTAACGAATTCAGACTACACTACGCAATTAAAAAAAAAAAATTGGATTCTTGGAGGATATATCATTCGGCACCCAACTCCTCCACATGACAAAGCCAAAGTTATGTTACGGTTATAACTTATAAGGAGTATTGGATGCTTGGCGAGGATGAATTTCACATAATTCTCTCTCCTGCTTACCCTTTTCTTGGAGAGATATTGAGATCGAGGAAATCGCATCATTTTATGCAAACTCTAAGGCATGTGCGAAAAAGATCGAACTAGAAATATGAAAGCTACATGATCTTCCATCATCCTATGTTGGAGGAAGCTCTAGAAAGCTTCTAGAAAGTCAAAGTTTAAGCAATCAAAGTCTATTCAAAGGGTAAAGACTAGGATCAATGGAGAGCACAAGCATGAAAGTGAAGCACGAAATTGTCTACCAATTTCTTTCAGCTCAAAAATCTCTTCAGATTATGTATTTCCCCAAAAGTATGTTCAAATTCCATGTAAGAATGCTTATTTTTGGCATAAAACTCTAAATTAGCAGTAAACATGCTTCCTCTGTAAATTTAAAGTGCAATAGTACTCAAGAATCATTGGCATTAAGAGTATCTCCAAATGAAATTTTTTATTTTTTTAATATCAATTTGGCCTCCAAATAACTCATGGGATCTAATTTTAACATTAGGCTAAAGATTCCAATGTGGAGAGAGCTCTTCGACAAACTCTAAAAGAGAAAGAACTCTCATTTGTTAGGGTTAGCTCGTTAGGATTTGAACTTCTATGATGTTTTCACAAGTTTCTTGAGTAATAGAGAGCTTCATGGAGAACTTGTTGTTGGGGTTCGAGGTACACAGAAGTACATGAACAACACAAAGAAGAAGAAGAAGAAGAAGCTTGGAGAACAACACAACACTAAATGTATTACCAAGTGAATGTACAAATATAAGTGGCCCATTAGGGTTATAGGCATATATAGAAGCCTAGAAATAAACCTCCTAAAGAGGAGAAAAAGTGCCTCGACAGTCCTAAGTGTGCTTACGCACATCACTATCGAAATATATCAACAAATCCCCCTTGGGAGTGATGTAGTGAACAAAGAGTTGGCACTCATGTATAAGGAAGTGCCAAGCTATGTGGAAAGAAATCGATCCACAAAAGGAAGTAATCCCAAATCTTTGCGAAAAGATATAAAATTATCCCTAGGTCGAGCCTTTGTGAAAAGTTCTACAATATTATCAATGTGTGGGCACGTAAGCCAAATTGATCTCTCCAACAGAGAGCCTCTCCCTAGAATAATGATAGTGCATCTCAATTTGCTTTGTGTGAGCATGGAACACAGGGTCCCTTGCAACCACCAATGCACTCTCACTGTCAATGAAGATGGTGGTGGCAAAAGAATGACAAACACCCAAATCAACCAAAAGGCATATAAGCCACATACACTCAATAGTTGTTGTGAAAGATGCCCTATACTCAACCTAAAAATGCTACAATAATATGTCAACGCATTTTTCTGACATGAAGTTATTTGCCCATCAACTTGCATAAATTGAATGCCCAAATTTTGATGCAAAAGCCCCAAATCCAACATCTCACGAGAGGCATCAAATCAGCCTTAAATTCAATAATATGTTTCTCATTAGGACCATTGATTTGAAATCATCAATATCTACAACAATGATGAGAAGTACATCTTTTGCAAGCTTAACATATAAGCTCCTCTCAATTGGACTATTCTCAAAGCCATGTGCTAGCAAGTAGGCATGTATTCTCTCATATCAATCACGTGATGCATGCTTCAAACCATATAATTCCTTTTTCAACCTATGCACTTTGTTTTTCATGCCCTTTCTACACAAAACCACGAGGCTAAAATACATAAACTTCTTCATGTAAATTGCCATTGAGAAATGCACCTTTAATGAATAACTCATGTACATTCCAATCGTAATGAGCTGCAAGTTCACAAATGCTATGAACAATGGTCATTTGGCACATGCGAGCAAAGGTCTCATCAAAATCAAGGCCTAGCTCTTGAGCATAACCTTTGGCAACAAGCCTAGCCTTATACCTATCAAATGTTCCATCATGCTTATATTTCATCTTGCATACCCATTTAGTGCCAATGGCCTTTCTTCTTGGAAGCAAATCACATAAATACCAAGTACCATTCTTCTTAATAGCATCATATTTTGATTGCATAACATGTAAGAAAATAACAGCACAATAGAATAGACCTATAGACAGAGCTGAGAGAAAAATGCAGACAAAGATAGACGCATACTAAGAGATAGATAATGCAGATTCTCAGATTGCCGAGCGTAATGCAATTACAATGATGGTGCTATCCACCTGTGCACTCCCAATGTGGAGCTTAGATGGCGATCTAGACAGACTCTAGATGAAGGGCTTACTAGTGCACAGTGCTATGTATAAAGCTCAACATGGGCCATGCATATATAGCTTTTACAAGGGGAGTGAGTATAGATAAATGCAGTTGGGAGATACTCAATAGTCAGCAAAATATACAATCTGACAATATCTCCACGATCAGAAGTAGTCCTACCGTCTCGGCCCTATAGGCAAAGGGCATAGGCCCCTCGGACCCGCAAAAGGGCTATACAATTTGACAATATCTCCACAATCAGAAGTCCTACTGTCTCGACCCTATAGGCCAAGGGGATAGGCCCCCTGGACCCCACAGAAGGGGGCAAGCCCCGCTCTGCACTCCCCCCATTAAGGTTCTACAAGAAAATCATGTGACGCCACAGGGCCTTTATTTTTTCCTTGAATAGTAACCCAATGGCTCAAAAGTTTATGCCCTACCTAACCTAATGGTTAGGCTCACATAGATCATCTATAACCATCAACGATCACACATAGACTTCATCTAACTTGGAAGTTAGGGTTCCACAAATGTGTGGGATCTCACAATGGCTTCTCCTCAAAATGGGGGCCTTACAACTTAGAGAACCATGGATCATTTGTGGTCACTTGAGGGTGGAGTATTGAGAATATCTAACACCCCCCCTCAATCTCCACCCTACGGTGAACTACCTCCTTGGTCCAATCCCAAGCTTTGGAAAGTGTCAAAGAAGTTGCTCTCTCCCAAGAGCCTTGGTGAAGATATCTACTCTATTTTCTTCAGTTGGAAAATAGCTTATCTCCATGACCCTGTCCTCCATCAACTCACGCACATAGTGATACTGAATTTCTTTGTGCTTGGTACATTCGTGGAACACAGGATTCTTGGTGATGGCCATGCAACTTTGGTTGTCACACTTCAACTTTGTAACCTCATGTACTTGTATTCCTGTGCCATTGGATCCTCCTCAACCATATTGCTTCACATGCTACAAGACATGTAGCTCTGTACTCAGCTTCAATAGAAGATATGTGATAGACTCGCCAATGCTTATGTGCAGCCACAGCTACTAGTACTCGGATAGTAGTCATTCTTGCAGTCGAGACAAATGATTCACAAAAATCAATGCCTTCAACTTGTGAGTAGCCCTATGCAACAAGTCTTGCTTTGTACTTTTCTAGAGTACCATCAGCCTTGTACTTTAGCTTCTAAACCCACTTGATGCCAATGACTTTATGCTTAGGCAGTCGATCCACTGGCTCCCAAGTTCCATTCTTCATGATATTATTGTATTCTATCTGCATGGCAGTTCTCGAATTCAGATCATGGAGTGCCTCTTCTATTGATATATTTAGGTAGTGTTGTGTGTGAACACTCTAGGACCGCTGGGGCACTTTTTTCCCTCTTTAGGAGGTTTTCTTTTCCCGGCTTGTATATACGCATATTGCCCTAACAGGCTACATCTTTGTACATTCTAATGGTAATACATTCAGTATTATGTGTTGTGCTTTAAGCTTCTTCTTCTTCCTTGTTCTGTTTGTGTGCTTCTACAGATGTCTAACTCCAACAATTGGTATCAGAGCAGGTCGCCGCTTCATCTATGGTGTTGTCTACTCCTCTCCGATTGCAGTCTTAGAATCGCAAAATTTGGTAAGCATACTCAAGGTGTTTAAGAGTTCAAAATAGTTTCTATCTATGGTGTCGAAATCACGATCTGAGCTCGTTTCCGCCTCCAAACACACTATCGCAGTGCTTGTGCAAGCTATTTTGTCTTTTTGTGCCAAAGATATATAGTAATTTTGGTTCGCCAATATAAGTGTCTCAGAGTCTGCTACAGGTTTAGCAGAATTTGTATGGGCAGTTCTGTTCAACTTTTTGAGATACAATCAATTTTCTACATCAAAGTATTTTAGTCACCAACCATGGCTGAAAGTAGTGATGTATTTCGTATCTTGGTTGTTGAGGATAAGTCAGTTGGTACCAACTACCCATTATGGGCTTATATGATGTGCCATGTATTGGTCACAAATGGACTATGGAATATTATGCAGGGTGTTGAAAGACGTCTTGTTACACCTACGAATACAGGTACTGCAAATATAGGTGCTCGAGCTGATGGAGATGGTATCAAAGATTATGATATTATGCAAATTCTTATTCGTGCTATTGTTTTTGTTGCACCTACTACAGAGCAAATTTTTTGGGATGGTAGAGATGCTCAAGCACATGCATTGATAGTTTTGTCTATAAAGTGTGCCATTATTACTCACATTCGCTCTTGCAAAAAAGCTAAGGATGCTTGGGATACACTTACCACATTGAACCAAGCTAGGAATGAGGCTCGTGTTGCTTAACTCCGAAAACAATTCGAGAGTGAGCACATGAATGAAGTTGATTCTATGGACAGTTTTCTCAAAAACATCAAGGATTTGAAAGAACATTTGATTTCTGCTGAGAAGTTATACCAAATATCTCACTTGTGCATACCATTCTAAATGTTATTCCTGACTCATATCAGAGTTTTGCTTCTACTCTTCGTTTGATGATGAAAGGCAATCCAAATGCCTTGTCATTTGAGAAGTTAGTCTTTGTCCTATTGCAGGAAGACCAGTCTAGGCAGAATAGGTCTATTATGTGTGTTGTAGATCAAGCTTTCCTGGCTAGTCAGAAGGGCAAAGGTTAATGGAGCTCTTCCACTAGTAAGCAGAAATTTGCAAATGTTGCACATTTGAAGAAGGAAGACAAAGATGAGAAGAAATTAGAAAAGTAGAAATTGTTTTGCAAATACTGTAACGCAAATGATCATGTCATCAAGAGTTTTCTAAAACTGGCTACTAAAGAGGCAAAGCAGAAAGAGGCCGGAATGGTTGTTGCAGAGGCCTCTACACCGAAAACAGAGTCTGCTAATCTTGTGCGGGAAGAAGAATGGGTGTTTACTACTGTTTGCAGTTTTGACCCATCTTCTCATGAGTAGTGCATGTATGTAGTAGACTCAGATGTTTGGTACTTTGATAGTGGGGTGACCAAACATATTACCTCGCAACACATTTTCTTCTCTTCACTCGACCTGCCCCTACACGGAATACCATTACATGCACCAACAACTCCTCCTATCTTGTTATAGGAGTTGGTAAGATCATTTTTCCTACTGCTCATGGTAGTTCTTTCACTTTGTCAGATGCTTTGTTTGTGCTAGGGATTAAAAAAAAACTGTTATCATTTTCTACATTAGCCAAGATTGGCTTGGTTGTGAAATTTTTTGATGATAGATGCACAGTTCATGATCTGTCAAATGGAAATGTCATTATTGCTTCTAGCATTTTATGTCGTGGGTTGTATAAGCTCATAGACTATGAAAGATCTGTAAATGATTCAGCATGTGCAGTACATGATTCTCAGGCTATGTCAAATGCAAAGATTTGGCATGCACGCTTTGGTCATCTAAATTTTGCTAGTTTGCTACACCTGAAGAAATCTAAAATGGTGTCCTCTTTGCCCAAACTTAAGGCGCCCGGAAAACATGTTTGTGAACGCTATATTTTGGGCAAAATGCAGCATTCCTCCTTTCCAAAAGATGGTTGAGTTTGGACTACTCAAAAATTGTAGCTTGTACATAGTGATGTATATGGTCCTATGAAAACACCTTCTTTTGGGAACTATCTTTACTTCATGACTTTCATCGATGATTTTTCTAGGCATGCATGGGTATATCCATTGAAGGCAAAGTCCAAAGTTCTTATGTGCTTCAAACAGTTTTTGGTTTTGGCTAAAAATCTCTCAGCATGTAAAATGGGCGCCCTCCATTCTGATCGAGGGGGGGGATATATGTCTTCTGAGTTTAATGCATTTTAGGCTGAACGTGGGATAAAACATTAGTGTAAAGTGTCGTATACACCTCAAAAAAATGGAGTTGTTGAACGAAAGAACAGGTCACTCATCAAGATGGTGAGGTGTATGGTCAAGAGTCAGGCTTTACCACATAGTTTTTGGCTTGAGGCTGTTATGTGTGCAGCATATGTATTGAACAAGTGTCCCACTAAAGCGCTATAGTCTATCACTCCATATGAGGCTTGGCATGGTCGCAAGCCATCTACTACTCATCAGCATGTTTTTCTTTGTCTAGCATATGCATTAGTGCCTGCAAAACATCACAAAAAATTAGGTGATAAGGCAATAAAACGTACTTTTGTTGGGTACAGTTCTAAAAGTAAAGGCTATCGTCTGTATCATCCACACAGTAAACGCATTTTGGTTAGCCGTGATGTTGTTTTTGCCAAAGATGCTATTCAGCCATTGCTTTCATGTACTAAGGAGACATTTGTTAGCTCCAAAGACATGTATGATACTTTGCTGCCTCTTTTTACAGGTTGACAGTCTAGTGCTAGTCCTAATGAGGCAACTTCTTAGCCTTTGCACGTTTCATATGATGATGTAGATCATTCCATTTCTGATGCAGATTTACATGGTGCAGACCTTGCATGACAGCAAATCAGATGCACCTCTATCATATCGTACTCGTTTAGGCTCTAGTGTCTCTTTTGCATTAGATTGCTATGCTATGGCTGCCTCTAGTCTCTATGATGAGACTGAACCTATTTCGTTTGATGAAGCACAAAATTCCAAACATTGGATGGCTACAATGCAATCTAAATATGATGCTATCATGAAAAATGGTACCTGGTCTTTATGTGACTTGCCTCTTGGCAAGAAGGCCATTGGCACTAAGTGGGTATAGAATCTCTAGTGTAAACCTAATGGAATAGTTGATAGGTATAAAGCTAGGCTTGCTGCAAAGGGTTCTACACAAGAAAGAGACATTGTTTTTTATGAAACCTTTGCTCCTACTTATCGAATGACTACTGTTCGTAGCATCTATGCACTTGTAGCTCATCATGGTTGGAATGTACATCAGTTGGACGTTAAAATAGCGTTTCTGAATGGTGACTTGCATGAAGAAGTGTATGTTTTTCAGCCCCGTGGCTTTGTGTAGAAAGGGCATGAAAACCAGGTGTGCAGGTTAAAGAAGGCATTATATGGTTTAAGGCAAGCACCACATGCTTGGTATAAAAAGATACATGTCTATCTCATTGCACATGGTTTTGAGAATATTCCAACTAAAAGCACCTTATATGTTAAGCGTGCTAATGATGTGCTTTTGGTTATTGTGGTGTATGTTGATGACATGTTGCTCATTAGTCCTCATGACATGCATATTGATGATCTTAAGGGTGATTTGCATGCCTCATTTGAGATGTCTGATTTGGGGCATTTGCATCACTATTTGGGCATTTATTTTATGCAAGTTGATGGTGGAATGGCTTTGTGTCAAATGAAATATATTGACACATTATTGCAATGTTTTGGCCTTGAAGATTGTAAGCCTATGCCACTCGTATGGAGACAGGTTTATGATTGACTCTTCATGATGCTGGAGATGCACTTGATGATGTTCTCTATCAGCAGGTTGTTGGATGCTTGATTTACTTATGCATTACTTGGCCAGATATTTTGTTTGTTGTCTCAAAGATGAGCAGGTTTATGCACTGCCCAGGTGTCAAGCATTGGCATGCGGTTAAGCACATCTTTCACTACTTGAGTGGTACTCGGCTACTTGGATTGTTTTATACCAAGGGGGATCACTACCGCGAGATTTGCATGCTTTTGCTAACAGTGATTAGGCCGGTTGTTATGCCACTTGTGTCCACCAGTGGTTTTTTCTTCATGCTTGGTAGCTCATGTATATCTTGTTTGAGCAAGAAGCAGCCTGCAACCATACCCCTGTGATGCATCTCCTTCAGTACAAGATATCCAATGTGGTGGAATCTCTCATGCCATAGCTTACTTGTGCCCACATTTGTAGTGGTTGTAAGAGCACCCAACTCATACAAGTTGTTTATCCTTACGCCAATCCCAAAAATGTTGTTGTTACTATCCATAATCTTAGCTCTTGTCTTATTAGAAGATATTTGATGACCTTGTAGATTTCATTTTATTTGTGGAACATAAAACATGTTTGAAAGCTTTCTGATATCGCCATTAGAGTTAATGAAAGAACCCGTACCTTTGCCCTTTACAAGACATCTTGCATTGTTCCCTACCTTTACTATGATGGGTTCCTTTAGAGGCTATACAGAACTATAAAGGCCTTTTTTGCTCGTCATGTGATGAGATGCACCATTGTCCAACACCCATGAGCCATCTATTACTGAATCTTCAGCCGAGGAGCACACCTCCTCTATTGTAACAAATAACTCAAGCTCTCTTTCTGTTGTTTTGGCAGACTCCTTGCCTTTGCCACCTTTTGAAGAGCCACTCTTCTCTTCTGCCTTCTTGATGTGACGATCTTGGATTCTGTGTCATTTCTTCTTGTAGTGGAAACACTCTCCCTTGAACTTCTTTTTGTTGTTTTGTCTCCATCTTTTGAAGAGTCCGTTTTGCCTCCTTTGGTATTTGTTGCAAATGCAACATCTCGTTTGCTGCCACCACTCCTTGCCTTGAGCCGCAGCTCCTCCTCCATGAGTAAGGCACTGAATTCTTCATTGATTTCTCAATATGTTCCATGTTTCACATGCCTTGGTAGTATGTTGAATGAGAGTCATAACACTATTAGAACTACTTGTACTTAGAGCATAGAGTGCATCTACATTTCTACGTTTCCAAGCACGTAGAAGATCAGCATCATTCGACCAGGTTTATTTGGATCAAGTGTTTTATGGGGCTCATGATCAGTCCCAAGAACACTCTCCAAAAGCTCATATGAATCAAGGATAGAAGTGATTTTAAAATTCCACAAGGTGTAGTCTATACCATCAAGTTTACCTTTTGTGAAGGTTGGTGGTCGTATCCACAACGTTGGGATGACCGGCATCACTGTTGCTCCTATCTGTGCTCCACCTACTCCTGTTGACGAACCACCTTGATTCCTAGTCGTAGATGATGATGCACCACTTGACATCTTCTCTCTTTTTTTGTTGAGACCTTTGCAACCTCTACATTTTTGCTTCTGCACCACTCAAAGCCTCCTGTGCTCTAATATCATGTAAGAAAATAAAAGCACAACAGAATAGACCTATAGACAGAATTGAGAGAAAAATGCAAACAAAGATAGATGTAGACTAAGAGATAGAGAACTCAAATTCTCATATTGTTGAGCGTAATGTAGTTACAATGATGGTGTTGTACACCCATGCACCCCCAATCTAGAGCTTAGATGGTGATCTAGATAGACTCTAGATAAAGGACTTACTAGTGCACAATGCTATGTAAAGCTCAACCTGGGCCATGCTTATATAGCTTTTACAAGGGGAGTTGATATAGATAAATGCAGTCGGGAGATACTCAATAGTCAGCAAAATATACAATCCGATAATATCTCCACGACCAAAAGTCCTACCGTCTGGGCCCTATGGGCCAGGGGGATAGGCCCCTTGGACCCTGCAGAAGGGAAAAGCCCCCCTCTACACTCTCCCCCATTAAGGATCCATGGGGAAACCACACGATGCCATAGGGCCTTTATCCTTGCCTTGAATAGCAACCCAATGGCCTGGAAGCTTATGCCCTACCTAACCAAATGGCTAGGCTCACATAGTTCATCTATAACCATCAATGGTCACACATAGACCTCATCTAACTTGGAAGTTAGGGTTCCACAAATGTCCGGGATCTCACAATGGCTTCTGCTCATAATGGGGCCCTTACAACTTAGAGCACCATGGATCATCTGTGGTCACTTGTGGGTGGAGTATTAAGCATATCTAACATAAGTTGCATCCAATTTTTTTAGTTTTTTGCTTCATCAAAAGAAAGATGCTCATTCTTAGACTACAGACACCCATCACATAATAACATGATGCCAACGAAGCACTAAGAGTCATAATGACTATGATATGATAAAGATGCATCTATTTTTCTATCTCACAAAATCTACATTAGCCATCTAGGCATAGATTTTGCGTCTTCTATGTCAACCCTCTCATCGACAAGTACATCATGTAAATCTACATAAAAATGGAATGATCTGCATCATCATTAGAAACTTATAGAGGCTCATAAGTTGTCGCATTTGGATGGGCACTTGACTATCCATATGTAAAAAGAGGCAGCAAAGTGTCATACACATCCTTCGAGGTGACTGATGTCTCCTTAGTACATGAAAAATTGCATCCTTCGAGCTTACTGATGTGTAAATTGCATCTTCCACATCATGCCTAACTAGGATGTGTTTAATTTATGAATGACACAAACAATAGCCTTCATTTTCTTAACTATAACCTACAAAAAATACATTTCACTGAAGTGCGCATGTCAAAGCTTTGCATTTGAGATAGCCTGAGCATCATGAACTGAACATGTTGAATAATTCATATATGCTGCATAGTCTATGCGCTTATACAAAAGCAATAATAATAACTATTGGAGTTTAAGATCTATGCAAGCACATTAACATCAGAAGGAAGAAGACAAAGCTTGGCACACAACACAATACATAACGTATTACTAAGTGAATGTACAAAGATAATTAACCGGTTAGGGTTATAAGAATATATACAAGCCAAGGGAAAAACCTTCTAAAAAGGGAAAAAGTGCCCCAATGGTCCTAAGTGTGTTTGCACATGTCACTACCAAAATATATTAAAAAACCCCCCTAGGAATGATGCGGTGAATAAGGACCTGGCACTCAAGTATAAGGAATTACCAAGCTATGTGGAAAGAGATCAATCCACAAAAAGAAGTAAGTCCAAAGCTATGTGGAACTTCAAAATTTTCCTTGGGTAGAGCCTTTGTGAAAAGCTTTGCAACATTATTCTATGTGGGCACATATGCCAAACTGATCTCTCTAGCAAAGAACCTCTCCTTGGCGTAATGATAGTGCACCTCAATGTGCTTAGTCCGAGCATGGAACACAAGGTTCCTTGCAACTACCAATGCATTCTTACTCTTAGTGAGGTTGGTGGTGGTAGAAGACTTAGAAATAGCCAAATCACACACTTAACAGTCACTATGAAAGCTACCTTATACTTATCCTTAGAACTAGAAGTGGATATAGTAGGCTGCTTGTTGCTCAACCAAGATATGCATGAGCTATCAAGCATAAAGCAAAAATCATTGGTGGACACATGGGTGTCATAGCAACCATCCCAGTTAGATTCCTAAAAAGCATGTAAATTTGGTGATAAAGATCGTCTCCTGGGATAAAACAATCCAAGTAGTCGGGTAACACAAATAGTGAAAGATGCACTTATCTGCCTACCAATGCTTAACACATGGGCAATACATAAACTTGCTCATCTGAGAGACACAAATTGAATATCAAGACAAGTTATGCATAAGTAAATCAAGCATCCAACATCCTACTAATCGAGAACAACATCAAATGCATCTCAACCATCATGAAGACTCAACAGTAAAGCTGTTTCCATAGGACTGGTAATAGGTTTGCAATCTTCAATGGCAAAATGTTAAAATAATGTGTCAACATATTTTGTTTGATGCAAAGCTATTCCCCCATCAACTTGCATAAATTGAATGGCTAAATAATGATGCAAATGCCCTAAATCTAACATTTCAAAAGGGGCATGCAAATCAGCCTTAAATTCAGCAATACACTTCTCTTTAGAACTAGCAAAAAGAAATCAACATATAGAACCATGTTTAGAAGTACATTTACCTTATATGTTTAACATATAAGGTGCTCTTAGTTGGAAAATTTTCAAATCGTGTGCAATCAAGTAGTTATGTATCTTTTAATACAAAGCATGTGGTGCTTGCTTCAAACCATATAATGCCTTTTTTAGTCTGCACACTTTATTTTCATGATCTTTTTGCATAAAACAATGGGGCTGAAATAAACACAATTCTTCATTTAAGTCACCATTTACACACATGACTATCCAAATATATCAATAAATCCACCTTGGGAGTGATGCAGTGAACAAGGAGCTAGCACTCATGTAGAAAGAAGTGCCCATGTTATGAATTGTGGAATGTGTTGAACAAGGAATTGTTGGAGTGTTAACTTATTAATGTATTAATGTGTTTTGGTGTTTTTGATATAGCAGTTGAAAGTTCGTGAGGGCATGAAAGGTGTGAAAGGGCGGACATCAATGATCAGATTTATAATTTATATAGTTTATAAATAAACTTGCGTAGAGGGTTCTATTGTTAGAAACGGTTAGAAAAGAAGTGGTTAGAATAAGGGTCATTGTAGACCGCAATTTTTGATATTGAAAGAAAAGGCTTTCTACAAAAGTTACCAACTTTTACTTTCACGCATGCTTTTTGAAGTCGGCCAATTGCGACCTCTTCACATGAAACCAATTGCAGCTCAATTGCATAACATGGAAGCCCATAATGAACTAATTCCTCCTATTTGGACAAAGGAAGCATTGGAGAAGGACTTAAGTACCTTGGGTAATGATATCTCAATTCATTCTTTACTTCGCATGCAGGGTAGTATCAATAACAAGCTGGTTAATATTTTTACACAATGATGGTAGTTCACATGATTTGGTTTCACATTTATTAGTACAAGAACTTAAATTAAAAACATTTCCTTCTTTGCATAAAGTGAAAGCTGCATTTCAAGGTAGTCCTCATAATGTAACACGAGAAGTGCAAGATGTTACGATTAGCATAGGCCCATATGTAGATGCACGAACATTTTTAATTGCATATCGAGTATAATCGTAAGATTATACTTGGTATGACATTTCATCATTATAACCCACACATTGACTACCATATACATACCTTTAACTTTGAATTCAAAGTTCAAATCATTACTTTGTCTGCACAGCATGATTTCCAGCCATTTCCATTGATTAGTCATACTCAAGTAAAACGTGCATTTAGGAAAGGATTCAATTCATGCATTGTTTTTGTCAATGTCATCAATGATTATACTCATACACTTCCTGATGCACATAAACCTTTCATGACTACTTATGAGGATTGTTTTATGTCTTTTGTTCTTGAATTCTTCGATGATATTCTTGTTTATAGTAAGAATTGTGAAGAGAGATGGTGGATGCAATCCAAAGATGAGTAGGTGCCGCTACAACCAGCTTCACACCAGCCAACTGAGACTTCAGAGTTGATTAGTAGACCCTTTGGGCTTCCTAAATCCACCAAAATATCAGCCAAGTACTTTGGAACATGTATCCCAAAGGTTTAAGTCAAGACAGACTAGTTGCGAAATGATTAGCTCCCAAAACTTGCTATTTTTGGACATACACCTGCTGGAAAAAATGAACAGTGCTCTCAACCTCGTAGGAATTAGAAAAATTCCTTTTGGGCATAGCAAATAGACTTAGCAAGCTTCACAATCCAAGTTAAAAAACTTTAAATGATGGACTGAGCACTGAGAACAAGATTTATCAATTTCTGGAACATGCCCACCATTCTCGGGGCTCTGCAGAGATAGACCAGTGATCAGTAAATTGCAGATATCTTCAAAACTATTAATCCAATGACCTTGAAAATTTATAAGTCGAAATTAGACAGTATGAGATATCCAACGCAAGTTAAATCACTGAAAAAGGCTCAGTAGAACTTGAGATATGACATTCTGAAGTTACTGCTCTAAGTGAGTATAGCAGAGAACAAAACAGAGAGGTAGATGATAATAAATGTATAGATTCACATATGATTACAACCACATTGGCAATGAATCTTTGCACAATGGGAGTAGAATGATAGAGCTATGGAGTAAGCTCTTCAATCTCTACAAAATGAAATGAAGTGGTCACGTACAAGGCTTGCTAATCGCCTCTTCCTTCTTGCTCCTTTTATAGCTATTCTTGGAGGGAGTTTTGAATTCGAATTCGAATGGCTCCACCTAAAAGTGATCCCCAAAGTTAGGAGAGATTCCCTCAGCTCAAAAATTCGTGATTTTGGTAGTTATAGCCACGAATTTGCTTTTACATCATGCATGAGGTAAGCCATCCTTTTCCTTTTTTCTTTTTTCAAATACAAGAGATAAAAATGAACTCTTTTACAAGAGGTGTTCACATGACTACTCATGTGACTTACAAATGAGGATACTATTAAGCATATCAAGCATGTAGGCTTGGGTAAAATGCACCAACAGCTCCCCCTCAAGCCTAACATGCTTGGCCCCAAAATAAGTCTTCAATTGTCCTTGATTTCCTGCAAGCCAATCATCAACTTGAATCTACTTAACTTTGTACCATCAAGAGCTTTAGTCAACATGTCTGCACATTGCATATCTGTAGAGACATAGGATAGTTGAATATCCTTGCTCATTAGCTTCTCCCTTACATAATGGTAGTGGACTTCAATATGCTTGGTTCTAGCATGGTATACCGGATTAGCTGCTAGATGTAGTGAGCTTGTGTTGTCACCAAAAATATGAGGTGTTGAAGAATGAAGTCCAAGATCTATGTACAAAGACTTTAACCACATGATTTCTTGAGTTGCATTAGCCAAACCTCTATATTCGGCTTCGGTAGAAGATAATGCCACGGTTGGTTGCTTCTTCGATGACCAAGAAATGATTTTTGAACCTGCAAATGATATATACCCAGATGTGCTTCTTCTATCATCTCTAGATCTGGCCCAATCTGCATCTGAGTAGACCTTTAGCTCAATATCTGAAGTATATGAATAAAACAAACCTTCATTCATGGTCCCCTTTAGGTACTTGAGGACTCTCTTGGCTGCTTCCATATGTGGTCTTCTCGGCTTATGCATAAACTGACTCAATATGCTAACACTATAACATATATCCAACCTTGTGAGTGTTGCATAGTTCAAACTTCCAACCAAGCTTTGATAGCTTGTGATGTCTTCAATTGGCTCTCCTTCATAAGCACTAAGCTTATGATTTTGCTCCATAGGTGTACCTGCACACTGGGTATTTTCCATCTTGAACTTGACGAGCATGTCATGGACATACTTCCTTTGTGTGATGTATATACCTGAATCTGTGTAGATCAACTCCAATCCAAGAAAATAAGTGAGTGGTCCGAGGTCACTTATTTTGAACTCCTCCTTCATTTGACTCTTTACCTGTTTGATTCCTTCAAGATCATTGCCTATGATAATAATATCATCAACATACACACATAAATAGATCACTTCAGATCCATTCCTCTTTATGAACAAAGAGGTATACGCCTTGCTAGCTTTGAATCCTTGGTCCTGCAAATAAGTCACCAATCTGAAATTCCAAGCTCTTGGAGCTTGCTTCAATCCATACAAAGCTTTCTTTAGTTTGCATACATAGTTAGGATGATGTGCATCCTCATATTCAGGAGGTTGTGCCATATACACTTCCTCAGAAATCCATCCATTCAAGAAAGCATTCTTTACATCAAGTTGATAAAGATTCCAATTTCTAGATGCAGCAAGACTAATGAGGACCCTAATTGTAGGCATTTTTGCAACAGGAGAGAAAGTCTCCTCATAATCAATACCATGGGTTTGAGCAAACCCTTTAGCAACTAACCTTGCTTTGTGTCTATTTATACTTCCATCTGGATTCCTCTTGATTTTGTATATCCATCGAGATCCGATTATCTTCATAGATGGCTTGTTAGGTACAAGCTCCCAAGTGTCATTCTCCTTCAAGGCTTCCATTTCTTCATCCATTGCATCTCTCCAAGCTTTCTTGCTTTGTGCTTCTTCAAATGTGGTAGGTTCTTCATTGGTTGAATCCTTTGCAATGTAGATTGAGTGCTTGGTGACCAAAGAAGTATCATAACCAAACCTCTCTGGTTTCTTCTTCTCCCTTGAAGACCTTCTAAGTGGTTGATGTGAGCTCTCGGGTCCATATGTAGCATCTTGCATCTTTGCTTTACCTTTGTTCTTCCATAGCTTTAGTCTTTCCAAGTCTTCTAGGTCAATCTCCGAATCACTTTCTTCAATCTGCTTCGGCTCCTTTGGTTGAAGTGATGGAAAATCTTCATCCAAGTCATAAGGCAGCTTCACTTTCCTGTCATCATCAAACCATGATTTGTTTTCATCAAAAATTACATCTCTACTCACAAAAAATCCTTTATTGGTTGGATTGTACAATCTATATCCTTTTTGGTTTTGATCATAACCAATGAATACACACTTCTCTGCCTTGGGATCCAATTTCCCTCTTACTTGAGAAGGAATGTGAGCATAGGCTAAGCATCCAAAGATTTTACAATGCTCTAGACTAGGTCTTCTTCCATTCCACACATCATATGGAGTGGTTCCATCTAGTGACTTAGATGGAAGTCTATTTATGAGATATGTGGCTGTAGACATAGCCTCTGCCCATAGGTAGTTTGGCAATCCCTTTTCGTTGAGCATGGACCTTGCAGCTTCGACAATAGCTCTGTTCCTCCTCTCTGCTACACCATTGAGTTCGGGTGTATACCTTGTAGTGACTTCCCTTTTAATGCCTCTTTCATGCAAGAAGGCATCAAATTCAGAAGAGAAGTATTCTCCTCCACCATCTGATCTGAGCCGTTTCAAAGTCCTACCTGTTTGGTTTTCAACAAGAGCAATATACTTCTTAAAGCAATTCAACACTTCATCCTTGTGCTTCATGAAAAACAGAATGGTCCACCTGCTACAATCATCTATGAAAGACACATAATATCTTGAGCCTGATATAGATGGCTCCTTACTTGGACCCCACACATCCGTGTGCACTAGATCCAAAGGATTTTGATACATATATCCTTTCTTATTGAAAGGTTGTCTATGAGCCTTGCCGAGTTGACAAGCTTCACACTTATAAATCATGTGTTGCCTTGTGATATTAGGCAAACCAAGTACACTTTGGTCCCTGCAAATCTGTTTGAGTGTCCTCTCACCAATGTGAGCAAGCCTTTTGTGCCATATCTCCAACTCTGTTAGAGTTTGAGCTCCATAGCTAAACAAAGCTATGTTCTTTGTATCTTCTACTTCAAAAGTGAAAAGCCTTCCTGTCTTTTCTCCTTTGGCAATCCTTCGAAAGCCTTGCCTTGGGTCTTCAACATATGCTCCAAATCGATTGAATCTAACCTGTAATCCTTTTTCAACAATCTGTCCAACACTTATTAAATTTTTGGTAATTGTAGGGACATACAAGACTTTGCTTAAGAGGTTCATATTCCCATCTGATGTCTTCACATTACCTATCTTCTCCATTGAGTGCTTTGTGTCATATCCTGTCTGCACTTCATGCTTGTTATGAGGATCTTCCAAATCTGAAAGTAAATCCACATTTCCTGCTACATGGTTCGAGCATCCCGAATCAATGTAAAATATGTGATCATCATCCTTACCCTTCTTCGCTGATAGATTCATAATCAATAATGAATCTTCTTGACTTTGGTCCTCTGCATAGTTATTGTAATCTCTTCTTCCTCTATGGCCACTTTGATAGTTGTTGTTGTTGTTGTAATTGTTGTTGTAGTAGTTGTTGTTGTTGTTGTTGTAGCCTCCATTGTATCTACCTCTATTTGATCCATAGCCACCTCTATTGAATCCTCTTCCTCTTGAGTTCCTTGGATTCCTGAAACATTCTTCAGTAGTATGGTTAGATAAGCCACATATGTTGCAAGGTTGAGATGATTGGAATCTCCCCCTGCCTTGCTTTCCACCTCTGCCTCTTCCTCTAGCTCTTCCTCTACCTGCAAAGTTTGCTTGGAAAGAGCTTCCTTCATCTTCATTCTTCCTATTCTTTGACTTGTCCTTGACCTTAGCTTTATCAGAATATAAGGCAGAAGTTTGAGTACCTCTTGAGGACTCACCACCTTTGCTAATCTTTGCTTCATGAGTGAAGAGTTGGCCCATGAGTGTGTTGAGGTCGGGTACATGCATATCCATGTATAAATCCATGGCTGTTGTGAATGACTCCCACTTGTCGTCTGCTTTGATTCCATTCATGATTTGCTCTTCTTCAATTACCTCTCCAATGCTTCCAAGTTGGTCGGAAATCTCCTTCATCTTTGTGACATAATCAGTCATATTTTGCTTCGGGCTTTTCTTCATTGTTGTGAACTCCATCCACAATTGGTTCTTCCTTGCTCGAGTGTTGGAAGAGAAGAAAGAAGCAAGTGCATTCCAGGTCTCTCTTGATGTCTTGCATCCCTTGACATGAGGTAAAAGAAAATCAGAGATTGAGTTTAGAATATAGGACCTTGCAAGTGCATCCTTCGAACACCAATTTGAAAGTCCTTCCACTTCTTCATGTGATGGTTGCCCTTTGTTCCTCATGGTTGGCATTGCTTCATCTCCGGATATGAATCCATATAGATTCCTCCCTTGAAGGTATGCCGGGTAGTTGTTTCGATCCAATTTTTCAATTGTTGATGGAAATCCATCTCCCATGTTGCTTGACTATGCTCTGATACCACTGTGAAGCGAGATGGTGGATGCAATCCAAAGATGAGTAGGTGCCGCTACAACCAGCTTCACACCAGCCAACTGAGACTTCAGAGTTGATTAGTAGATCCTTTGAGCTTCCTAAATCCACCAAAATATCAGCCAAGTACTTTGGAACATGTATCCCAAAAGTTTAAGTCAAGACAGACTAGTTGCGAAATGACTAGCTCCCAAAACTTGCTATTTTTGGACATACACCTGGTGGAAAAAATGAACAATGCTCTCAACCTGGTAGGAATTAGAAAAATTACTTTTGGGCATAGCAAATAGACTTAGCAAGCTTCACAATCCAAGTTAAAACACTTTAAATGATGGACTGAGCACTGAGAACAAGATTTATCAATTTCTGGAACATGCCCACCATTCTCGGGGCTCTGCAGAGATAGACCAGTGAGCAGTAAATTGCAGATATCTTCAAAACTATTAATTCAATGACCTTGAAAATTTATAAGTAGAAAGTAGACAGTATGATCTATCCAACGCAAGTTAAATCACTGAAAAAGGTTCAGTAGCACTCGAGATATGACATTCTGAAGTTACTGCTCTGAGTGAGTATAGCAGAGAACAAAACAGAGAGGTAGATGATAATAAATGTATAGATTCACATATGATTACAACCACATTGGCAATGAATCTTTGCACAATGGGAGTAGAATGATAGAGCTATGGAGTAAGCTCTTCAATCTCTACAAAATGACATCAAGTGATCACGTACAAGGCTTGCTAATCGCCTCTTCCTTCTTTCTCCTTTTATAGCTATTCTTGGAGGGAGTTTTGAATTCGAATTCGAATGGCTCCACCTAAAAGTGATCCCCAAAGTTAGGAGAGATTCCCTCAGCTCAAAAATTCGTGATTTTGGGAGTTATAGCCACGAATTTGCTTTTACATCATGCATGAGGTAAGCCATCCTTTTCCTTTTTTCTTTTTTCAAATACAAGAGATAAAAATGAACTCTTTTACAAGAGGTGTTCACATGACTACTCATGTTACTTACAAATGAGGATAATATTAAGCATATCAAGCATGTAGGCTTGGGTAAAATGCACCAACAAGAATGATAGTGAGCATGAGAAGCATATTAAAACAGTTTTTCATTTACTACGAGAGAACACACTTTACGCTAATCTTGAAAAGAGTTACTCTTTCAACATAAGCTAGAATATCTAGGACATATTATTTCATTTGAGAGTAGGAAGCTTAAGCCCTCAGAAAAGAATTATAGTACATATGATAAGGAATTGTTAGCAGTTGTGCATGCTTTGTGAATTTGGAAACACTATCTTATGGGCTCTGAGGTCAACACTCTATTAAGAATTTATTAAATCAATCCATAATCTTTGATCGACATCTTAAATGGGCTTCATTCATTCAAAATTTCCAACCCATGATCCAATATCAACTTGGTAAGGCTAATGTTGTAGTTGATGCTCTTAGCCGTTTTCCTTCACATTCTGTTGTTTTGCATGATATTTATGCCATCCAAATTCATTCTTTTCAAGAATTGATTTCCACTTATGCATTTGATTTGTATTTTTCACATGCATGGCATGACTTCAACAATGGTGCATCTTTATGTGATGAACAATATACATTTCATCATGGTTACTTTATTTCCAACATAGATTGTGCATAACCCAAGATTTTAAAGATTTTTTCATCAAAGAAATGCATGAACCATCTTACATGGGTCATAGAGGCATACAGAGCATCATTTCTGCTTCCAAAGATTTTTTCTTTTGGCCACACATGGAAAAAGATATTGCATATTGGCAGTACCCAAAGGCACAGACGACAAGGAAGCATGTGAAGGTGGATTACAAAGAGTCGTGGGGAGCCAAGCAATCATTTTTTCTCTAAGAAATATATTTTATAATACTTTTTCAAAACTCCCAACAGTGATTTTCATCACTCTTGTACCATATGTATCATAGAAGCAAACACTTTTGTAATTAGCAGATCCATTTTGTGCAAGCCGAGGAGTCCTCGAGCTTGAGAAGCTTAGGTAAAACAAGCATACCAATTTTGGCTACTTTTAGATCTCGTTTAGACCTTCAAATAGTGCCTAAAACCTATTTTTTAACTATGTCAAATATTAGATGTGAAAGCGGTCAAAGCTAGTCAAAAAACTATAAATAGAGTTAGAGATCATTTTTTATGTTATCTTGTATGAGTAGAGAAGAGCTTAGAGCTATGTTGAGCTTGTAAGAGCGTTCTTGAGTAATAGCATCTACTTTCAACCTTCCATTGCATCTTGCTTGTATCTTTCTTATGTGTGTGCATCTCCATGCTTCTCACCTTCACTCTCACTACATCTCATGTTCACGATCTTATTGAATGTATTACTAGAGAATGTACAAAGATAAGCAGCCCATTAGGGCAATAAGCATATATACAAGCCGGGGGAAAAAACCTCCTAAAGAGGGACAAAAGTGCCCTAGTGGTCCTAGTGTGTTCACACACATCACTACCTAAATATATCAACAAATCCCCCCTGGCAGTGATGCGGTGAACAAGGAGATGGGACTCATGTATAAGGAAGTGCCAAGCTATGTGGAAAACACTCCACAAAAGGAAGTAAGCCCAAAGCTTTGCGGAAAGCTTCAAACTTCTCCCTAGGAAGAGCCTTCGTGAAAAGGTCTTCAATGTTCTCCTGCATGGGCACATATGCCAAGTTGATCTCCCCAGTAGAGAACCTCTCCTTGACATAATGATAATGCACCTCAATGTGCTTAGTGCGAGCATGGAACACATGGTTCCTCGCAACTTCCCAAGCGCTCTGACTGTCCATGCAGATGGTGGTGGCAGAAGACTGACCAACACCCAAATCAGCCATAAGGCATCTGAGCCACACACACTCAACAGTCGCTGTGAAAGCTTCCCTATACTCAACCTCACAACTGGAAGTGGCCACAGTAGGCTGCTTCTTGCTCAACCAAGATATACATGAGCTACCAAGCATGAAGTAAAAACCACTGGTGGACACACAAGTGTCATAGCAACCAGCCCAGTCAGAGTCAGAAAAACCATGCAAATCTGGTGGTAATGATCCCCCCTTGGGATAAAACAAGCCAAGTAGCTGGGTACCACTCAAGTAGCGAAAGATGCACTTAACTGCCTTCCAATGCTTGACACCTGGGCAATGCATAAACCTGCTCATCTGTGAGACAGCAAACTGAATATCTGGCTGAGTAATGCAAAAGTAAATCAAACATCCAACAGCCTCCTGATAGAGAACAACATCAAATGCATCTCGAGCATCCTGAAGACTCAATCATAAACCTGTCTCCATAGGAGTGGCAATAGGCTTACAGTCTTCAAGGCCGAAATGCTGCAATAATGTGTCAATATATTTGGTTTGACACAAAACCAATCCACCATCAATGTGCATAAACTGAATGCCCAAATAGTGATGCAAATGCCCTCAAACATCTCAAATGAGGCATGTAAATCAGCCTTAAAATCAGCAATATGCCTCTCATGAGGATCAGTGAGCAGCATGTCATCAACATAAACCACAATGATCAGAAGTACGTCATTAGCATGCTTAACATATGAGGTTCTTTCAATTGGACTGTTCTCAAAACCATGTGCAGTCAGATAGGCATGTATCTTTTCATACCAAGCACGTGGTGCTTGCTTTAAGCCATATAATGCCTTCTTTAACATGCACACTTGGTTCTCATGCCCTTTCTCCACAAAGCCAGAGGGATGAAAAACATACACTTCTTCATATAAGTCACCATTCAAAAATGTTCTTTTGATATCCAACTAATGTACATTCCAACCATGATGAGCTGCAAGTGCACAGATGCTACGAACAGTAGTCATTCGGCAAGTAGGTGCAAAGGTCTCATCAAAATCAATGCATCTTTCCTATGCATAACCCTTTGCAACAAGCCTAGCCTTATACCTTTCAATTGTATCATCACGCTTACGGTTCAGCTTGTATACCCACTTAGTCCCAATGGCCTTCTTGCGAGGGGGCAAGTCACATAAAGACCAAGTACCATTCTTCATTATAGCATCATATTGAGATTGCATAGCAGCCATCCAATTTTTTGAATTTTGTGCTTCACCAAACGAAACAGGATCATTCTCATCATAGAGACTAGATGCAGCCATAGCATAGCAATCTGATGCAAAAGAGGCACTATGAGAGCATGAACGAGTACGATATGATAGAGGTGCATCTAATTTGTTGTCACTCAAAGTCTGCACCAACCATTTTGGCATAGTTTCTGCCTGGTCAATATCAACTCTCTCATCAGCAAGTGCGTCATGTAAATCTGCATCAGAAATGGAATGATTTGCATCATCACATGAAACCTACAAAGGTTGAGAAGTTGCCTCATTAGGACCAGCACTAGACTGTCCATCTATAAAAAGAGGCAGCAAAGTATCATACATGTCTTTGGAGCTAACAGATGTCTCCTTAGTACATAAAAGCAATGGCTGAATAGCATCTTCCACAAAAATAACATCATGGCTAACTAGAATGTGTTTAGTCTATGGATGATACAGACAATAGCCTTTACTTTCAGAACTGTACCCAACAAAAATACATTTTACTTCTTTATCATCCAATTTTCTGCGATGTTGTTTAGGCATTAATGCATATGCCAAACAACCAAAAACACGCAAATGAGAAACAAATGGCTTGCGATCATGCCAAGCCTCATATGGAGTGATAGACTGCAGCGCTTTAGTGGGACACATGTTAAGTACATGTATTGCACACATGGTAGCCTCAAGCCAGAAACTATATGGTAAAGCTTGACTCTTGACCATATCCCATGTTCAGCCAGAAATGCATTAAAATCAGAAGTGATATATTCCCCCCCTCGATCAGAACGGAGGATGCCCATTTTACATGCTGATAGACTTTCCGCCAGAACCAAAAACTGTTTGAAGCACATGAACACTTCGGACTTTTCTTTCAATGGAAATACCCATGCATGCCTGGAAAAATCATCAATGAAAGTTATGAAGTAAAGATAATTTCCAAAAGAAGGTGTCTGCATAGGACCACAGACATCACTATGTACAAGCTATAATTTCTGAGTAGCCCGAACTGAACCATCTTTTGGAAATGAGGAACGCTTCATTTTGCCCAAAATACAGCCTTCACAAACATGTTTTCCAGGTGCCTCGAGTTTGGGCAAAGAGTACACCATTTCAGATTTCTGCAAGCATAGCAAACTAGCAAAATTCAAATGACCAAAGCATGCATACCAAAGCTTTTCATCTGACATAACCTGAGAATCATGTACTACACATGCCGAATCATTCACAAATCTTTCATAGTCTATTAGCTTATACAGCCCACGACATAAATGTTGATATATTTAGGTAGTGATGTGTGTGAACACTCTAGGACTGTCGGGGCACTTTTTTCCCTCTTTAGGAGGTTTTTTTCCCCTGGCTTGTATATATGCCTATTGCCCTAATGGGCTACTTATCTTTGTACATTCTCTAGTAATACATTCAGCATTGTGTGTTTATGCTCCAAGCTTCTTCTTCTTCCTTGTGTTGTTCGCGTGCTTCCGCAGATGTCTATCTCCAACAATTGGTATCAGAGCAGGTCCTCGCTTCTTCTAGGGCGCCGTCGACACTCCTCCGTTTGCAGTCTCCGATTCGCACGAAATTTGGTGAGCATACTCAGGGTGTTTCCAAGATCAAAACTGCTTCGCTCTATCGTGCCGAAATCGCGATCTGAGCTCGTTTCGGCCCCCGAACACACTATCGCAGCGCTTGTGCAGGCTATTTCGTCCTTTTGTGCCAAAGGTATATACCAGTTTTTGTTTGCCAGTTTAAGCGTCTCAAAGTCTACTACAGGTCTAGCAGAACTTGTCTGGGTTGTTCCGTTCAACTTTTTGAGATACAGTCAATTTTCTGCATCAAGGTATTTTAGTCACCGGCCATGGCTGAAAGCAGTGATGTATTCCGTATGTTGGCTATTGAGGATAAGTTGGATGGTACCAACTACCCATTATGGGCTTATATGATGCGACATGTACTGGTTGCAAAAGGATTGTGGAACATTGTGCAGGGTGTTGAAAGACGTCCTGTTACACCTGTAACGACAGGTACTGCAAATACAGGTGTTGGAGCTTATGAAGATGGTGTCGAAGATGATATTCCGCAGATTCCTGTTCGTGCTGTTGTTTCTGTTGCACCTAATGTAGAGCAGATTCGTTGGGATGGCAAAGATGCCCAAGCACATGCATTGATAGCTTTGTCTGTCAAACGTGCCATTATTCCTCACATTCGCTCTTGCAGAACAGCAAAGGATGCTTGGGATACACTTACCACTTTGTACCAGGCTAGGAATGAGGCTCGTGTTGCTTACCTCCAAAAACAGTTGGAGAGTGAGCACATGAATGAAGGTGATTCTATGGACAGTTTTCTTACAAAGATCAAAGACCTGAAGGAACAATTGATTTCTGCTGATGAGGTTATACCAGATAGCTCACTTGTGCAAACCGTTCTGAATGGTCTTCCTGATTCATATCAAAGTTTTGCCTCTACTCTTCGGTTGATGATGAAAGGCAATCCGAATGCCTTGTCGTTTGAGGAATTAGTCTCTGTTCTGTTGCAGGAAGATCAATCCAGGAAGAACAGGTCCATTATGCATATTGCAGATCAAGCTTTCCTGGCTAGTCAGAAGGGCAAAGGAAAATGGAGCTCTTCTACTAGTAAGCAGAAATCTGCAAATGCTGCACAATTGAAGAACCAGGATAAAGATGAGAAGAAATCAGAAAAGCAGAAATTGTTCTGCAAGTACTGTAAAGGAAATGATCATATTATAAAGAACTGTCCAAAACTGGCTGCTAAAGAGGCAAAGAAGAAAGAGGCTGGAATGGTTGTTGCAGAGGCCTCTACACCAAAAACAGAGTCTGCAAATCTTGTGCAGGAAGAAGAATGGGCGTTTACTACTGTCTGCAGTTTTGACCCATCTTCTCATGATCAGTGCATGTCTGGAGTAGACTCAGATGTTTGGTAATTTGACAGTGGGGCGACCAAACATATTACCTCGCAGCGCAGTTTCTTCTCTTCACTCGAGCCTGCCCTTACAGGGAATACTGTCACATGCGCCAATAACTCCTCTTATCCTGTTATGGGAGTTGGTAAGATCATTCTGACTACTGCTGATGGTAGTTCTTTCACTTTGTCAGATGCTTTATTTGTGCCAGGGATCAAAAAGAACCTGTTATCAGTTTCTGCATTAGCCAAGATTGGCTTGGTTGTGAAATTTGTTGATGACAGGTGTACAGTCCATGATCTCTCAAATGGTGATGTGATTATTGCTTCTGGCATCTTACGTCGTGGGTTGTATAAGCTCATAGACTATGAAAGATCTGTGAATGATTCGGCATGTGCAATTCATGATTCTCAGGCTATGTCAGATGCAAAGATTTGGCATGCACGCTTTGGTCATCTGAATTTTGCTAGTTTGTTACGCCTGCAGAAATCTAAAATGGTTTCCTCTTTGCCCAAACTTGAGGCACCTGGAAAACATGTTTGTGAAGGCTGTATTTTGGGCAAAATGCAGCGTTCTTCCTTTCCAAAAGATGGTTCACTTCGGGCTACGCAAAAATTGCAGCTTGTACATAGTGATGTCTGTGGTCCTATGCAGACACCCTCTTTTGGAAATTACCTTTACTTCATGAATTTCATTGATGATTTTTCCATGCATGCATGGGTATATCCACTCAAAGCAAAGTCCGAAGTGTTCATGTGCTTCAAACAGTTTTTGGTTTTGGCTGAAAATCTGTCAGCATGTAAAATGTGCATCCTCCGTTCTGATCGAGGGGGGGAATATATGTCTTCAGTTTTTAATGCATTTCTGGCTGAACGTGGGATAAAACACCAATGTACAGTGTCGTATACACCTCAACAGAATGGAGTTGCTGAACGAAAGAACAGGTCACTCATGGAAATGGCGAGGTGCATGGTCAAAAGTCAGGCTTTACCACATAGTTTCTTGCTTGAGGCTGTCATGTGTGCAGCATATGTACTGAACAGGTGTCCCACTAAAGTGTTGCAGTCTATCACTCCATATGAGGCTTGGCATGACCGCAAGCCATCTGTTGCTCATCTGCGTGTTTTTGGTTGTTTGGCATATGCATTAGTGCCTGAACAACATTGCAGAAAATTGGATGATAAGGCAGTAAAATGTATTTTTGTTGGGTACAGTTCTGAAAGTAAAGGCTATCGTCTGTATCATCCACATACTAAATGCATTCTGGTTAGCCCTGATGTTGTCTTTGTGGAAGATGCTATTCAGCCATTGCTTTCATGTACTAAGGAGACATCTGTTAGCTCCAAAGACATGTATGATACTTTGATGTCTCTTTTTACAGGTGGACAGGCTAGTGTTGGTCCTAATGAGGCAACTTCTCAGCCTTTGCAGGTTTCATATGATGATGCAGATCATTCCATTTCTGATGCAGATTTACATGATGCACTTGTTGATGAGAGAGCTGATATTGAGCAGGACAAAACTATGCCAAAATGGCTTGTGCAGACTTTGCGTGACATCAAATTAGATGCACCTTTGTCATATCGTACTCGTTCAGGCTCTCATAGTGCCTCCTTTGCATCAGATTGCTATGCTATGGCTGCATCAAGTCTCTGTGATGAGAATGAGCCTGTTTCTTTTGATGAAGCACAAAATTCAAAAAATTGGATGGCTGCTATGCAATCTGAATATGATGCTATAATGAAGAATGGTACATGGTCTTTATGTGACTTGCCTCCTGGCAAGAAGGCCATTGGCACTAAGTGGGTATACAAGCTGAAGCGTAAACCTGATGGTACAGTTGACAGGTATAAGGCTAGGCTTGTTGCAAAGGGTTATGCACAGGAAAGAGGCATTGATTTTGATGAGACCTTTGCACCTACATGCCGTATGACTACTGTTCGGAGCATTTGTGCACTTGCAGCCCATCATGGTTGGAATGTACATCAGTTGGACATTAAAACAGCATTTCTGAATGGTGACTTGCATGAAGAAGTGTATGTTTTTCAGCCCCGTGGCTTTGTGCAGAAAGGGCATGAAAACCAGGTTTGCAGGTTAAAGAAGGCATTATATGGTTTAAAGCAGGCACCACGTGCTTGGTATGAGAAGATACATGCCTATCTGATTGCACATGGTTTTGAGAACAGTCCAACTGAAAGCACCTTATATGTTAAACGTGCTAATGATGTGCTTCTGATCATTGTTGTCTATGTTGATGACATGCTGCTCACTGGTCCTATTGAGACACATATTGCTGATTTTAAGGCTGATTTGCATGCCTCATTTGAGATGTCTAATTTGGGGCATTTGCATCACTATTTGGGCATTCAGTTTATGCACGTTGATGGTGGAATGGCTTTGTGTCAAACGAAATATATTGACACATTATTGCAGCATTTTGGCCTTGAAGACTGTAAGCCTATTGCCACTCCTATGGAGACAGGTTTATGATTGAGTCTTCATGATGTTGGAGATGCATTTGATGTTGTTCTCTATCAGCAGGCTGTTGGATGCTTGATTTACTTATGCATTACTCGGCCAGATATTCAGTTTGCTGTCTCACAGATGAGCAGGTTTATGCATTGCCCAGGAGTCACGCATTGGAAAGCGGTTAAGCGCATCTTTTGCTACTTGAGTGGTACTCGGCTACTTGGGTTGTTTTATCCCAAGGGGGGATCACTACCGCCAGATTTTCATGCTTTTTCTTACTCAGATTGGGCTGGTTGTTATGAAACTCATGTGTCCACCAGTGGTTTTTGCTTCATGCTTGGTAGCTCATGTATATCTTGGTTGAGCAAGAAGCAGCCTACTGTGGCCACTTCCAGTTGTGAGGCTGAGTATAGGGCAGCTTTCACAGCGACTGTTGAGTGTGTGTGGCTCAGACGCCTTATGGCTGATTTGGGTGTTGGCCAGTCTTCTGCCACCACCATCTTCAGTGACAGTCAGAGCGCATTGGCAGTTGCGAGGAACCCTGTGTTCCATGCTCGCACTAAGCACATTGAGGTGCATTATCACTATGTCAGGGAGAGGTTCTCTGCTGGGGAGATCAGCTTGGCATATGTGCCCATGTAGGAGAACATTGCAGACCTTTTCACGAAGGCTCTGCCTAGCGAGAAGTTTGAAGCTTTCCGCAAAGCTTTGGGCTTACTTCCTTTTGTGGAGTGATTTCCACATAGCTTGGCACTTCCTTATACATGAGTGCCAGCTCCTTGTTCACCGCATCACTCCCAGGGGGGATTTGTTGATATATTTAGGTAGTGATGTGTGTGAACACTCTAGGACTGCCGGGGCACTTTTTTCCCTCTTTAGGAGGTTTTTTTCCCCCGGCTTGTATATACGCCTATTGCCCTAATGGGCTACTTATCTTTGTACATTCTCTAGTAATACATTCAGTATTGTGTGTTTGTGCTCCAAGCTTCTTCTTCTTCCTTGTGTTGTTTGCGTGCTTCCGCAGACGTCTATCTCCAACAATAAAATGCCAGAAGCAATAAGCACCTCGCCATCTGACAAATCATGAACTATACACCTATCATCAACAAATTTCACAACCAAGCCGATCTTGGCTAAAGCTGAAACTGATAACACATTCTTCTTGATCCGTGGCATAAATAAAGCATCTGACAAAGTGAAAGAACTACTATCAACATTAGTTAAAATGATCTTACCAACTCCCATGATAGGATAAGAAGAGTTGTTGGCGCATGTGACAGTATTCCCTGTAGGGGGAGGCTCGAGTGAAGTGAGTTTGGTCACCCCACTATCAAAGTACCAAACAACTGAGTCTACTGCAGACATGCACTGCTCATGAGAAGATGGGTGTTGGGGGATTATTGTGCAAAAAGGGATTTGAGTGTTTGTAGGAGAAAAGGGAAAGATAAGAAGAAAGATACAACACTAGAAGCCTCTGTCGATTGATTATAAGAAGACAAATACAATGGTGATGCACAATACAATCCAATGCTTTCTCTGTGAAATCCCACAGAGTGCACAATCACAAAGTACAAAATACCCAAGGTTCTTGTTGTTGCCGAACTTCTCTGCATCATACCTCCGCCTTCTCCAAGCTTGCACTTGTGCACACCTTGCACTCAAGCTTCCAATACGGGGAGGGATGGACACCTTCTGTCGGCACGTGCACAGCTTCAATGGGACCTAGGGATCCTTGGTTGTATATCTCAGTACTTCTCTGCACACTTCTTAGTCACTCTTCATGCACACCTTGCACTTCACTTCTCTGTGTCGCACACTATGTGTCTCTTGCACTTCTCTCTCTTGCTTAGTCTAGACTATGCCCACCTTGCTTAGTCCTCCAAGAATAATGCATTGCCTTGATTTGAGTGTATGTTCACATACGCTCCTAACTGCTAGAGTATCTTGGTGCTCACTTTGATGTCCCAAGATTGTCTCCAAAAGTTGGCAGCCAATGAATCCATGTTTTGTCCTGTAGTGACTTTAGACTAAAACAAAAAATTTTAATTGGGGGCCATGGTTTCACTTCTGTGTATGCTGCTGCTTCACATACCTTCACATTTTGCCTTTTAATTCTTCACTTATGCACCTAAGAGAGGGTTCACCTGAACCTTCCAAAACACTTTGAACCTTAAAAAAAATACAAAAATACCTTTGCAACCTGCAACCAACTTTCTGCAATTTTACCATTTGTGAATCAATTAATTGTGCACTACCTATGCACTTTGACACCTGAACTTTGAACACTTTTCACTTTGCCCATGTTGACTTTGACCTTGACCTTGTTGACTTTGATTTCTTTGACTTTGACCCTTTTGACTTTGACTACGATTGAATTTGACTATGGTTGACTTTGACTGTGGTTGAATTTGACCAATATGACTTTTATGGGCTCAACAATGGGTCAAAACTGCAAACAGTAGTAAACGCCCATTCTTCTTCCTCCACAAGATTAGCATACTCTGGTTTTGGTGTAGAGGCCTCTGCAACAACCATTCCAGCCTCTTTCTTCTTTGCCTCTTTAGCAGCCAATTTTGGACAATTCTTTATGATATGATCATTTCCTTTACAGTACTTGCAAAACAATTTGTGCTTTTCTGATTGCTTTTCATCTTTGTCTTCCCTCTTGGATTGTGCATAATTAGTAGATTTCTGCTTACTAGTTGAAGAGCTCCATTTTCCTTTGCCCTTCTGACTAGCCACAAAAGCTTGATCTACAACATGCATAATGAACCTATTCTGCCTGGACTGATCTTCTTGCAACAGAACAGAGAATAACTCCTCAAATGACAAGGCATTTGGATTGGCTTTCATCATCAAACAAAGAGTAGAAGCAAAAGCTTGATATGAATCAGGAAGACCATTCAGAATGGTCTGCACAAGTGAGCTATATGGTATAACTTCATTAGCAAAAATCAACTATTCCTTCAATTCTTTGATCTTTGTTAGAAAACTGTCCATAGAATCACCTTCATTCATGTGCTCACTCTCCAACTGTTTTCAGAGGTAAGCAACAAGAGCCTCATTCCTAGTTTGGTACAATGTGGTAAGTGTATCCCAAGCATCCTTAGTTGTTCTGCAAGAGCATATGTGAGGAATAATAGCACGTTTGACAGACAAAGCTATCAATGCATGTGCATGGGCATCTCTGCCATCCCAACGAATTTGCTCTATAGTAAGTGCAGCACAAATCGCTGCACGAAAAAGAATATGGAGAATATCATCATCTTCAACACCTTCTACATCAGCTTCAATACCTGTAGTTGTAAGAGTTGCAAGTGTGATAGGACGTTTTTCAACACCCTGCACAATGTTCCATAGTCCTTTTGCAACCACTACATGTCGCATCATATAAGCCCATAACGGGTAGTTGGTACCATCTAACTTATCCTCAATAGCCAACATACGGAATACATCACTGCTTTCAGCCATGGTCGGTGACTAAAATATCTTGATGCAGAAAATTGATTGTATCTCAAAAAGTTGAACAAAACTGCCCAGACGAATTTTGCTAGACCTGTAGCAAACTTTGAGACGATACCTTTGGCACAAAAAGACAAAATAGCTTGCGCAAGCACTACGATAGTGCGTTCAAAGGCCAAAACGAGCTCAAATCGTGATTTTGGCACCACCAAGCAAAGCTTTTTTGATCTCTGAAACACCCTGAGTATACATACCAAATTTCATGCAATTCTAAGTCTGTGATCGGAGGGGTGTCGATGACGCCCTAGATGAAGCGACGACCTACTCTGATACCAATTGTTGGAGTTAGACATCTGCGAAAGCACATGGACAGCAGAAGGAAGAAGAAGAAGCTTGGAGCACAACACACAATACTGAATGTATTACTAGAGAATGTACAAAGATAAGTAGCCCATTAGGGCAATGAGCGTATATACAAGCCGGGGAAAAAAAACCTCCTAAAGAGGGAAAAAAGTGTCCTGGCGGTCCTAGTGTGTTCACACACATCACTACCTAAATATATCAACATTAACCACCCCATGCAATCAGCATATGATGCTATCATGAAAAATGGTACCTGGTCTTTATGTGACTTGCCTCCTGGCAAGAAGGCCATTGGCATTAAGTGGGTATACAAGCTGAAGTGTAATCCTGATGGAACAGTTGACATGTATAAGGCTAGGCTTGTTGAAAAGGGTTATGCATAGGAAAGATGCATTGATTTTGATGAAACCTTTGCTCCTACATGCTGAATGACTATTGTTCATAGCATCTGTGCACTTGCAGCTCATCATGGTTGGAATGTACATCAATTGGACATTAAAATTACATTTGTGAATGGTGACTTGCATGAAGAAGTGTATGTTTTTGAGCCTCCTGGGTTTGTGCAAAAAGGGCATGAAAACCAAGTGTGCAGGTTGAAGAAGACATTATATGGTGTAAAGCAAGCACTACGTGCTTCATATGAAAAGATACATGCCTATGTGATTGCACATGGTTTTGAGAAGAGTCCAATTGAAAGCACATTATATGTTAAGCATGTTAATGATGTGCTTCTGATCATTGTTGTGTATGTTGATGACATGCTGCTCACTGATCCTCATGGCATGCATATTTTTTATTTTAAGGTTGATTTGCATGCCTCATTTGAAATGTCTGGTTTGGGGCATTTGCATCATTATTTGGGCATTCAGTTTATGCAAGTTGATGGTGGAATGGCTTTGTGTCAAACGAAATATATTGACACATTATTGCATCATTTTGGCCTTGAAGACTGTAAACCTATTGCCACTCCTATGGAGATAGGTTTATGACTGAGTCTTCATGACGCTGGAGATGCATTCAATGTTTTTCTCTATCAGAAGGCTGTTGGATGCTTGATTTACTGATGCATTACTCGGCCACATATTTAGTTTGTTGTCTCACAAATGAGCATGTTTATGCAATTTTTTGGATATCAGTCATACCATATGGCCGTGCACTTACGATCAGCTCTTCCTACGTTCTTTCATTTGATATCTCCACTTTCATCCACAATGCACCCTTAGATTTGGAGACATCTCATTATGAAGGTTGGATGGCCCTAGCAAATTCTATGTTTCTTGACCACCTACCTAGTTAAATACCTAAAAACTGTTAAAAAAAAGAAATACATGCATTACAAGTGAGAGAGAGAGAGAGAATAAGTGAGAAAGAAAGCAAGAGAGATTGCAAAAGGGGAAGAGAGAGAGAGGAAGTGAGACTAAAGGGGAGAAAACAAAAGTAGGGGAAGTTTGTGCATGACTGAGGGTGTGAAATTGAGAGAGAAAGAGGAGTGGAATTTCATGTGAGTGTAAGAAAAGGAGTTTGAGCAAAAGTGAAGGAATGACTATGTGTGTGAGAGCGTGTGTGTATGAACGTGTGATTGTGTGTATAAATTCTATGCAAGAAAGAGTGCTTGATAGAAACAGAGAAAGGGTGTGTGCTAGAGTATGCGTGTTTGGGTGAGGTTGAGTGAAATACAGGGTGGTGAGAATTGAGAAGTTGGAGAATCAGTGAGCTCGATTGAAGAATAGCCACGAACAGAGAGAGACTTAGTGTGAGGTAAATACCATAAAATTTGGAAAAAAGAAAAGGGGCATTGGACCAAGGTGCCCATAAAAAGACTTGGGAAATAGGTTAACAGGATACAACTGCGAGCACTTAGTGCCTACTTCATTTTGGTGATCCTTCTGGGATCGAAGAAGCAGGTGTATTTGCACATATCTACAAGTCAAGGGTAGATAAGTGTACCAAAATACAATAATTTAAGCAAATTTAGTTTCGAACAAACACCTATTATCTAACTTCATAGAACCATTCATTTGGCACGCCTGGTGGGTCTTTGGCTTAGCATATCTCAGACAGATTGCTATGAGTTTTCTTGCTGCCCCAATCATATGGCACATCCATTCGGCCCCAATTTGTTGTGGACTTCCATTAAAAAAAAAGAAAAAAATGGCCCAACAAGGGCAAGCTTGTGATTCTCAAAAGACGGGAAGGAGGAAAATGAATTATGGATGGACCAACAGGGAAACTGAATTCGGTCAAAGAGTGAGAGTCCATGTGAATAGACGTCCATGATTCGTCCCAATCTCAAACTATGTGAGATGTTGGTGTTGCAAGGAGATTGGGCACATTGCCAAATTTTGCCCCGGAGTGTGTACTCCTTTGGACTTCATCCCTGTGTGCACGAATTGCGAAAAGGAGATTTTATGTGAGCATGTGTGTAGTGCAAGGGAAGTCTCTCTTGAGAAGGTCTCAACAAAGGAAACTAGCTCTTCTATCTCTTTTTTCTATGTGGAAGTTGAAAAAAAAGGGTATTGTGAAGAGAAAAGGGTGAGAAGTGATGCTTCTCTATCATTTGGGACATCAAGGGAAATAAGGATCCCCTCCAAGATGATGACGCCGATCAACGTGATAAATAGCTTTGCTCATCAAGGTATAGATGATAGCATTGACTTTGACCATGAAAAAATGGTCACCAAATTTGAACATAAAATCTTAAAAGCATTGATAAGTGTTCAATGTCAATTGGATAGTCTCCGTAGGGAGAGAGACAATGAAAGAACGAAGGTGGAGAGATTAGAGAAAAAACAAAAGAAAATAGAGGAGATCTTAGATAAATGGGAGGAGAAGGTGGAGAACAAAAACAAAGAGTTGAAAAGAGAAAACGAAAACTTGAGGAACGAAATTGAAAGACTTAAGAGTGGAGAGATTGCTAGGAAGGTTAAGGAAATAGAAAGAGAGGTCTTGGAGATCAATTTTGATTTAATGATAGCAGATTGCTATTGGCTTACAATCGAAGATGAGTTCCAACAAGACGAGGACTTGATGGAAAGAATTGAGCGAGCACAGTTACAAGATTGCAAAAAGTAATTTGCAAACTTAGTGATGAAGCAAGTACGATCAACGAGGACTTCCAATTGAAATTAAAGAAGATTAAATGTGCTCAAGATAAGAGTGATAAGAGAATGGAACAATTAGAAACTGAGAATGAGAGGACGAGTGGAGAGCTCGATAGATGGATGAGTCAAAGAGAACACGAAAGACAGAGATGTGTACAAAAAGATGAAAAATTCGATAGAATTGAAGATGAGTTGAAGATGATGATAGATAAGTTGAGCGCATTCGGAGAAGAGATAGAAAAGACAAATGCTTTGAGGGGGATTGCAGAAGCCCTAGCTGGTCAATTAGAGAAGAGCTTCCAAGAAGTAAATCAAAGAGTCAGACAAGTAGAATCAAAGGGGGACAATTTAGAAAACAAGCTAGAGAATTTAGAAAGAAGAAGATTAGAAGAGAGAAATATTTTGGTAAAGAAGGTTGATAAAAATGACAAGAGAACAAAAATGTAATCAGGGAGCTGGAAAAGAAACACATGAAAACGCAAGAGAGGATTGAGAAGCTATATGAATTATTTGGGGAAATTGGAAATGATATCCGAGAGAACAAAAAGAGTATGCTTGAATGGAAACCAAAAAATGAGAAATTGCAAAGGCACTTGGATTGTGAAATGGCGAAATGCCAAAGTGTAGTCATGAATTGGTTTGGTGAAGATTAAGTGAACTGATGGTGGAGGTGGATGAATTTAGGAACATAGCAAATGAGAGTGCACAACACCTTGCAGATCGCCTTGTTTGGGTAGAGGACCATGTACAAAAGATGTCCAATCATATGGAGTTTTCACAAAGAAGAGTTTGGAGATAAAAAGTGGAAATATTTGAGGAGGTGGAGATGAAGAGTGAGTATGGACAATGGTAATGATCGTGAGAGATAAGAAAAAGTGAAGCAAAAAGAAAAAATGAGGAAACAAGGAGATGAGCCTAGAAGTGAGAAAATAGGTCTTTTGAGCGAAAAGAAAAATAAAAAAAATTTTATAAATATTGTACATATGTTCTTTGATTGCTTGTTTGTTTGCATGTGTGATTGAGTTTATATATATATTTTTTTTTAAGGAAAAAAAAGAAAAAAAGAAAAAGAGAAATGATGTGGAATTATTTATTAAGAAAAGGGAAGAGACAACCAAAGGTAGAAGAGCAGGTGAGTGAAAAATAGAATGAACATGACTAGTGGTAAAGGAGGAGCCAAAATGAATAGATTTGGAGATTGAATATTAACTTTGAATGGAGGGAATAATCGAAGGTGTAAGGTGAGTATTGGGGAGGTCAAATGTGAGTCAAAAAGATGAGAGTAGGTGAAAAAAGAAAAACAAAAAAAAAAAGAAGAAGGGTGAAAAATAAAAAGATCGGGAATGAATACAATTGAAGGGGAGAGTTATGGTAGGGAGTTAAAAGTTTAAGAATTGGAAAGGTTGAATGAGGGAAAAAAAAGATGTAGAGAGAGGAAAAAAAGGGAGAATTGGCCACAGTGTATCTAATCGACATGAAAGGACTACAAGGGGATCAAGAATGAGTTGAAATGAAGTCAAAAGAATGGTTCATATTTTTGGTCTTCAATGACTCCAAGTTGAGAGATGGATAAACAATCGACTCTGTCAAGAGCAAGTGCTTCCATCGTATGGTTGTTAGCTTAGGTCTGACTAGGGTTTGCTTCATTAGAATTGCAAATTTGAGATGTGTTGATGGACGGATCGAATTATGTTGCAAACGTAGGAGATGAAGTGACACTTTTGAGGTTGCAAATCGATGAGATGATTAGTATGTGTGGATCTTAAGGGAAAGAGTTGACTATAGAGCATAGTGGCTGAATTTTAGCTCAAGTAGCAACAGAGAGATGGTATGTTTCATCGGGATGTCCATGGGGGGTTATATCTATGTGTGTGATTTGTGGGATGGTTGGGAAATTAAACCCTTTCTTCTGTCTCCTAATTCTCGATACTTTGAAAAAAAAAGAAAAAGGAAAAAAATTGTGTATATGTGTGTGTGTGCCGTCAGTGCGCTACGGTGGGCAGATAGGTGGGTGGAACCTCGATAGGGTGATCGAGGCCACGAGTTGACACTAGTTTCACCATAGGCCCAGCCTATATATTGTTATGCACCTATGTGGGCCGATAGGTGGGTGGAGTCACTTTGGCCGGGTGGTCAAAGCCACGAGCTGACGTCGGTCTCGCATAGGGTTAGCATTGTGTGTCGCGCACTGTCTGGTTGGTAGATGGGTGGAACAAACCTGGTCGGGTGGTCAGGGCCACAAGTCGCATCCAGCTTTGGCGTAGGCCGACTTGTATGAATAACTAAATAAATAAATAAATAAACGAAAAGAAAACAACAAGAAAAATATTATTTCCTCTCTCGAGGGGAAACAAAAGAGAGGAGAGAGCATGATGCTCGGACGGAAAAATGTGTATGTGTTGTGGGGATGTAGGTTGATGTGGACTCCTGATGAAGCATGTCAAATCAAAGCTCAAGCTTGATTGAAATTTTGGCTTGCTACATGTCTATGGAAGACTTTGCCTTGACAGACCTAATTATGCTAGTTATCTTGTTTGTTTGTGAGCCTTCTGAAAGTTGTTCACTTGGACTCTTAGGTTGTGTAACGACTTGCGAAGTCTTGAATCACATGGAGGACATGCATTTTTGTTGAGGTAAACAAGGTTTGACTTGAGAGGTTCTTGCTGATGTGCATGCCTAGTCAAACATCTTAAGAGAAAATTGAATTGACTACCAAAGATGGGAAAGTTTGACTTATTTGATGAAAAAAGTGCGGAGCACAAAAAAGAAACTGAGTGAAGAAATGTAAGTGGAAAGGGAATGGGAAACATGAGAGAGATACACAAGCTAGATATATATATATATATATATATATATATCATGGGGAAGTCAAATACGAAAATTGGAGAGGTGAATAGTATGATAAAATGGAAAAATGCAATAGAAACATGTGTGCATGGACCCATTAGTTTGATTTGCATGATCATGGGTGTGTTTTTTTACAGACATTTTGGGTTTATGTTTTTTGGTATTACTAATAATTTTTGTCGAGTAACAAATTTTTTGTTGTAATCAAAATTCCCTCCAATGACTCGAAGAGGGAAACAGAGGTTGGCAAAGGTAAAACTGATTGGATCAGTTTTTTGTGCATATGATGCATATCGCTCATCGGGGACAACTTCCCAAACAAGTGGACAGGAGTATGTCAGCTCAGTAAATGTTGATTTTTTGTGCACTAATAAGCTTCCATCTTGCAGAGTATATGTGCGATTGTGGGTATTTGGCAATAGAGAGATATTTGTTGGCAATAGTAAACTACAATCAATGTGGCTTGGAGACAAGTGATGCAGAGAAGAGGACAACCTCAGGGACTTCTACTTCATCCCAGCAAGAGCGTGGGGGACCTCACCATATCGATCAACATTGAGAATATCGAAAGCAGAAATCTATGGAGTAGAGTTCGGAAGGAAGTGCTCATAGCAGGCCCTTGAGAAAGAAAGAAAGGACATGAACATGTTCATCTCCGGAGGAAAACTTAGAGCTATTCTTTGGTGGACAAGAATTACTGAGAGTTGATAGCCAAGACTAGCAGGCCGAATTTCAAAGAGGGTGGGCTTGTGCATGAGAACATGCTCTCTTGGATTTTCAGTTGACGATGAGAAACAGCTATTCTAGCTAAGGACTTTGTGCTTCCTAATCATTTGACGATTCGGGGATGTATGGAGGGTGTTTTTGCATGTAAGCAACATAATAATTCAGTTTTCCTTCAAATTTGTTGGTTGACAAGCAGCTACTATTTCTTCATGCTTCACTCATGGAGGAAAGATTGTTTTTCTGTGAACCAATATAAAAAATCTCTCACGAACTGGCATACGGGAGGCATATGTGGACAAAATAAAGCTAGCATGTGAGAAGTGTTTTGGGACAGATTTGATGATGGCTCATTAAGATAAACACCAAAGCACTTGGATTGTGAAATGACGAAATGCCAAAGTGTAGTCATGAATTGTTTCGGTGAAGATTAAGTGAACTGATGGTGGAGGTGGATGAATTTAGGAACATAGCAAATGAGAGTGCACAACACCTTGCAGATCGCCTTGTTTGGGTAGAGGACCATGTACAAAAGATGTCCAATCATATGGAGTTTTCACAAAGAAGATTTTGGAGTAAAAAGTGGAAATATTTGAGGAGGTGGAGATGAAGAGTGAGTATGGACAATGGTAATGATCGAGAGATAAGAAAAAGTGAAGCAAAAAAAAATGAGGAAACAAGGAGATGAGCCTAGAAGTGAGAAAATAGGTCTTTTGAGCGAAAAAGCGAAAAGAAAAACAAAAAAAATTTATAAATATTGTACATATGTTCTTTGATTGCTTGTTTGTTTGCATGTGTGATTGAGTTTATATATATAAATTTTTTTAAGGAAAAAAAGAAAAAAGAAAAAGAGAAATCATGTGGAATTATTTATTAAGAAAAGGGAAGAGAGAACCAAAGGTAGAAGAGCAGGTGAGTGAAAAATAGAATGAACATGACTAGTGGTAAAGGAGGAGCCGAAATGATAGATTTGGAGATTGAATATTAACTTTGAATGGAGGGAATAATCGAAGGTGTAAGGTGAGTATTGGGGAGGTCAAATGTGAGTCAAAAAGATGAGAGTAGGTGAAAAAAGTGAAAGAAAAAAAAAAGAAGAAGGGTGAAAAATAAAAAGATCGGGAATGAATACAATTGAAGGGGAGAGTTATGGTAGGGAGTTAAAAGTTTAAGAATTGGAAAGGTTGAATGAAGGAAAAAAAAGATGTAGAGAGAGGAAAAAAAGGGAGAATTGGCCACAGTGTATCTAATCGACATGAAAGGACTACAAGGGGATCAAGAATGAGTTGAAATGAAGTCAAAAGAATGGTTCATATTTTTGGTCTTCAATGACTCCAAGTTGAGAGATGGATAAACAATCGACTCTGTCAAGAGCAAGTGCTTCCATCGTATGGCTGTTAGCTTAGGTCTGACTAGGGTTTGCTTCATTAGAATTGCAAATTTGAGATGTGTTGATGGACAGATCGAATTATGTTGCAAACGTAGGAGATGAAGTGACACTTTTGAGGTTGCAAATCGATGAGATTATTAGTATGTGTGGATCTTAAGGGAAAGAGTTGACTATAGAGCATAGTGGCTGAATTTTAGCTCAAGAAGCAATAGAGAGATGGTATGTTTCATCGGGATGTCCATGGGGGGTTATATCTATGTGTGTGATTTGTTGGGATGGTTGGGAAATTAAACCCTTTCTTCTGTCTCCTAATTCTCGACACTTTGAAAAAAAAAAAGAAAAGGAAAAAAATTGTGTATATATGTGTGTGCCGTTAGTGCTCTACAGTGGGCTGGTAGGTGGGTGGAACCTCGATAGGGTGATCGAGGACACGAGTTGACACTAGTTTCACCATAGGCCGAACCTATATATTGTTATGCACCTATGTGGGCCGATAGGTGGGTGGAGTCACTTTGGCCGGGTGGTCAAAGCCACGAGCTGACGTCGGTCTCGCATAGGGTTAGCATTGTGTGTCGCGCACTGTCTGGTTGGTAGATGAGTGGAACAAACCTGGTCGGGTGATCATGGCCACGAGTCGCATCCAGCTTTGGCGTAGGCCGACTTGTATGAATAACTAAATAAATAAATAAATAAACGAAAAGAAAACAACAAGAAAAATATTATTTCCTCTATCGAGGGGAAACAGAAGAAAGGAGAGAGCATGATGCTCGGACGGGAAAATGTGTATGTGTTTCGGGGATGTAGGTTGATGTGGACTCCTGATGAAGCATGTCAAATCAAAGCTCAAGCTTGATTGAAATTTTGGCTTGCTACATGTCTATGGAAGACTTTGCCTTGATAGACCTAATCATGCTAGTTATCTTGTTTGTTTGTGAGCCTTCTGAAAGTTGTTCACTTGGACTCTTAGGTTGTGTAACGACTTGCGAAGTCTTGAATCACATGGAGGACATGCATTTTTGTTGAGGTAAACAAGGTTAGACTTGACAGGTTCTTGTTGATGTACATGCCTAGTCAAACATCTTAAGAGAAAATTGAATTGACTACCAAAGATGGGAAAGTTTGACTTATTTGATGAAAAAAGTGCGGAGCACAGAAAAAGAAAATGAGTGAAGAAATGTAAGTGGAAAGGGAATGGGAAACATGAGAGATATACACAAGCTAGGTAGGTGTGTGTGTGTGTGTGTGTGTGTATATATATATATATATATCATGGGGAAGTCAAATACGAAAATTGTAGAGGTGAATAGTATGATAAAATGGAAAAATGCAATAGAAACATGTGTGCATGGACCCATTAGTTTGATTTGCATGATCATGGGTGTGTTTTTTTACAGACATTTTGGGTTTATGTTTTTTTGTATTACTAATAATTTTTGTCGAGTAACAAATTTTTTGTTGTAAGCAAAATTCCCTCCAATGCCTCGAAGAGGGAAACAGAGGTTAAACTGATTGGATCAGTTTTTTGTGCATATGACGCATATCGCTCGTCGGGGACGACTTCCCAAACAAGTGGACGGGAGTATGTCAGCTCAGTAAATGTTGATTTTTTGTGCACTAATAAGCTTCCATCTTGCAGAGTATATGTGCGATTGTGGGTATTTGGCAATAGAGAGATATTTGTTGGAAGTAGTAAACTATAATCAATGTGGCTTGGAGACAGGTGATGCAGAGAAGAGGACAACCTCAGGGACTTCTACTTCATCCCAGCAAGAGCGTGGGGGACCTCACCATATCGATCAACATTGAGAATATCGAAAGCAGAAATCTGTGGAGTAGAGTTCGGAAGGAAGTGCTCACAGCAGGCCCTTGAGAAAGAAAGGAAGGACATGAACATGTTCATCTCCAGAGGAAAACTTAGAGCTGTTCTTTGGTGGACAAGAATTTCTGAGAGTTGATATCCAAGACTAGCACGAATTTCAAAGAGGGTGAGCTTGTGCATGAGAACAAGCTCTCATGGATTTTTAGTTGACGATGAGAAACAGCTATTCTAGCTAAGGACTTTGTGCTTCCTACTCATTTGACGATTTGGGCATGTATGGAGGGTGTTTTTGCATGTAAGCAACATAATAATTCAGTTTTCCTTCAAATTTGTTGGTTGACAAGCAGCTACTATTTCTTCATGCTTCACTCATGGAGGAAAGATTGTTTTTCTGTGAACCAATATGAAAAATTTCTCACGAACTAGCATACGGGAGGCATATGTGGACAAAATAAAGCTAGCATGTGAGAAGTGTTTTGGGACAGATTTGATGATGGCTCATTAAGATGAACACCAAAGCACTTGGATTGTGAAATGACGAAATGCCAAAGTGTAGTCATGAATTGTTTCCGTGAAGATTTAGTGAACTGATGGTGGAGGTGGATGAATTTAGGAACATAGCAAATGAGAGTGCACAACACCTTGCAAATCGCCTTGTTTGGGTAGAGGACCATGTACAAAAGATGTCCAATCATATGGAGTTTTCACAAAGAAGAGTTTGGAGATAAAAAGTGGAAATATTTGAGGAGGTGGAGATGAAGAGTGAGTATGGACAATGGTAATGATCGAGAGATAAGAAAAAGTGAAGCAAAAAAAAATGAGGAAACAAGGAGATGAGCCTAGAAGTGAGAAAATAGGTCTTTTGAGCGAAAAGAAAAACAAACAAAATTTATAAATATTGTACATATGTTTTTTGATTGCTTGTTTGTTTGCATGTGTGATTGAGTTTATATATATATAATTTTTTTTAAGGAAAAAAAGAAAAAAAGAAAAAGAGAAATGATGTGGAATTATTTATTAAGAAAAGGGAAGAGAGAACCAAAGGTAGAAGAGCGGGTGAGTGAAAAATAGAATGAACATGACTAGTGGTAAAGGAGGAGCCGAAATGATAGATTTGGAGATTGAATATTAACTTTGAATGGAGGGAATAATCGAAGGTGTAAGGTGAGTATTGGGGAGGTCAAATGTGAGTCAAAAAGATGAGAGTAGGTGAAAAAAGAAAAAGAAAAAAAAAAGAAGAAGCGTGAAAAATAAAAAGATCGGGAATGAATACAATTGAAGGGGAGAGTTATGGTAGGGAGTTAAAAGTTTAAGAATTGGAAAGGTTGAATGAGGGAAAAAAAAGATGTAGAGAGAGGAAAAAAAGGGAGAATTGGCCACAATGTATCTAATCGACATGAAAGGACTACAAGGGGATCAAGAACGAGTTGAAATGAAGTCAAAAGAATGGTTCATATTTTTGGTCTTCAATGACTCTAAGTTGAGAGATGGATAAACAATCGACTCTGTCAAGAGCAAGTGCTTCCATCGTATGGCTGTTAGCTTAGGTCTGACTAGGGTTTGCTTCATCATTAGGGCAAAAAACGGCCCAAAAAGGGCCGTGTAAGGATTTCAATTAGTTGTGCTTAATCTGGATTAAAGTTATCAAATCCTTTAAGAAATTCGGTGTAGGTTCATTTAAAACGTATCTTATGCAAATTTTGAAGAGAGAGAAACTCGTATGATAATCATGAAAAGTTTGTGTGATATCTTACGCCTCGAATTTTGTGCTCATCGGGCGTTGATCAAAATTCGAATTTTCCTCTTGTTCATAGACCTATATAATGTGTGTTGATAACGTTTTGCGCTTTTTTACTCTACTTTTCAAAGCAGGCTTGTTTCTCTCTTTCATGTCATTTTATAGCAAACCATGGAAAACCTTAACCCAAATACTCTCATTGAGCTTTCAAACAATCGAAATCATTGTGAAAAGTTCCATATCAACATTGCAGTTAGTCAGGAGTATGCGACGACAAGAAAAGTATTCCGAAGGGCTCTTCATCCTCCTAAAGTGGATGGATTGCGAAAGGAAGGCAAGAAACATATCGACATATGGGCAGATGGATCTGTGTATCCAATTGATCCACAAACTGGAAGGTATCCCCCTTTTCATAACCTTCATGATCTGATTAGATTTGTAGGAGATGGTGAGGATGGTTTACGAGGCTATTGTTCAAGGCTCTGGGATATTTCAAGGAATTATGTACCATACATACACTATCTACAAAACACACTACATCAGAAGGATTTACATATGAGGGAGCTAGAAAACAAATTATCCACTTTATCTTCTCAGTTAGAGTGTTTTAATAAAATGAAAGAAACTCCTATACGTTTGAGAATGCGGTCAAAACGAATAAAACCTTTTTTAAATTTAACTGAAAAATCTGGCCAGAAAAAGAAAAGAATGAAAATTGTTAGAGATCATGTGACAAATGTTCTAGGTTTCAGTATGTCGAGCAGTTTTGAGCGCATACATTTCTGTAATGAAATGTTGAGTCAGAATGATGTTTTAAGACTATTGAAACTGAATGAAAATACATGCTTGAAACGCTTTGTTTTTCAAAAACTCATGACAGAAATGAATCTGTTACTAGAACCATCTCAAATTCAGAAGATTTGTGATAGTGTCGGAGTGAGTAGGAAAGGTTATAGAGCAATTTCAAAAGTTTGGTGTGAATTTTTAAAATTTAACAAAGTTAGAAGTTTTGGATTGCCTAGACCCCATCATGTAGGGAAGTTTCGGCTCTGCTTGAATAAGAAGATCACATCAGTATTTGGTGAATATAAACATATTCATGATAACATGCCTTACAAAGTAGGAAAACAAAAGTTAGATTTCACTTACAATGCAGTTAACAACATATGGATAGATATTATTAAACTTCAAACATACATGGTTCAGTTCTATAATATAAAAGAACATGAATGTTCTGGTCTATTGAAATTTGTAATCAAACTTGATGAAGCTGAGCTTAAAAAACATCAAAAGATAGAGAGAATAAGTATTGCACTGATGAACAAAGCTTTGGACTATAGCCTTGGGAAATTGGATAATCCGTCTCTCAAAGTACAATCAGAAATGGAGTTATGGCGGGTTGGTTGTGCTCAAGTTCCATCTGAGAGCCATAAAACACTTAAATGGTTATTCTCACAGACAGACATTCCAAATGTTATCCAAAGGCATCATGCAGGAGAATTGCTGAATGTGAAAGACTACGGGAACTTTCAAGTTGAGTGGCATTTGAGTGGAGACCTAAAGACGCTCAAATGCATGTTTGGTGTAAGTGGGGGAGCAAATTCTAAGTACCCTTTCTTGTACTGCATGCAATGCCCAGGCACAAATGGATGGATTTCTAGAGCTGAGGCTGAAGAGGCTCCTTCTAGACAAAATGTTATTCTTCATAACTACTCATCTTCTTCAATGATTTGGGATCCATACTTCCAATAGCATTGACAAATGTAGACATATGTACACTACATGCAAAGTCTTCACTTGGATTATGCATATTCTATCAAGCCTACAACTCTTGCAGATGAGTGCATAAAAAAATGTGAATGTCTTCTTTCAGAAATGGGATTTCATGGTGGTGATCTTCATCTAAGAAAAGATCCAAAGCTTTCACAAAATACAGGTGATGTACTACAGGATGTCTCAATGGGAGGTGCAAACGCAAGGAGATTCTTCAGCAACCATGATGACAAACAACTAAATGCCATGTGGAATTGTTGGAAAAGATTTTGTGAGGTCACGACTAATGTAAAAAGCAAACCAGAAATAGCAAAAAAGAGAATGGAGGTGTGGGTCAAACTAGATAATCTTTTTAAGGTCATGAGGCAGCAGGTAACATCAAAAAGTTATATGACAGATTTCAGAAAGGCGACCACAGAGCTTATAGAAACCATCATAGAGGCATGGGGTGCCAAAGACATAACATACTACTTCGTGAGTTCCAAATGTATTTTGTTCAATTTATTTACTTTTAATTGAAATAAAGATCTAATGAGATTCTTCTGCTCTTCTAGCATATTCTTCTTGTGCATGGTGCATTCTTTGCAAAAAAAGAACCACTTGCCATGTGGAACACCCAAGGCATGGAAAAAAAATCTCATTATCAAGCAAGGACAAGCTTCTTTAGGTGTACAAGGAAAGGAGGAGGAGTAACAAAGAGCAATGCCTTCAGAGAGCTTTTTGATTGGCTTTAGAAGACAATTACAAAGGACCTCATGCCAAATATAATCAGAAGGATGTGACTATCACCAGCCAAAATCATCATGTATCAATATCACAAAATGAAAAAGACTACATTTCAAACAGAGCTTTAATATTTGCAATGTTTTTTTATTTCTTTCATTTCATGTATGTACATTTCATGATGTATTAAGCTTTGAAAAGAAATATGTCTATTACCATCAGATGACTTTGACCAGAGAACTCTTCATGGATCAATAACAATTAATATTAGGCCATGGAACAGTTACACCAAAAAAGTTTGCAATGTCTTATATCACATTGGGCAATTTCTGTATATGTACATTTGTTGAGATGTAGAATTTTAAAACATGAGGTCATTCCTTGAGCCTCTTTACAGAGCTTGGCTCTGGCAAATCACCTCTATGTCTGAGGAACTCTTTTCTCCTGTATCCAGCAATGCTTTTTAAATCTAACACCCCTGCAGCCATTGCATAACTTGAATAACAAAGAAAGTATCCTTCCCTTGAAGCATTGAGTCCTGGGGCATATCCAAAAATTCTGAATGAAGCTGCTCTTTCAAGCAGCAAAACTCTGAAAGCATTAAAGGGTAATGGAGTAAAACCCATGTATTTTGATAGAGTCCTCAAGCAGAACAATGCAAAGTCTGGCTCCTCACTATAGTGCTTGTGAATAACACAAAAAGTGTCTGGGTTCAACTTTGGAAGATAGTGGATAATAAAATGAATATCCACCTTTGCTTTTCCTTTCTCTTCTATGGCTTTTCTTGTTCCCTTGCCCCTGCCAAGGTAATTGTCTTCATCCAATAAAGTTAACTGTGGTAAAAATGAAAAACAAGGTCAGATGAAGTGCAAGAAATCTTTTGGAGTCATGAAAAGTAACTTGAAACAATTAGACATAAAGCAAGAGACAAGGTTGAATGAGTGGAATTCTTACAAGCCAGATATCTATAGTCACTCCTGCATGCATTTCCTAGAGACGACCGATGCAAGCGATAAGGGCCAACGGAAAATATCCGATGGGCCTTATCGCTTGCATCGGTCGTGATCGATTTCTGACACTTCTAATGGAAATCTTGGACAAATCCGATAGAAGGCAAAGGTTTTGCATCGGTCCCATCTCATATCCTTAACCTAAAATTCTTAAGAATATTTTCAACTGTATACCTTGACATCATCTGAATCAAGTCCAAACACGACCGATGCAAGCGATAAGGCCCAATGGAAAATATCCGATGGGCCTCATCGCTTGCATCGATCGTGATCGACTTCTCCCAGTCTAAATGGAGACCTTGGAGAAAACCCATTGCCCGCAACTCATCTCCTTAGCCTAAGAATCATGAGAATATATCTCCTTAGCCCATCTCATATCCTTCCCTAAACATGACCGATGCAAGCGATGAGGCCCAACGGAAAATATTCGATGGGCCTTATCGCTTGCATCGGTCGTGGTCGATTTCTTTGTCTTAAGGGAGACCTTGGAGAAAACCTGTCATGAGAATATACTTTACTCTATACCTTGACACGAGATTTTGAATCGGTCCCATCTCATATCCTTAGCCTAAGATTCTTGAGAAAGCAAGCAAATAAGTGCCATCTCATATCCTTTCCTTAACACGACCGATGCAAGCGATGAGGTCCAACAAAAAATATTCGATAGTCCTTATCGCTTGCATCGGTCATCGTCGATTTCTCACTAAAAATGGGGATCTTGGACAAAAACTAAAATTATTAAGAATATATTAAACAACATACCTTGACCTCATCTTCCTCCTCGATGAGCTCTTTTGAGTCAATACAAATTGTTCCTTTGTCCTCAGCAACATCCAAGAATGAATAGCCGCGCCCAAACGAGTATATTCCAAGTTGCTTCTGATGCTCATCAAAATCTTCATCACCAAGTCTTGGCTTCTCTGAGATAGATTTCTCAAAGCATCTTGAAAGGGCTTCTGATGAATCTTTGAATTCTTCATTAGACAAATCCAAATCAAGACGCAGAAATTCTTCTTTTCTTTCTCCTTTCTCATTGATGAATCTCCTTGCAACTTCTTCTGACTCAGCTATAGCTGCAAGGCAGCAGTCCTCCCTTAGATTGAAAAGTTCCTTAATGTAAAAAAGAGGTATAAAATCTTTTTCGCTTCCTACTCATTTGACGATTCAGGGATGTATGGAGGGTGTTTTTGCATGTAAGCAACATAAAAATTCAGTTTTCCTTCAAATTTGTTGGTTAACAAGCAGCTACTATTTCTTCATGCTCCACTCATGGAGGAAAGATTGTTTTTCTGTGAACCAATATGAAAAATCTCTCACGAACTGGCATACGGGAGGCATATGTGGACAAAATAAAGCTAGCATGTGAGAAGTGTTTTGGGACAGATTTGATGATGGCTCATCAAGATGAACACCAAAGCATGTGCTCTGTTTTTGAAACTTGAATGGTTTGGATGTCTTCATTTGTAAGCACTAATCTCCATGAATGGAGATGCAATCGAGCACAACATTGATACAATTCAAAGAATAAGTAAAGGAAATGGCAAGTAATAGACTCCAAAGGTGGAACGGTTGCTACAAATGGGAAACAACATGTTGAAGGAAAAAAGAACTGGAAAGGTCTTCCAGGGAATCAGCTAATGTGTAGAGACAGAGATAAGAGTTGAAGGCAATCCAACTTTGAAGGCATGGAGAATAGATCATGAATTTCTCACAGATTAAAAAAGGAAGCTACGGAGGTGTTTAATTTGATTGGGCCCTTTCTATCTGAAGCTCAGCCAAGCAGTAAGTACTCGTCCAGATATATTGCCGAATGCATATTGCCAAGTAAGCAAAGCTGTGAGATATCATCGGCCTGTTGGTTTGCAGAATCATGACATGCAAGTCCTTTGGATTCTTTGAGGACCGAATACCCAATTCGTAGTTTGGTTGCTTTGAAGGTCATAGAATCTGAGCTTGGAAGTCCTGCAAGGAAGTTGTTTGCAAGCATCAGTTCACACTTAGTGGCAGTTGCATCTCTTGGCCAGGTTTGTAAGTCAAGCTTACCACTTGAGAGCATGTCGTTGTGAAGGTTCAGAGGCTAGGAATGTATGCAATATTAGTCTTGGATTCATATCTTAAAGAAGGCTTTTGTGTTTCCTTTTTTTAAATCTAAATAATATATCGATTGGAGGAAAAACTGAGGCATAGGTATTGAGGCAATAAAGAGCTCATGTATCCAAGAGAAGAGGGAGGCGAGTCGGCTGCCCAGAGAATAGAAGGGATTTTTTGTTTTTTTTTTTGTGCGTGCAGGGGAGGAACGAGAGGAAGATAGGAGGAAGGGGTCCCTTTTTCCTCGTGTGTATGCAGGTGCCGTCACACTTCTCTCATCTCGTACCAGTTCTGCTGCTGTCCTCGCATGGATCCTGTATCACTCTGCAGATTTTGGTGACAACGAAAAAGGGATTCTGGAGGGGAGGCAGATTAGAGGAGCAGCCATGATGATGAGAACAAGATTTGATGCAAGAGGGGTTTTCTGACAGTCCTCTCCTCTATGCAGGGGCAGAAAGTGGACTCTTCTGAGGCAGCCCTTTTTGTGAAGCTTGGAATACATCCCTTTTTCATATGGCCTGGTGATTCAGAATGTATACAGCAGTGGATCTGTGTTTGACCCAGCGGTTCTCAACCTGACAGAAGATCTTATGAAGCAGTTTGCTTTTGGTGTGTCAATGGTCAATATTCCCAAAAAAAAATTAACAAGGGTACTGTTGAAATTATTGCCCCTGTTGAGCTTATCCACAAGGGGAGGAGGGGAGGGGCTCTCTCTCTGAGTAGTCGGGTGTGGGTTTTTTTCTCGTGCAGAGGGCGAAGGAGAGCACCGCTATTCTCATATGGGAAGGCTTCATCTGATGTGTTCTTAAGTTCATTCTAATAATTTCATACCATTTCTTTTCTCTGTGCTTTAGATATAGGCAGAGGAGAACAAGTCTGGGAGAGTTCAAAGAGAAGGATCAAAAGAGGGATACAGGACAGCTAGATCCCCCCCCCCGGGGGGGGGAGGGGGCATCCTGGTCGAGAGCAGCTACAGAGGAGGAAAAAGGGAGAGTGTCTTCTTTGGCACGCACAGCAGAAGAAGCAGAGAAGTGTCTTCTTTGGCACGCACAGCAGAAGAAGCAGAGAAGTGGGAGAAGTAAGCACTCGAGGGTGACGATAAGGGAG
>CM035436.1:150691432-150878932 GCA_020310875.1 Ceratopteris richardii | reverse complement strand
GTCCTATGCAAACACCTTCTTTTGGGAACTATCTTTACTTTGTGACTTTCATTGATGATTTTCCCAGGCATGCATGGGTATATCCACAAAAAGCAAAGTCCTAAGTGCTTATGTGCTTAAAACAGTTTCTGGTTTTGTCCCAAAATCTTTCAGTATGTAAAATTGGCACCCTCCGTTCAAATCGAGGGGAGGAATATATGTCTTCTATCTTTAATGTATTTTTGGTTGAACGTGGGATAAAACATCAATGTACAATGCCGTATACACCTCAATGGAATGGAGTTGCTGAAAGGAAGCACAAATCACTCATGGAGATTGCAAGGTGTATCGTCAAGGGTCAAGCTTTAGCACAGTTTCTGGCTTGATGTTGTTATGTGTGTAGCATATGTAGTTAACACGTGTCCCACTAAAGCATTGCAATCTATCACTCCATATGAGGCTTGGCATGGTCGCAAGCCATCTGTTGCTCATCTACGTGCCGGTGGTTGTCTCGCAATGCATTAGTGTCTGAACAAAGCACGAAATTGGATGATAAAGCAGTGAAATGTATTTTTGTTGGGTACACTTCTGAAAGCAAAGGCTATCGTCTGTACCATCCGCAAACTAAACGCATTTTGGTTAGCCATGATCTTGATTTTATGGAAGATGTTATTCAACCATTGCTTTCATGTACTAAGGAGATATGAGTTAGCTCCAAAGATATGTACGACGCTTTGCTTCCTCTTTTTACAGGTGGATAGTCTAGTGCTGGTCCAAATGAGGCAATTCCTCAGCCTTTATAGGTTTCACGTGATGATGAAGATCATTTCATTTCTGATGCAGATTTACATGATGCACTTGTTGATGAGAGAACTCGTATAGAGAAGGCAAAGACTATGCCTAAATGGTTGATGCACACTTTGCGAGATAGCAAATTCAGAAAATTGAATGGCTACTATGCAATCAAAATATTATACTATCATGAAAAATGGTACCTGGTCTTTATCTGACTTTCCTCCAGGCAAGAAAGCCATTAGCACTAAGCGAGTATACCACTAAGTGGGTATACAAGCTTAAGCATAAGCCGGATGGAACAGTTGACAGGTATAAGGCTAGGCTTGTTGCAAAAGGTTATGCTCAAGAAAGAGGCATTGATTTTGATGAGACCTTTGCTCCTACATGCCGAATGACTACTATTCATAGCATGTGTGCACTTGCAGCTCATCATGGTTGGAAGATACATCAGTTGGACATTGAAATTCCATTTCTGAATGGTGAGTTGCATGAAGAAGTGTATGTTTTTCAGCCCCGTGGTTTTGTGCAGAAAGGGCATGAAAATAAAGTGTGCAAGTTCAAAAAGGCATTATACGGTTTGAAGCAAGCACCACGTGCTTGGTATGAGGAGATACATGCCTACCTAATTGCACATGGTTTTGAGAATAGTCCAACTGAAAGCACCTTATATGTTAAGCGTGCAAACGATGTGCTTCTAATCATTGTTGTCTATGTTGATGACATGTTGCTCACTGGTCCTCATGAGAAGCACATTGCTGATTTTAAGGCTGATTTGCATGCCTCATTTAAGATGTCAGATTTGGGGCATTTGCATCATTATTTGGGCATTCATTTTATGCAAGTTTATGGCGGAATAGCTTTGTGTGAAACAAAATATATTGACATATTATTGGAGCATTTTGACCCTGACAACTGCAAACCTATTGCCACTCCTATGGAAATAAGTTTACGGTTGAGTCTTCATGATGCTTGAGATGCATTTGATGTTATTCTCTATCACCAGGTTGTTGGATGCTTGATTTACTTATGCAATACTCGGCAAGATATTCAGTTTGTTGTCTGAAAGATGAGCAGGTTTATGCATTGCCCAAGTGTCAAGCATTGGCAGGCGGTTAAGCGCATCTTTTGCTACTTGAGTGGTACCAGCTCCTTGGATTGTTTTATCCCAAGGGGGGATCACTACCGCTACATTCACACGCTTTTTATGACTCTGATTGGGCTGGTTGCTATGACACTCATGTGTCCACAAGTGGTTTTTGCTTCATGCTTGGTAACTCATGCATATCTTGGTTAAGCAAGATGCAGCTTGGTTGAGTAAGAAGCAGCCTACCGTGGCCACTTCTAATTGTGAGCCTCAGCATAGGGAAGCTTTCACAGCGACTGTTGAGTGTGTGTGGTTCACACGCCTTATGGCTGATTCGGGTGTTGGTCAATCTTATGCCACCATCTTCTTCACTGATAATCAGAGCCCACTGGCAGCTGTGAGGAACCCTATGTTCCATGCTCGCACTAAGCACATTGAGGTGCACTATCATTATGTCAAGGAGAGGTTCTTTGCTCGAGAGATCAATTTGGCATGTGTCCACATACAAGAACACTACAGACCTTTTCACAAAGACTCTGCCTAAGGAGAAGTTTGAAGCTTTCCGTAAAGCTTTGGGCTTACTTCCTTTTGTGGATTGATTCCACATAGCTTTCCACTTCCTTCTACATGAGTGCCAGCTCCTTGTTCAACGCATCACTCCCAGGGGAGGATTTGTTGATATATTTAGGTACTGATGTGTGTGAACACACTAGGACTGTTGGGGCACTTTTACTCTCTTTAAAAGATTTTTTCCCCCCGACTTGTATATACGCCTATAACCCTAACAAGTCACTTGTCTTTGTACATTCTCTTGGTAATACATTTAGTATTGTGTGTTGTGCTCCAAGCTTCTTCTTCTTCCTTGTGTTTTGCGGCGCGCGCGCGTGCACACACACACATACACACACACACACACACACACACACACACACACACACACACACACACACACACACATATATATATATATATATATATATATATATATATATATATATATATATATATATATATATATATATATATATATATATATATATATATATATATATATATATATATATATATATATATATATATAAATAAAAACTAGTATTGAATTCCATGAAATCAAGAATTATTCCTATGATCTACCTACTAATTAACCTCAAATGTGTATAATCTTAATTTCATTTTCTTTGCAACATTTTGTCTGCAAGAGTTACCTTCATGTGAGTATTTATGAAGAATGTGACAAAGTGCTTGCTTAGAAAACAGTAAAATGTGTCGAATAGATATCTTGGATTCCATGTAAAAATTATCCCTTTGATCTACCTATAATCAAACTCTAACCCTTCATGAACTTATCACTCATTTCCCGCAACATTTTAAATTATCAATATCTGTAAGAGTTACCTAATTTTCTCTATATGTATTCCCATAATGCCCACATGATACCCTAGCCTCTGCCGTCGGATGCTTCCCTGCGCAACTGAACCCTAGCTTCTGGTGTCCCTTCCCTACATGCCCTGCGCAACTTAACCCGAGCCCGTCACAGCTGCCTGCCTTTGGAAGCTCTGAACCCTGCCGCTTTGCTCAGCTGGATGCCTGCTCAGATGTCAAACCCTAAACCATGAGCTCGTCAACCTCTATCCACCCGCCCTCGTTGACCATGCCCCTTAGTGTGCAGCCATATTCTCTTCGACCTCTTCCCACCTACATTAAACCCTAACCCGCACCCCTTCCCGATCCAACCTTAACGCTAAACTGCCCCTGCACGACCCAACCCCGACCATGCTCGACACACAACCGAGCTTGCCCAACCCATCCCATGCCTGACCCGACCTTCCACACCTAAAGTATGTGCAATCCTAACCCTAACCCTAACCCTAACCTGAACCCTAACCCTAACTCCAAAACCCAACCCTAATCCCAAACCCTAAGAAACCTCTCTCTCTCTCTCTCTCTCTCTCTCTCTCTCTCTCTCTCTCTCTCTCTCTCTCTCTCTCTCTCTCTCTCTCTCTCTCTCTCTCTCTCTCTCTCTCTCTCTCTCTCTCTCTCTCTCTCTCTCTCTCTCTCTCTCTCTCTCTCTCTCTCTCTCTCTCTCTCTCTCTCTCTCTCTCTCTCTCTCTCTCTCTCTCTCTCTCTCTCTCTCTCTCTCTCTCTCTCTCCAGTACGACCCAGACTCACCTCACATCCACCTCTCTCGTCATGAGAGGAATGTTGTGCTCAGACAAGAAGATCTTTGGCAGCGCTACATTAGTCAGACATGGCACACACCACACATGGGATCGAGACTATTGCACTATCGAGACCAGTTCTTAGACATCCTAGCAGACGGTTTCATCCGGCGGCCATGTTACATGGATACTTACATGCCTCATAGCTCGAGGGTAGCGATTGGCCAGTTGAGAGTCTCATCACATAGACTAGAGATTGAGACGGGCAGAGCCGCAGACATTCCCAAAGAGGAGCGGATATGCAGGGTTTGCAGAGTAGAGATAGAGGATGAGGAGCACTTTGTATGCAGATGTAGCGCATATGATGGCATCAGAGGTAGATACGGGACTCTATTTACAGGGAAGCCCACCCTCCGAGAGATCATGGACTCTAGAGACCAGCGACAGCTCGGGCGATTCCTACTAGAGATACAGAGCCACAGAGATTCCCTACTCCAGCCTATTGTAGCAGCCCCTACAGGAGGGAGACAGAGTCAACTCGCTGAGTTCTTTATTCCATGACGTGCTGCAGCCCTCCCCCCCTCAGCCCACACACCGAGAGGGGTGACTCTTCAGCAGGCTCAGGCTGCTCGAGCTAGGAGACGACCCCGTGCTAGAGGATATCGGGCCCCGAGACATAACCGACATCAGACTGTAGAGATCCAAGCTCGTCACCATCGCGCCATGGAGGAGAGACGATTCCAGATGATGGCTGATCCCGCTGCAGCTATCACGATGGCCCTGACTCCACCTCCACCTATGTATCACATCTTACACCCGCCCACTAGCACAGGATGGAGCTAGTTAGTCGTTTCAGATGCATTCCCATGCTTGTTGTACTACCCCTTTGCATATAGACTGTCATAGATATCGCACTCCATACATCCCCCCCTTTCATGGGTATCTCCACACGCATTTCACGGAGATATGTATCAGCTTTACCAGTTTCTTTTTCAGCACTTTTATCTTCTCTGATAGACAGAAGATACACCCATGTACATCGATTTGTCTCATAGGCCGAGTTCGGCCTCCTAATAGACGTAAAAACTCTCTCTCTCTCTCTCTCTCTCTCTCTCTCTCTCTCTCTCTCTCTCTCTCTCTCTCTCTCTCTCTCTCTCTCTCTCTCTCTCTCTCTCTCTCTCTCTCTCTCTCTCTCTCTCTCTCTCTCTCTCTCTCTCTCTCTCTCTCTCTCTCTCTCTCTCTCTCTCTCTCTCTCTCTCTCTCTCTCTCTCTCTCTCTCTCTCTCTCACATGTCCCCATGTATTAGGTGGCCACTATCTGCGGAGTCAGAGCCACATCTCCCCATCCTTTTCCAGCTTTATATATATCTTTTGTGTCGCGATATACCTTTTATTTCATTTCATCCTCTACACAGGGTTACTACACTTGTACATGGTTTTTGTCTCATAGGCCAAGTTTGGCCTCCAGAAGACGTTAATATGACTTTCTTTCTTTCTTTCTTTCTCTCTCTCTCTCTCTCTCTCTCTCTCTCTCTCTCTCTCTCTCTCTCTCTCTCTCTCTCTCTCTCTCTCTCTCTCTCTCTCTCTCTCTCTCCCCCCTCCCTCCCTCTCCCCCTCTTTCTCTCTCTCATGGCTCCCATGGATAGGAGGGAAGTGGACGAACTTATCGCTAGAGCTCTCAAAGAGGCCAAAAAGGAAGCAGACCGCAACCTCAATATGGAGATACGAAAAATGATGGAAAAGTTCAAAGGACTCGAAGAACAAGTGATGGATAAAGTCAAAGGACTCGAAGAACAAGTAAAGACTCTCACAAAAGAACGAGACAATTGGAGGACATCCTATGAGCACATGAAAGAAGAGGGAGAGATCTCCAACGTGGAGACACTCTAAGAAGAAATAAAGAAGGAAATCAAAACGGAGGTAGAATCCACACGAGAGTCGTGGGTGGAAGTAGTACACAAAAGGGTTAAGAAGGAAGTTAGAGAAGACGTGCAGAAAGAAGAACTCACACGAGTCCAGGATACACTTGAGGAGGAGAGGCTTCGACACACTCGAAAACTTCACATTCGGATTACAGGCCTACCCGAGGGTGCATCACCAGAGGCAGATGCAACTGACATTTGCCGTCGACTTGGATACGAGAGCATGCCCTTCATAGGCGCATGGAGGGTTGGGAGGGATACATCGCGTTTACGAGCACTCATCCTTAAGATGAGCTCTGAGGAGGCACGGACTGCGTTCTTTAGACGTTGATCAATACTACGTGGACTACCAGGCGGCTCCCTCTACATGGACGAGGACCTCCCGAGGATGCAAGTGGCACACCAACGAGCTTGCATGCCACAGATACTCTAGGCACGCCGAGAGGGGAGAAAGGCCTTTTACCGGGATGGTAAGGTCTTCATAGATGGACTCCCTATCAAATAGGGTCATGCGGCCTATGAGACATCACTACACCAGGAGACACCACTGAGAGGAGCAGTGTGGAACTGCAACGGGGCACTTTGGACACGACCAGACAGACACGAGGAGATCCTGGCATCACATGACTTTGCGTGCATCACAAAGACACACGAGAGCCCAGAGAGAGGTCTACCACGCATTGCAGGTTTTCATTGGGAATCTGCATTCAAGACCACGACGAGACAGAGTACAGTGCAAGGATCAGGAGGAGTGGCCATCATAGTTCGACAGGAGATACAGAGCCGGATCCATATTATAGGTAGAGATGAGGCGGCACGATACATGTGGGTTCGCATCGAGATAGGACAGAGGGATTGGATTTACATTGCTATATGCTACTTCTCACCAGGCGAGTCTCGATACGCAGGACAGGATCTTGGGGGACCGACCAGAGACAGAGACTCACCATACACAGCGCTCTCAAAGGAGATACTACATAAAAGCACACTAGGTGAAGTCTTCCTTATGGGGGACTTCAATGGCCGCACTCAATCACATCAGTGCAAGGCATATGACATGGATCACCCACATCTCATGAGGGCCAGAGACCCGGATGAGATGAGCACCAGCAAAGTATCGACAGATATGGGTCAGGACACCACCGGCTATGGCAGACATCTACTCGAGCTAGGCAGCCGACACCATCTCGTTATATATAACGGGATGAATCGTTGGCCAGGTTCGGGCGGATTTACTTGCTTCCCTCACGAGGGAGGTGAGAGCTCAGTCTACTATATTTTGGGTACCACCTCTGGAGCTTCACTCATCCCCTCACTTAGTATTGGACGACGTCCACTTGGTGCTGACCATACATTTATCACACTCACACTCATCTCCGATTCCATTAGACCCTCCCTCACCCAGTGAGACACATACCACGATACATTTCACACACGAGCTCTCACACGTTTATGCACACCATTTACACACCCGCCTACTCTCCCTTGATCCACTCTCACCTTTGGATACACTTACATCACAGATCACCACCATCCTACAGGACTCAGCTCTCCACAGCTTCCCACACCGCACACATATGCACCCTCCACGCACAGGATCCATGCCCCAGAACCGTTGGTATGATGCAGATTGTCGTGAGCTACAGAAGCACCTACGGATTTTAGAGCATAGGGGAGATATTACACACACATAGGCACAGCATCGCATGCAGAGCCTTACTCGCCGCAAACGGCGAGATTGGGAGGAGAGACAGTATTGGGATATTTACCATTTGCTCATGAGTCGAGACAGTGGAGTGGCATGGCGACATTTGAGAGAGAGGAGACAGCAGACACCTATCCGAGATGGCATAGCTATGCACAGAGTCTATACGAGATCCTAGACCAGCCCCCCATTCCCAGACCGCAGAGCTCACGTCCTACTACCTCTGACTTCTTCACACCCACTATGGTGGGACGCGCTATTGCCCGGCTACAGCATGGCAGGGCCCATGACCATTTCGGTTTACAGGCAGAGCACCTCATCTATGGAGGCACGACTCTCGCACCGCTCATTGCCCACCTCTTCAACCGTGCATTGCTTGAAGGGTTCCCGAACTCATGGACTGAGCACACCATACTGCCCATTCATAAGTCAGGTGATACTATGGATCCAGCTACATACCGGACGATCATGATTGGCCCTATATTGGCCAAGTTATATGGGGTAAGACTAGAGACAGAGTTGAGTACTCTCGCTGAGAGGAAGGGTATCAGGGCTGCAGGACAGGCAGGTTTCAAACGAGATTACTCTACTATTGACCACATCTTCACTCTGCGATGCCTGATAGACCAGGCAAGGGTGAGGAAGAGGAGATTATATTGTTGCTTTGTGGACTGCCGCAAAGCATTTGACACTGTTCCCAGGGACCGACTCTTCAAACGACTACTTGATATCGGAGCTCCGGAGGAGATGATATGGGGGATCTACGCCTTATACGAGAGAGTATCTGGTAGAGTCAGATGCCCAGGGGCTTATCTGATCCACTTGCTAGCACTATCGAGGTGAAGCAAGGATGCCCTCTTTCACCCACCCTCTTTGGTCTCTACATTGATGAGATAGTGGACTTCATACAGCAGCAGGGGGGAGATGGCATTGAGGTACGGGGATCCATTGTCCATATTCTTTTATACGCTGATGATATTGTATTGGTTTCAGAGTCTGCAGAGGGCCTACAGCATCATCTACATGGCCTAGATGACTTTTGCAAACACAGGGTTATCTGTGAACCTTGGTAAAACCAAGGTCATGATCTTTCATACATCTGCACAGGTACGGAGACATAGTTTGTTCACAGCAGCAGGTAGACCAATCGAGGTGGTCGGATCATATGTTTACTTGGGAGTGACATTTACAGTAGCATCAGGGGTCTTCTCTATGTCTCGGGCAGCTCCGGACCGCATCACACCTGGGTACGCAACACTAGCTTTGATGGAGAGACAGTGCCACCAGGCATATTTTCAAGAGCCCCGCACAAAGGGGTGGCTCTTTGACACTTTGGTTACGCAAGCGCTCATGTATGGGGCAGCCATATGGGGGCCGAGACTAGCGACATCAGTATGGACAGCATTAGAGAGGCCACAGATCCTCATGCCACAAATCCTCATGATTGCCAGACTTATCCGAAGCAAGCCTTCAGTACCACATGATATCATTAGAGCAGAGCTCGTTGCACCACCGATGCTAGTTGAGCCGCTGTTCCAGACAGTATGCCTATTACACAGACTTCGGAGCATGGATACAATGTGCATTGCTTATCGTGCCTTCCAGGCATCACGTGATATGGCATCAGCAGGCGACACCTCCTCATGGTATGCACAGACACGAGATTGGCTAGCCCACCATGGCTTTGACATAGACAGGCTACCACCACTACAGTACGACTCACATGCACCCACCTACTCGCTCTCTCATCAAGAGAGGAATAGGGTCATTTGTCAGGGGATATGGCATACATACATACAGAGGACATGGGTGAGCCCTAGGGATACATTGCCACCGAAAATGCTCTATTACCGCGAGCATTTTCTACATATATCGGACGCGGGCTTCATCGAGATCCCGAGATACATGCAGACATACCTTCCCCACCACCTCCGAGTCGTCATTGGGAAGCTCCGGGTCTCATCACATCAGCTCGAGATTGAGAGGGGTCAGTCCAGGGGAGTCCCCCGTGAGGAGAGGTGGTGCCAGTATGCCAGACAGAGGTAGAGAGTGAGGAGCATTTTGTTATCAGATGCCGAGCATACTTAGACCTACGCGCACAGTTCAAGCTAGAGGAGTCACTCCAGTTGTGCATGACTATGGGAGACCAGGCGATTCACGCACGCCATGACATGGAGATACGGAGACGTCAGCAGCGCACCCCTATCGATTTGGACGTTCAGAGCATTTTGAGGATCGCCATGATGCTTTACCCACCGATGCATTATATCCTACACCCACTCCAGGCATTTAGTGGGTTGTGATACAATGGAGCCTCCCCTCCCTATGCATATCATATTTGTATCTCATCCATTGAGCATATAGAGTGCATACCCATAGCACCCCACACCCTGATGCCAGTTACTATCCACTCCTTTTATACCCGTTTGTGGTACTCACACTTTATTTTCCTTTTGGGATCGCAGTGGATTGGATCATACTGATGTATATGTTTTGTCTCATAGGCCGATTTTGGCCTCTAATAGACATTAAAATCTCTCTCTCTCTCTCTCTCTCTCTCTCTCTCTCTCTCTCTCTCTCTCTCTCTCTCTCTCTCTCTCTCTCTCTCTCTCTCTCTCTCTCTCTCTCTCTCTCTCTCTCTCTCTCTCTCTCTCTCTCATTGTTATTTACATAATGATTTGTTCAAAACTGATATGTCTAAATCATCATATTGTATAAAGATAAGTACTTCCAACACTATACTAGGTAATAATGACTTGTTGAAGATTGAATGCTGTGATTTTAATAAGTACAGCACAAGACTCCATGGAGTTCATCATAACCTAGCACATCATATATGCAAGCACTTCCAACTAAATTTAAGGAATCAATGACTGCCTAGACCACAAACATGTCGATTTTTGTTGCCTAAATAACATCCCAGGCTCACCATGGGTTTGAACCCTGGGCCTCGTAGTAGTGGTTCACTACAACTCAGGTTTACTACACATTTTTCAAAGGAAAATGAAGGATCACACAATTTATTTTATTTTAAAAAATTTATGCATGCATCTATCCTGAGTCCTAATTACTTTGTCAAATTCTTTCTTCTAAGCATATGCATACGTTATTTCGATCAATTCCTGGTTATTATCTAAATTTAAGAACAGGATATCTACATAATATCTACATCCTTTTCTTCACAAACCAAACTAGCCAAGAACAGAAGAATTCCCTGCAATAATAATACCAATCTAACCATTGTAAGAAACTTGTATCTCACATTCAAGAAAGCTAACTAAATCATACTTATTTGATAAAATAAGTATGGTGATCCAAACATTATGCTCGCATAGACAAAAACATTACATCACTGATTTATATCCAATGACCTATTCACTGGATTGATAGTGATGTCACCATTTAAAAGAATTTCACTCATCATGGAATACAAGACATTTCTAATGTAACATCTTTCACTAAAATCCAACTCATCGACACTAGTTTTGTGAGTGGATATTCCAGTGTATATACATGTTTGGTTTTTGTATTCTCTGACTATCTGGAATTAAAAACAAAATACATGGTTTGTGATTGCACTCACGTGCAATTATTAGGAAATATGTGAGGTCGAATAAATATTATGGTTTATGATCATAGTACAGTTATTAGGCTATCCATGAGGTCAAAAAGATTATACTTTAGTTCACCTAAAGATAAACACTATTTAGAATGTATTGACAAGTTAAATGATGGAAATAGTTCGACGACTAAATTAAGTGGGGTGAGAAAAAATGTGCCTATGATAAACATGCCTAACATTTCACTATGCAAATGCATAGAGCTCACTGAGCCACATTGTGGTAGACTACCAAACCCAATCCTTGGGTAGTATTAGCATTTCATGTTAACCACCAGTCTCCTCTTACAAAGTAAAAACAATGCAACTTCCTTGCCAACTGATGGACCTGAAGGGAGCGCTGGAGATTGACCTGTGTGTGGGTAGCAGAACAGGACACACGTTGTTATGATATCTGTACGAGAGAACGACAGAGAGAGAGAGAGGTAAAGTCCAGTCGACGTGTGGAAGCCCCTTCACACGTATTATGTGTTTGGGCATTTAGTTTTATTAGTTTAAGTGAGTAAGTGTAAACAAGGGTGTTCACACCCTAAGAACCATAAATGGTCATAGGCCACACGGCCTTTATTTCTACAAACTCCCACCTAAAGGCAATGTGCCAAGAAAAAATCAGCTAACTATGGTACAAGAGCTGATTTTTGAACTTACTCACCCAATGCCCATCAGCTGACGGCAATATGCAAAATGCTCCGCCGGCAAGCTCTTTGTCAAGAGATCTGCAGAGTTGTCATCCGTGTGTACTTTAAGAAGTTCAATGGATTTATCTTCACGCACGCTTCTGATAAAATGATATTTCAGCTCAATGTGCTTTGTCTTGGCATGAAAAACAGGATTCCTAGCCAACATGATAGCACTCTGACTATCACAATGCAACATAGGAATCTTTGCTTCAATGTGAAGCTCATCCATCAAACGCATAAGCCATAAGCCTTCTTTGCAGGCCTCAGTAGCAACTGCATACTCAGCCTCTGTGGTGGATAAAGCAACACATTTTTGCAGTCTAGATATCCAAGACATTGCACCACCTGTGAAAGTAAATACATAACCTGTAGTAGACTTTCTGCAGTCTGGATGTCCAGCAAAGTCTGCATCTGTGAAGCCAAACACACTCTTTTCTGACTTCCCAAAGCAAATGCACAAATCTTTTGTGCCCTTTAAGTATCTCAAGATGCCTTTCACTGCTTCCCAATGCTTTTTGCCGGGGTTACTCATGTATCTACTCACCACTCCCACTGCAAATGCAATGTCTGGACGTGTGGCGACCATAGCATACATTAAGCTGCCAACTGCTGACGCATAAGGAATTTTGGTCATTTCAGCTCGCATGTCATCCGACTTTGGGCAATCATCAGCACTAAGTTTCACGTATGGAGGTAACGGAGTATGAATTGCTTTTCCCCCTTCCATATTGAAACGCTGTATAACTTTTGTGACATACTCTTTCTGAGATAGATAAAGAAGACCCTTTGTCCTCTCTCAAAAGATACGCATGCCCAAAATATGACTTGCATCACCAAGATCTTTCATAGCAAAACGCTCATGTAAGCTGTGCTGTAATGCATCCAGTTCTTTAACATTTTTATCCCCAAGAAGAATGTCGTCAACATATAAAATCAGCAATAGGAGTCTGGAGACTTCCATCTATTGCCTTTTTTGTGTATAAAAACAATGATCTGCATTACATCTTTTGTAACCGAGAGATCTCATAAAAGCATCAAACTTTTGATACCAGGCACGTGGAGATTGTTTCAACCCATACAAGCTCTTAATGAGTCTACATACTTTCTTCTCCTCACCTTTTACCACAAAACCTTCAGGTTGCAACATGTATATGGTTTCAAGCAAATCTCCATGTAAGAACGTTGTTTTTACATCCCTCTGTCTTAATTCCACATCATCAGCTGCAACCATAGCTAGAACTAGCCTCAATGTAGTAAGCTTTACAACAGGAGAAAAAATCTCATCAAAATCAACACCATGCTTCTGTTTATACCCTTTTGCAACCAAACGTGCCTTGTACCTAGAGGAAGCATCCGTGGTGACCTTTTTCTTCAGAGAGCATTGCTTTATGCCATTTCTTATTGTCTGTTCGTGACATAGCCTCTTTATAACAAGATGGCTCTCCACAATCAGTAAGTATCACATAATCCATTGAAGGAACATATCTATCAGGAGGTCTAGTCTCCCGAGTCGACCTACGCACCCAATGATCCATAGCAGGTGGGTTTTCAGCCTGCAAATCATCAAAATTGGCGGGCTGTCCATCCGGTTGTATAGCATCAGCCGGCTGTCTTTGAGCATCCCACTGCTGCTCAATATGTGGTGCATCAATGGCAACATTATGAGGCTGATTTTCAGCACCTGTTTGCTGATTTTCAGCACCATTTTCAGCATTAAAATGATGCTGTACATTGGGCCTTTGTGGCTGTCCATAAGGTACATCTTCCCGAAAAATAACCCTCTTGACTTCCTCGGTCTTTATAGGGCGTTTATGCATGCATTTTTCATTGAAGATGACATCATTACTGCGTACTACTTTTCTCATTACGGGATCCCACAATCTATAACCCATTTCACCTTCCTCACCATATCCTAGGAAAATACATTTAGAAGACTTTGGTTCAAGTTTGGTGCGTAGTTCACTCCGGATGTAAACATAAGCCTCACAACCAAACACTCTCAAATGTGCATATGAGGGTGGCTTGCCAGACCACACCTCCTCAGGCACTCTCCCACCCAAAGTCTTACTTGGTGATCTATTTATTAGGTGAACAGCTGTACTAACAGCTTCTGCCCAAAAACCATGGGATAACGCAGCATGTGACAGCATACACCGGACTTTCTCTTGTATAGTCCTATTCATCCTCTCTGCAACTCCATTTTGGGGAGGGTTAAAAGGAGCTGTGAGCTCTCTTTTTATACCTTTAGTGTCACAGAAATTTTGAAACACCTTTGATACATACTCCCCACCATTGTATGAGCGTAGAGACTTGAGTTTCTTGCCTTTTTGATTCTCAACATATGCAAGAAACCTTTTAAATGTATCCAGTACATCATTTTTTAGGCGAATCGGATACACCCACGACTTGCGGGTGGCATCATCGATGAAAGAAACAAAATATTTCTTTCCTCCTAAAGACAATTGTGGCATTTCACACACATCAGAGTGCACTAAATCTAACTGTGAAAGTTTAGAAGTAAGTACCTTTTTATGCAATGTTTGAGCATGCCTGCCAAAAATACAATCTTCACAATGTGAGAAATCAGCAAATTTCAAACACGGCAAATAACCACAACGAGAGAGAGTTTCCATTCCCTTTTTACTCATGTGTCCTAACCGGCCATGCCACAAAGAAACACTCGGCTGCTCGGTTATGGCGACAACATGATCACACACACTAGAAACATACAAAGGATACAAGGTGTCACATTTGGAACCTTTTGCAACAATCCTAGCACCTTTACATATTTTCCATTTTTTATCACCAAAAGTAGTGTGATATCCAGCATCATCCAATGCACCAATGCTAATGAGACTCTTTCTCAATTGCGGCACATGTCGCACATTTTGCAATATAAACGTCATACCATCCGCAAAGGACAAATGCACACTGCCTATGCCTGATATCTCGCATGCATAATCATCACCCAAATGCACCGTACCATGTCTCCCACCTTTATACTCAGAGAACCATTCTCTGTTTGGTGTCACATGAAAAGACGCACATGAGTCAAGTATCCATATGTGCATATGCTCGTTAGAGCCCAAAACAAGAGTGTGTGCATCCAAAGAAGAAGCATTCAACACATCATTGCTACTCTCGCTGTCACAGCCACTAGCCATGTTTGCTTCTTCAATGACCACTGAACCCTTCTTTGTTTTCCCTTTGTCCTTTGCATTGGTTTCTACTTCTTTGCTCTTCTCTTTCTTCCATGCATAGCATTCACGTTTATAGTGGCCTTTCTTGCCACAATGGTGACACATTATATCCTTTTTGCTACGCGACTTACTACGTCTTTTCCCTTTTTCATCATTGTTATCTCTATGCTGAGATCTGCCCCTTATGTGTAATGCATTAGATGCAGCCACTGAAGAGGTGTTCTTCCTGTTCATCTCTTCCATGAGAAGAGAGCCCTCTACATAAGCATACATAAGTGTAGCATTAGAACTACTCAAAGCTGTCCGGAAAGTATCCCAGCTCTCGGGCAATGTGCACAGCAAGAAAGTAGCCTTGAACTCCTCGTCAATCTCAAATTACAAGCTCGTAAGCTGGCTGAAAATTGAGTTGAACTCATTGAGATGTACTGACATTTGTGTACCCTCCTTGATGCGGAGATCCATGAGCTTTTTGAACCAATACACCTAACTTGCTGCACTTTGTTGTGCATAGAGATCCTCCAACCTGTTCTACATTCCCCATGCAGTGTCCTCATTCTCTATATTGAACAAAAGACTATCAGACACAGAAAGCATGATAGTGGATCGAGCCAACTCGTCCACCTCTTCCCACTCCTCAGCGGTCATGTTTTCAGGCTTTACCCCCTGTGTTTTTATTGGCTTCGCCTGCTTCTTTTGCAACATAACATTGTAGCATTGCTTCTTCCAGTTGGCATAGTTATGTGCACCTTCAAGCTTCTTGATGTACAGTAAACTGCCACTTTCACTGCTGGAAGCCATTGCAAGTGAGTGCAGACACTAAAACCTTGCTGTACAAAAGGAAACAACCAATTTTCACGGAAAAACACCCTGAAAACAGTTTACATTCACTATCAGATTCTTACCAAAGATTTCCACAGAGTGTAATACATCTCTTGTTTGCTGAAAATTTGCTGTTTTAGTGCAAAAACAGACCCGTAAGCACCTGTCTTACTGAATTTTCAGACCTGGAACAGTAACCTGTGAACTGCTGTTTTAAAGAAGACCTGAAACAGTGACCTGTGAACTGCTGTTTTAAAGAAGACCTGAAACAGTGATCTGTGAACTGCTGTTCTTCAGTTTTAAACCCTAATTTCTCAGAAGAAAGGGTCACTGTGGGCCTATTAGTGAGGAGAATATTTCGCAATAGATTTTAGGCAAAATGGCTCCAAAACCTGTGCGCAGCAGCAGCCAGGAGATGCCTGTCTGTGCTCGCGAAAACAGCTCTTCTGCTCGCCAAAACCTGCGCGCAGCAAGCAGCCGGCTCTGATACCAGTTGATGGACCTGAAGGGAGCGCTGGAGATTGACCTGTGTGTGGGTAGCAGAACAGGACACACGCTGTTATGATATCTGTGACAGAGAGAGAGAGAGAGAGGTAAAGTCCAGTCAATGTGTGGAAGCCCCTTCACACGTATTATGTGTTTGGGCATTTAGTTTTATTAGTTTAAGTGAGTAAGTGTAAACAAGGGTGTTCACACCCTAGGAACCATAAATGGTCATAGGCCACATGGCCTTTATTTCTACACCAACATCTTGTGACCAAATCAATTTGATCCTTTATGATCAAAAAATTTACACACTTCAACAGCTTGTGACCAAATGAATTTGATACAGAATTCTATTCTGAGAAGCTATATCATTCATACAACATACCAATATAACAAATAAAAAATAAAGGAACACTAAATTTATGCAGTATGACTAAAGAGTGCTTGCTGACATAGTAAGCCCCCTCCATCTGCATTGACTTCATTAATCGTAATGGATAGTGAGAGGCGCTTCACAAGAAAATAGATATGTATACCATAATTTGTGCTAGAATCTCAGATAAAGAAAAAAGGGAAAAAATAGCTCAGACATTTCCAGCATTCAACTAGTAATCCTTAACGCATGCCTACAAAACCAACAGGATGAAGATAATTGGTCCCGAGATACACGACTTGTGCTCAATATGTTTCCATTGCACCTTATTCAATAAATGATACAACCTAACATAATGAAGTTAAGACAACCCAAATGTGATCATTCAAAAGTAATGACTCTTCAAAGCCAAAACATAGTACATGATAATAACGAAGGAAGAATTCTTGACCATGACATCCTAACCATGCTAGATACAATTCTCTAATGTGACATATGAACCCTGCTTGATTAAGTCCAAAGCACACTCATGATGCTGCACCTTGCTCTTTTGCAGATCTTTCTTTCTCAAACTCTTCAATTGCCATTTCCATCTCATCACTTCCACCTACTGCCTTTATTGTGTAGAGATAGACTGACCCCACAAACATGACAAGACCAGCGGCAACAGAAAAATTCTTTAGCTGCAGACGTGAGAAGAACCTTTGCCCCTGAGACGAAAAGCTTCCTGATTTGGTCATTTCCTGTTATATGAGATAAATACTCCTGTTATATGAGATAAAAAGTGAAGTTACTCAGACTTGCTCGTCCTGTTCTTCCCCCCACCCAGCCACATCTACACATACCATGCATAAACACCCATGCCCACAAGCACATGCATAGCAATGCCCATGTCCATGTCCATGCCCATGCCCGTGCGGTATGCCCATGCCCACACATCCATGCACACACACCCACAACCTAATCATGCCCACATGTACATACCACCCAACCATGAATGCATACACATCCATGCCCACACACATGCCCGCCACCCACACACCCATGTCCACATGCATGCACACACACACACCCATCCTCAGAAGCACACATGCCCATCCATGCACACAAACACATGCAAAAATGCGCATATACACATGTACATAGCAATGACTATGAATATATCATATAGTTGATAGTGAATATGTGTGCAATTCACTTTAATAGATAGATGAATAGATAGATGGATACAAAGATTGACAAATAGATAGATAGATAGATAGATAGATAGATAGGTAGGTAGACAATGTTAAAAAATAAATGTGAATTGAGTTCTCTAACAATGGTTTATTCATTTTGATAATTTTTTATTCTATTTCTCCTTTCTTTAGAAACACATTTTTTTTCTTTTCTAGCTATGGAGATGTCAAATTGGAAAGAAAGTAAGCTCTTTGGAAAGCTCGCTTGAAAATTGATATGTACCTTCATAAGTTTAGAGTTATCCAAACTTACGAACCCAAGATAGAGAACACAAACACATACATAATAGAAAAAACAACTAACAAAAGCAAGAGACTACACAAAAAATAAGACCAATATAAGACATGAAAAATACAAACAAGAAAGAAAACCAATACAAAAAGAGCCACACTAAAAATAATAATCAATATTTAAGTTATATATATATATATATATAATAAATAAATATATATATATATATATATATATATATATATATATATATATATGTGTGTGTGTGTGTGTAAATGCAAATTAAACAAAAGCAAAAACAAAACAAAAAGTGCATCATCAACTTCTATGTATGTCCAAACTAAAAAGCATCAAAATTAAACTTTATCATGCATAACTTGGACAAATAGCTATGACATCCCTACTCACGTCATCAGTGCCCTAGAGTACATCTCTACCAAAATCAACGAACTGAGTTTCTATCACTTCCGGAAGTGAAGGGAAAACTCAGCCATGATAAAGTCTTGCACAAAGAACAAACAAATAATAAAAAGAAAAAAATTAAAATAGGAATTATAAAAAATAAAATTAATAAATATATAAATAAATGAATATATATCTATATCTATATATATATATATATATATATATATATACATATATATATATATATATATATATATATATATATATATATTAAATATATATATATATATATATATATATATATATATATATATATATATATATATATATATATTTAATATATATATATATATATATATATATATATATATATATATATATATATATATATATTAAAAATATTATATATATATATATATATATATATATATATATATATATATATATATATATATATATATATATATATATATATATATATATATATCTTGAAAATTAATATGTGCTGAAATTTTGATTCCCTTGAGGGATTTATTTTCTATCCCATCTTTTCCTATTTTTTAGAAAGTATATTTTATTTTCCAACTACGGAGGTGTCAGATTAAAAAGAAAGCGAGCTCCTACAAAAGCTCTCGTAAATATTCATATGAGCAATTTCCAATGGGCATAAATCAAGGGCTTTGATTTAAAATTGAAGAAAGCTTCTCAGCAAGAGTGGTTTTCCTAAAAAAGAACATGAGAAGTCATCTCAAAACAGAGGCATTGATTAAAAGTTAGCTTTTCAAACTATTTTTTATACAAATTAATCACATACAGCCTAATTTGAACCTATGCGCAAGTTTTTTATCCTCTTGTGTAGTTTTCCGCATCATCTCTGCACCTTGACGGTTTGAAGCTTAACAATCAAGTTTTGCTGCAGATTTCAATCAGATCCTTCCTCTATGACTTTCTCCAAAGCCATCTTATGCTTCTACAATACTTAAAACTGCTGAGATTACCTTTGTTCAACTATATTTCGGTGATCTCCAGATGTATTTCTACATATGATGTATCCATCCTCTAAATCTGAAATTACTTCATTCTCTTCAATTTTTCAAAAAATTCTATCACAACAGTCGTGTTCTATGCACGTTCTTGATTGATTTTTCATACTACTACATATTTTCACAAGTTTGAAGGCTATTTAAAGAAAGTGGTCTGATTATACATCATTTTCTTCATCATCTCTATCAAAGATCTTATTTTTGCAGATTATAAAGCTCAAAATTTCTGTATATCCAACCTATTAATATAAAAACGTTCCTTTATCAATTATATGCTCGAGTCCTTAAGAGTATTTTCTCCCAGTCCAGTCATATTGAAAGTCCCAAAGTTTGTTATTGATCTCACCTCCCAACCCTCCCAGCTGTAGACCCAATATGGGCTCACAAAAACCCTAATTTCCAACAACCCTAATTTTTGGTACTTAGCCAAGCTTTGGTCACAGAAGGTCAAAAAAATTTGTCAACTCATCAGATAGTAATTGAGAAGAGCTTTCATTTGGTATACAACATTATGTAATCAGAGGTCCAAGAGTGCAAGAAAACCCTAGCCCTCATTTCTGTCCAAAATGTTTTTTTGCATATACCTCTTACTCGAGACATGTACATCAAGGAAAGCATTTTATTTTAGTTTTCCCATGTTCACATTGTGAGATCGTAGGGATTTTATGCTCCAAAAGCTGGATCATTATTTTTTAATTATTGCATATGCTTTTGTTGCTTTTCGTTAAGATTTTTTCGGCCAAAAGATATAAATTAAGAGGTTAGGGGTCACTCTTGGTATCTTCTAAGATCAGCTTCTAGCATACTCAAGAAGAGTTGAGTGCTCTACCACTTGGAGGAGGTGTTCCCAACTTTTGGTGCAAATTTGGAGGACATTTTGAACAGCCGACCATCGGCTCTTGCTCCTTTTTGTAAGTAGCAAGTCCAATTTCAGTTCTTCTTCTATTGTTGCTCCTGTTCCAAGGTTTTTTTGCCTTCTACTTCAACACAAGGAGGAGATTATCTTGCTATTTAGGTCAATTTCTGATTTAGGGTTTCTGAAACCCTAATTTCAGGGTTAGGGTTTGCTGTAAAATAGTTCTATACTGTTTCTATTCACTTCAATTGCACATACTCACACTCTTCATACCTCTTAGGCACTTTATGCACAATTTCTTGTATCTAGAACAATAAATTCAGCCTAGATTCAGTTTTGTATCTAAATTTAACCTACATTCAGTTTCATAATCATTACACACATTGTAACTTGACATTCATACTAGTAAGTGTGTAAGAAAGCATTCAGCTTACTTTGACACTTTGAAAAATTGTGTATTCTCTCTCTATTTCTAATTCATCTAATTTTGAGTCTTAAGGTGTGTATGCTAAGGTTCATGTGTTGGAAGATCCTATAAACCTGTGAATATTATTATTAGGGCCCACCTCACTTCCAACAGAGAACACATGCGCCCAATTTGGTCAAGTGGTTCCACTAAATTTATGGCATGTGGCTTCCATATGGCGGATTTCTATTGAACTCCTACTGAAAGTTTCCTTGCTGCCCAAGCAATTGCCTTGGTGTCCAAGCATTTGCCTTACTACCCAATTAATCGCCTTGTTGCCCAAGTAATTATGTGGGGAAGAAAAAAAAAGGCCACTGCCCATCTAATATGATTGCCTTCAAGGATGCCTTGCTGCCCAAGGAAGATGGCTGCTTCTTTTCCATCAACCTATGAATGAATTACATGCTACAGGTTGCACCCTCACAAGAAGGTGCTACTACAAAGACAAATTAGGCTGCGGAGGGGTGCAAAGTCGGGGCAACCAATAGGTATGCTGGCTGTCCATCCTTCCGTACAGTGTCTTCTTCACTTCTTCCTCCTGCTTTTCTACATAATCTACCCTTCATAATCTTCTCTTGTTTCTCATAACCTCCTGATTGTGCACCTGTGATACTTTTTGCTTTTGGCATTGGTTCAAATTGCTTGCCAAACAAAAACACCTTTTGCACCTCAACAAAATGCAAATTTGCAAACACCAAATAATTCATACCTGCAAAAATCGTGTAGTACCATCCCCTCATACATAATGCACTCAAAAATTTTAGTGGGCATCTTTCTTGCACCTCAAGGTATCTTTTGAAAAATTGAATTCTTATAAAAACTATGATGCAACAATTTCCGATGTAGTACATTTCGATGTAGCATATTCCAATATAGTGTATCTTAAATTTTATTGATCTCCACACTTGATCTGATTTACCTAGTATTGGTTCCAAAATTAGTTGCCCCACCTATACTAATGTTGTTTCAATCCAACCATAATGAGGTGGATTCCTTTGAAACTTCTTTAACCTAAATCCATTTATCGACTTCTCCACTCTAGTCCCAACCACATCTGCTACAATAAAGGTTCCTTGCCCTAAATCTTCCACAATTTAATATGGCCCTTTATACCTTAATGTAATCTTACTTGAGTGAGGTCCCAACTTTGAATTATATATCATTACCCTATCTCTACTTAATATACCTTAAGTTTAACATTCATAGTTACCCAAGCCTGTCTTCGTCTCTGAATGACTTCAAAAGTATAAGAACTGACCAATCACTCCTCCTCTAATTGCATCAAGTATTTATATCTATACTTAACAAACAAACCCAAAGACATCTTTTCAGTTGCTACCCTTAAGCTTGGAACCACAAACTCCATTAGTACCACTGCCTTAAGCCCATACACCAACTTGAATGGTGTCATACATTTTGTTACTTTGAAAATTGTTCTAAAAGACCACAAAGCCAAATCTAATTTGAGATTCCAGTCCTTCTTATTGTCCTACACAATCTTTTTAAGAATTATGATCAATGTCTTATTAGTGCTTTCCACCTGTCCATTAGCTTGAAGATGGTAAGTTGTAGATTTCTTATGCATAATCATATGGGTTCTTGTTAATTCAAAAATTACCTCATTTAGGAAATGAGTTCCCTTATCACTAACATTCCACTAGATACCCAAACCTGTTCATTATGTTATGATATAAGAATCGAGCCATAGTTTTTGCTTTGTTATCTTTAAGAGCTACTGCTTCAATGCATTTTGTACAATAATAAGTAGCTACCAAAATATAGAAATTACCTCTTTGATTTGTAGGTTTGACGAGGCCCACAAAATCCATCCCTCGTTTCTAAAAAGGTTCTAGAGGTAGAACAGGTTGATCATAAATTCTATCGGCATTATTCGATTGACAAAGCTTTTGAAAAATGACACAACTTTTTGCAAACTCATGAGCATCCTTCAACGCTTTTGGCCACACCACAACCCAACTTGTAAAATCTTTTTCCCTATATCACTTGAAAAATGTCCTCCTTCTAAGTTGAAAGGAGCTTCTTGCAATACCACTTTCTATTCAAAATTAGGTACACATTGCCTACTTATCTGATCAATACCATTCTTATATAGTGCCCCTACAATTACTAAATATGGTCTACCCTTCAAGGAAAACTTTTTTCTTTGGTCTGAAGTAAATTTTTTGGCATAATCCCATCTATCGAAAATACTAACAATTAATCATACCAAGAATCCGACTTAGAAACCCATTCATTGAATAAAGAAGCATCAGGTAACTCATCATCCACCCTAATTGGTGCTTCACCTATTTCTAACCTGCTAAAATAATTTGCCATAGCATGTTCCTTCCCTAGAGTATGGATAATCACGAAGTCCAATTCCTATAGTAGAAGTATCCATCTTGTTAGCCTATCTATTAACAAAGGCTTTTTAATGAGATGTATCAATGCTTGGTGATCCACATGAAACGCAACCTTATTCACCAACAAATAATGTCTAAACTTATTCAAAACATACACCATTCCCAAGGCCTCTCTTTCCATCACAGCATAATTTTTTTACTTGACTTGCATGATAGATCATCCTAAATCACCCTTTCACCTTTTCTTGCATTAAAATTGCTTGTACCTTGCCCATACCACCACATCTGAGGCATCAACAAACATGTGGAAAGGTAATGACCAATCTAGTGGTTGCAAAACTTGTGCAACAACGACTATCTTGTTTAACAAATGAAATGATTAATTTTCTTACGGCTTTGCCCACACAAAAGGAACAACTTTCTTGGTTAAATGTGTCAACGGCATAGAAATATTAACTAAATATCGGAGGTACCGAGCATGCCATTTTATCTAACCTACAAATCTCATTACTTCAAGATTTTGCTATCTGAATAGCCTCCACCTTCTTTACATCTATTGCCATTCCTTGACCGGATATGACACGACCTAATAAAACTCCACTCTTGACTGCAATCACATTCTTATACAGACTCAATACCAATTTGTATTGTTTGCATCTTTCAAAACATAACTTCAAATGTAGCAAGTGCAAGTGCACCTTACCGAAAACTAAAAAGTCATCAACAAAAACACTCATGAAATCTTGTAAATAAGATTCAAACACTTTATGTGCCACATAATTAAAGCAAGTGGGTCTGTTCTTTAGGCCAAAGCTCATCACTGTGAAAACATATGCACCAAATTCTCTAATAAGGGCACTTTTGTTGGAAACAATGTCCATAAGTCCAAAGGTCACAGCATATGAGGAACCATCCCATTTCTTTCATGTTTTCCCATCCAACTCCTTCATTTCTGGTGCACATGTGATTTCCTCGTGCAAACAAATGCATCTTATGAGTGACTCGTGATGGACGTTGCACTCTAGGCATGCTTCATGGACAAAAATCAAAATTGCTCATCTAAAGTTCTTCACCCAAAAGGGTTGAAGGGCATCCAGCAAGCAAATATTCTGCATGTGCTTCTTTCCTTCCTCTCCTTTTGAGGTGGCTGCTCCCATAGAGCCCTCAGCCCCCCTTTCTCTATCAAGCCACACACACAGCCTATAGGCAGACGACAATGCCCCCTCTCTATCCCTGCAATAGAAGGAGAGATGAAGTCATGGCTGCCAACAAGTGTGTGATTAGAAAGGGCCAATCATCCAATCATCTACCTACATGGAAAGCACGTAAGAGGTGGTACTTACATGTGCTCTCCAACCACCACGTTGCATGTGCTCCCCTGCTCCTTCCTCATGCTAAAAGTGTCCCATACCAAGCTGAGCCAGCTCGGCTCCATAAGCTTTGATGGTTTTGTGCACATATTCACAAACAATAGAAGGGAGGACATCAGACTCACCTCCAAGCAATAGAACCGATACGGGCTGACCCTTGAGCCTTGGAGCCTAGGAGTATGTAGCCAAGCGGGCAGCCACCTCCAAGGGATTGGCGTCCCATACCTCCAGCCTCCCACCTCTACCGATGGCGATGCTCTATCAAAGAGCTAAGAGTCCAAGTGCCAAATGCAAGGAATGTCTCACAAATGAGCCCATGGTCCTATTTATGGGCTTCAATGAGGAGATGGCCTAGTTCACACTCAAGACTCAGTTCAAATTTGACCGACCACTTTAACTAAAGGCACCCATCCAGATCTCCTTTAGCTTTGGGGACATAACACTAGAGGAGCTCAATTCTATTCAAGTTTTTTGAGATATAATCAATTTTCGCATCAAGGTTAAGTCATTGGCCATGGCTGAAAACAATGATATATTTTGCATGTTAGCTATTGAGGATAAGTTGGATGGTTTGAACTATCCATTTTGGCAAACATGATGCATTATGTATTGGTTGCAAATGGATTTGGAATATTGTGCAAGGTGTTGAAGTGCACCCTTCCACGCTTGCAAATGTTCAAATAGAGGTGATGTCGAGGATGTTGAAGGTTCAAGTTCTAGAGGAGTTCCTATTTTGAGTCCTCTTGAAACTCCGATTTTGATTATGTCAAGTACATCAACCGCTTCCCCATTAAATCAACAACTTCGATTGGATTACAAAGATGCGCAAGCACAACCTTGATTGCTTTAACTCTTGAGCGTCGTATTATTCCTCATACTCACTCATGCAAGCTAATAAGGATACTTGAGATACTTTTTCCACTTTGTATCTAGCAAGAAATGAGGATCATGTTGTTTACCTGTGAAAGCATATCAATGAAGATGATTCCATGGACAAATTCCTCACAAAGATCAAAGATATGAAACTGCAATTAATTGTTGCTTATGAAATTTTAAATTAAACCCAAATGCCTTAAAATTTCAAGAGTTAATTTTTGTTTTGCTACAACAAGACCAATCCATGCAAAATAGGTCCATTATGCATGTTGCATATCAAGTCTTTATTGCTAGTCAAAAGGGCAAGGGTAAAGAGGGCTCTTCCTCTAGTAGGCAAAAATCTATAAGTGTTGCACAATCAAAGAAGGAAAACGAAGATGAGAAGAAAAGAAGATACACAAACATAGATTTGCAAATACTATAAGGCAAATTATCATATCATAAAGAACTCTCCTAAACTTGCTACTAAACAGGCAAGAAGAATGAGGTTGGAATGGTTGGAGAAGCTTCACGGATTGAGGCTACAAACTTAGTGCAAAAGGAAGAATGGGCATTTACTAAATGTAGTTATGATCCATCCGGCTTCGATTCATGCTCATTGTATGTTTGCAATGGACTCATATGTTTGGTACTTTGACATTGGTGCAAACAAACATATTACCTCTCAATGTACTTTCTTCATCTCCCTTGAGCCTCCTCTCCCATTGGAGCCTCCTCCCCAATGGGAATACTCTCACATCTGTAAACAAATCCTTATATCCTATCATGGGAGTCGAAAAAATTGTTCTTAGTGCATCTAATGGAAATACATTCACATTATCATATGCTCTATATGTGCTATGAATGAAGAAAAATATATCATTAGTGTTAATACTAGCCAATATTGCCTTGGAAGAAAAATATATCATTAGTGTTAATACTAGCCAATAAAGCTTGTTAATGAGAGGCCTATCGTTCATGATCTCTCTTATGGAAACAAAATTATTGATATGGTATGTTGTATCATGGACTACATAAGCTCATAAATTATGGAAAATTTATGAATGATTATGCATGTGAAGCACAAGATTTGCAAGCCATCTAAGATACAGAACTTTGGCATGCACGTCTTGGCCATCTAAATTTTGTTAGTTTGTTAAGCCTCCAAAAGTCTAATACGGTGTCCTCTTTGCCTACACTTGAGATACTAAGGGCTCTATTTTGAGTAAGATGCAATGTTCTCCCTTTCCTAAATGGTACATTAAGAGCTGAACATGAATCACAACTCATTCACAATGATGTTTGTGGTTCTATGAAGACAAAATCTTTTGCAATTACCTATTATTTTTTGGGTTTTATTGATGGCTTTTCTAAGCATGCATGGATCTACCCGCTAAAGCCAAAGTCCAAAGCCTGTATGTATTTCAAATACTTCATAGTCATGGCTAAAAATCGGTTAACATGTAAAATGGGCACCCTACATTCTCATCGAGAGGGGAACTATATGTCTTCTAAATTCAACGCATTTCTAGTTGAGCATGAGATGAAGCATCACTCTACATCACTCTATACACCACAATAGAATGGTATTGCCAAGAGGAGATACAAGTCTCTCATGGAAATGACATGGTCAAAAGTTAGGCATTACCTCATAGTTCTTGCCTTCTCATTTGTGTGCTTTTGGTTGTCTCGCATATATGATATGCATTAGTACCTAAGCAAGAATGCAAGAAATTGGACAATACGGTTATGAGATGTATTTTTCTTGGGGTACAATTTTGAGAGCAAAGGCGATCATCTATGCCACCCACAAACTAAATGCATTTTGGTTTGTCGATATGTTTATGTGAAGTATGCAGTGGATCCTTTACTTTCATGTATCAAGAAGACTTTTTTGAGCTCAAAGGATGTGCATGATAACTTCTTTCCTTTTTTCACTTGTGGACAGTGAAATGTATCTCCTAGTGAGGCAACTTCTCAAACCTATGCAAGTCTTAAAAGAGAATACAAATCGTTCCATTTCTAATGCACATGTTCATTATGCAATCACCAATGAGAGAGAAGATGTTGATGAGGTAAAATCCATGCCCAAATGGTTGGTGCGAACCTTGAGAGATATTAAGTTAGATGCGCCTTTTCTTTATCGTACTCCTTCATGCTTTCATGGTGCTTCATTTGCATCACATTACTTTGCAATGGTTGTTTCCTAGCCTTTATGATGAGGATGTGGTTGTCTCTTTTGATGAAGCACAAAAATCGTATGGTTGTTATGCAACCAAAATTTGATGTTATTATGAAGGATGGTACTTACTCTTTATGTGACTTGCCTCCTAGCAAGAAGGCCATTGATACTAAATGGGTCTATTAGTTGAAATGCAAGCCTCATGGTAGTGTTGATCGCTCTAAGGCTAGAATTAGAGCTAAAGATTATGCTCAAAGAAAAAGGCATCAATTTTTATAAATTTTGCTCCTAGTACCTATGTGTCGTATGGCATCCAACCATAGCATTTGTGCACTTGAAGTTCACAATGATTGAAATGTACATCAGTAATACATCAAAACTACATTTTTTAATGTGAAGCTACATGAATAAGTAAATATTTCTCAGCCCTGTGGTTCCATACAAAAAGGGTATGAAAACAAAAGTGTGCAATTTAAAGATGGCATGCATAGATTAATGCAAGCACCATGTGATCGATATGGGAATATGAGAAAATATCTGTCTATTTCTCAACATATGGATTTCATAATAATCCAATTTAAACCATGCTCATGAAGTACTTTTGGCCTTAGGGACTATAAACCCATTGCGACTCCCATGGAGACAGGTTTATGATTAAGTCTTCATGATGTTGGAGATGCATTTGATGTTGGTCTCCATCAACAAGTTGTTGGATACCTTATTTATGTATACATCACTCGGCCTGATATTCAATTTGCTCCCTGTCAAATGTGCAGAATGCATTGAACCCTATACCACAACTAGTGTACTCTACAATATGAAGTGTTTAAGAATCCTGCCGTAAGTTTGACTTTCTTTCTTGAAACGCCTTTATACCTCCGTATAGTGAGGCAGCCAATACGTTCAAAGCAACAAACGTCGTTTGTCATTATAGAATCAAACAATGCAACTAAATGTTCCTATCTTCCATATATGCAACTACATCCTATCGGAAAGTTCAATAATTGCACCGAATGTAAGTTTTTAACTTCTTGTGCTGAACGATGAAAGAGTGGAATGTACATACTACGATTCTGTACACGACTTGAACCTCAGTGGATGGACAGCGTTTTGGACTAGTCATGGAGCTGCTGGGCAGTTCTTTTGTCAAACGAATATATGCGTATGATATTTCTTGCCTTTCACGGAAATACAAATGTTCGCTAGTTGCACAAATCCATTGTTTGGCATGTGTGCCGAAGGCTAATAAATATAGACAGAGAAAGGCGATCTGTTTAGGTAAAAATGGACACACAAAAAACTCCTGCATCGTTATAGCTCTTAGAACTCTGATCATCATTAGAGGCTATTGTCAGAATTCTTTTTTCACAAGGTTTCGAAGAAGAATAAGATGATCGTCAAAACACTGATGTTTTGAAGTGCAAACGTGACATACCGCGCAGGAAAAGAAACTGACAGAGTGATGGCTGCTAACGGAACCGTGTTTACGAGCTGCCGAGCGTCTAACAATGGAAGAACGGGAGCAGAAAACGTAGAATGCAATGAGAGACGAGCAGCCTCCGGCCGAAGAATTAAACCAGGGAATGCGCCATTTCGTCAACACCTTTCGACATATCTTGGTGAAGTTTTGAACTCGCAATAGCAGTCCATTTACATGAGCAAAATACTTTTGGTTACAAGAAGGTTCTCCGATTCTTTTCCCATGTGTCGGTTATGGGGATGTTGATTCTCATTGGTGTCCGTGTGCAAAGCCAGCTCTATCCAACATCCAACTAGATGTTTCCATACATGAGTTCCGATGGCACTAGTGGTGGTGAAGTGATACACGAGAAAAAAACCATATAGGGAGAATTGAGTCAAGGAAGAAAGAACTTGATAGAGAATGGGGTCAAGCGGAAGAGGATCTACGAGTTCGATCTTTTTTGTCCTTGATACACAAGAAAAAAACCATCTAGGGAGAATTGAGTCAAGGAAGAAAGAATTTGATAGAGAATGGAGTCAAGCAGAAGAGGACCTACTAATTCCATCTTTTTTGTCAGTCTTCTTCTTCTTCTTCTTCTTGAGTAATCCATTGTCGTTTGTCGAATTTTGTAAAAATAAGTAATCCATTGTAGTTTGTCGAATCTTGTATAAATAAGTAATCCATTGTCGTTCACCCAATCTTGTCAAAATAAAAGCACTTAACTTTGAACTTCTCATTCTTCATGATGTTCTTTTTTATTTGAAGTACATTTTTTAAGTTTCCATTATTTTCAACATCATGATTCTTCACTTACATTTTCTCATCCAATTACATAGCTTTGAGCTCCTTGAAATGTAAAAACAATATTTTTAATCAGAATGTTAAGGTTGATGATCAACCCATCAAAGTTGGGTGGAAAGACTCATGCATCTCCTTACAAGATCTTTAGTATTCTTTGATATCCCCACAATACTTATTTGGTCCTAAAGATTATTTATCCACATGATATATGTTTCTACAACTTTTCCCTTATGCAAATGCTTTACTATCATTATTTTTGTTCAAATCTTGAACACGTGTCCTATTTTCTATCGTATGTTGAATCCTCGTTACACCCCAAGCTTCACTCACCTCATGTGTATGTTGAATGAGACTTGGAACAAAATGGATACTATAAGTCACTATGGCACACTATGCATCCATCTTTTTTTTATCTCCATTTTAAGTAGATAAAAGCATTTGTAGGAACCAAGTTGAGGGGATTGGTTGATCTTGATACCACACAAGTTCTCCATCAATACTTAGAGTCATTTCAATAATTTCTCAAGAAATGAGGACTTCCATGTGAACTCCCATAATCTTTAGATCCTTCAATCAATCTTATTTTTGCAAAGGCTATAGAAAGAACTCATAGCGTTTGGATTTTTCGAGTAGCATTCCTACTTCCACAACTTCCATGTCCCAAGGTTGTATAGTAAGGACTTGAAATATGTTCTTAAAACACAATTATTTCTTAGAATTATAACTTTGATACCATTAACGGAATAGTGGACAATGGAAGACAAACAAAGAAAAAAAGATAGACCAAGATAACTCAAAACTTTGATTACCAAAAATTGCCAAGATATATTGAAGGCTAGTAGAAAGTTTCACATTTTATGCACATATAAGAGGTTTAATGGTTATCTTGACTACAAATGTGAGATGGTACCAAAAGAAAAAGACCACCATTTTGATGATGATATGTGAGGATCTATTGCCCAATCATGTGTTTTTCTTACTCTTTAGCAAAAGGTTAGACCATGCATATAGATCCTAAAAATTTCAAGTTAGCCAAGAGTCATATGACAATAATGTATGGGTCAAAAATGCCACAGTAGGTTCAAGGTTAGTAAACGTTACACCCAAAGATGTTTTAAGCCTAGTCTTTTGTTCTGTTTCAATTAAATATTGAGGTCAATTCTTACAAAAAACTTTATCTTTAATAGCTCCATGAAAATTATCTCATAAACATGAATTCTACAAATCATTGGCCAATCTTATGGTGTCCAAATTTGTAATTTGTGAAATATTGATGTCCACGTGGCTTCTTTTTATATGGGACCTTAGAAGGTTGGGATATTACACTTGATATCTTAGGTGATTGAAAGATGGACAATTGAGATGTTATGAATAGCACGTAATGTTCCTATTGATATTGTAGAAAGGATAAGTATCATGAAGGAAGTATATCTATCAATATAGATTTCTCATTGTTGGAGAGGTTAAACCCTTCAACACTTTGGAGATCCCATTGGTTCACCAAAGAGTGGGAACATGCATGTCCAGCTTCCCAATTTCTTTCTTCATAAATCCATGCTTCAATTTTGATACAGATACTTTACTTTGAAGTCTCATAGTTCAAGTAAGACCATACTTGTCATAATTGAAGTATAAATGAAGATCTTGGAAGTTGTCTGCTTCATGTTCTTCCAACACTTGTTGATTTGTACATGAAGTTCTTTTAAGTTCACAACTGCTAGATACACTCAATACTCCACCCTCAAGTGACCAAAAATGATCCATGGTGCTCTACATTGTAAGAGACCCCCATTATGAAGAGAAGCAATTATGAGAGCCCGAGACATTCGTGGAACCCTAAATTCTAAGTTAGATGAGGTCTACCCATGATCGTCGATGGTAATAGATGATCTTTGTGAGCCTAGCCATTAGGTTAGGTAGGTCATAAACTTCGGGGCCATTGGGTTGCCATTCAAGGTGAAAATAAAGCCCTTGTGGTGTCGTGTAGTTTCCCCATAGAACCTTAATGGGGGGGAGTGTAGAGGAGGCTTTCCCCCTTCTACGGGTTATGACACCCTGTGGAAGTTTAAAATCACTTCTATCCTTGTTTCATATGAGCTTTTAGAGATTGTTCTTGGGACTGATCATGAGCCCCAAGAAACACTTGATCCAAATAATCTTGGTTGAATGATTCCTCTTGATGTTGATTTTCTACATGCTTGGAAACATAGAAATACAGATGCACTGTATGCTCTAGTTACAAGTACTATTGATAGTGTTCCAAGTCTCATTTAGCATACTACCAATGCATGTGAAGCATGGAACATATTGAGAAATCATTATGAAATTCATCATCAGAAATGGATTTAGAACTTGGAGAATCAACTAGCAACAAAAAGGTTTGTTGATGGGGAGATTGCAAAGGTGTTTATCACTTTCATAAAGAAACCACGAGATCATATGGTGGTGTAGGTGTACAAAAGTCAAGTGAGAAGCTAGCCTGGCATTGCCTTTGAATTTGTCCACCAAAGTTTTGTTGGTTTGGTAACTGTTCTAAATACTCAAATCAGAACTCAACCTCTAACTTTTGAAGAATTCATTACCTTGCTCATAGAGGAGGAGTTGTAGCTTAAGGTAAGGAGTGGCAGTAACAAAGGAGTTGCTTCATTCACAACAAATGCCAAACAAGGCAAAGTGGAATCTTCAAAGGATGGAGATAAAAAGAAGAACAACAAAAAAATTTTCAAGGGAGAGTGTCTCCATTGTAAGAAGAAAGGCCACAAAATTCAAGACACTTGCATCAAGAATGCAGAAGAGAAGAATGGTTCTTCAGAGGTGGAAAGGGGAAGGCACCTACCAACACTACAGAAATAGATATTGAAGTATTTTGATGGTGATGCACCGCAATGCACTCTCCTTGTCAAGAGCTCCACGACGATATCCTCAGAGTAGAAAATCGAGATCCTAGGGCCGCACACGATACTCCGCACAGAGGCTGCAGAATACGCAAAAAACCATAGTACACAGGGAGCACGAAGACATACTTATTAGGTGTTACGAATGTGGTCAAACTTATAGTATGTGACTGACTAGGCCACTATATGTTTTATTAAAGAACATATACAAAGAAGTGTCCAATGGCCATTTGGCCTTTCACATGGACACTAATGGTAACAATCTCCCACTAAAGGCCAATATGGCCAAAGCAATTATGGGAGAAAAATAAAGAATGATAAAGAATACATGAGTGTAAGTATACAAATAAACCTCCCACCTGATGGGCATGTTACACAGTATACAAGTGACTGTGTAAGATCATTAATCAAGTAACCCCCATCAAGTGACAACAGTGTCAAAAGCTATCCTGTGGTAGAGCTTTAGTCAAAGCATCTCCAGCATTATCTTGAGTGTGGACCTTCTCAAGAATAATGCACTCAGTGGCTAACCAATCTCTAATGAAGTGATACCTCACCTCAATGTGCTTGGTCTTTGCATGATAGACCAGATTCTTAGCCAAAGCAATGGCACTCTAACTATCATTGAGCAAACGAGGTACATGCTAAGGTAAACAAATATCACAAGCTAGAAGAGAAAGCCACATTGCTTCCTTACATGCCTTCACTTGCTGCAACATACTCTACTTCTATGTTGGAAAGAGCTCTACATTCTTGAAGACAAGATCTCCAAGAGATAGCACCTCCAACAAAATGAAAAATGTACCCTAATGTAGACTTACGATTGTCTACACAACCAGCATAGTCAAAATATATGTAACCAATAATGGATGCTTTCCCTCTACCTAAGCATAGACACTTGTCCTTAGTGCCACTCAGATATCTTAAAATAATCTTGACATTTCCCACTATTTCTTTCCCGGATTAGATATATACCTGCTCAGAAGTCCCACTGCAAATGCAATGTCTGGTCTCGTAGCTACCATAGCATACATGAGACTACCAACAACAGACTGATAGGGAATTATGGTCATGAATTCCTTTTCCTCATCTGATTTGGGACAATCATCCTTACTCAATTTCACATATGTGGGTAAAGGTGTACTCAATGCCTTTCCACCCTGCATATTGAACCTATGAAGTACTTTGGACATTTACTCACTTTGAGACAAGTATATGCATCTTTTACTCCTATAACGAGTAATGTGCATGCCAAGAATATGTTTGGCATCCCCCAAATCCTTCATATCAAATGTCGAACTCAACTTCTTTTTGAGAATTGACAAGTCATAAGAGGACTTCCCAACAATCAACATATCATCAACATAAAGTATCAAGCATATCAAGCTGTTATTCAAGCATCTCTTTGTGTAGAGACAATGATCCTCATTGCTTCGAGAATAGCCTTGAGACTTCATAAAAGCATCAAAATTTTGGTACCATTGTCTAGGGGACTGTTTAAGTCCATACAAGCTCTTCTTGAGCTTACAAACTAGACTTTGCTTGCCAGGAACTACAGAACCCTCTGGTTGTTCCATATAGATCTCATTTGTAAGATCTCTATGCAAAGCAATTTTCACATCCATTTGGACTAGCTATAAGTCCTCCATTGCAACAAATCTAAGCAACATGCACAGGGTAGTCATCTTGAGCACGGAGAGAAGATTTCCTCGAAATCAACACCATGTTGTTGTTTCAAACCCTTTGCAACAAGTCATGCTTTATACTTTGGAGAAGCATTATCTGATGTGAATTTCAACTTATATACCCATTTACATGGTAAAGCTTTCCTACCCTTTGGCAAAGGTACTAAATCCCAAGTACCATTCTTGTGAATAGAATCCAACTCACTCTTCATGGCACGCTCCCACTTGACATGATCCTCTATCTGCACATCTCTTTGTAGCGAGAAGGCTCACTGGCATATGTTAGCATAACAAAATCCAAACCTGGAACATATCTATCAGGTGGATGTGAGACACGTGCAGAGCGTCGCAATGGTTGTTGAACAGGAACATGTGTAGATTGATCTGATTGGACATTCTCTTGAATGTCCCTATGTGCAACATCTTTATGCATGCTAACTGGAGGACTAGTATCCTCAAACATCACTCTTCTCACTTCAACCTCCTTAATGGTTTGTTTATGTATCTTATACTCATTGAAAATGACATCACTACTTCTTATCACTAACCATGTTTCAGGATCCCATAAGTGATATCCAAATCGTCCTTCTCGACCATATCCAAGAAAAATGCATTTCTTTGACTTATGGTCCAACTTTTGTCTAAGATTCTTGGGTATATGAACGTATGCTTCACATCCAAAAACTCAAAGATGATCATAATATGGTGGCTTCCTTGTCCATAACTCTTGTGCCACTTTCAGACCTTTTGCAGTACTAGGTGAAAGGTTAATCACATGAACTACATTCAATATTGCTTCTGCCCAAAAGCCTTGTGAAAGGTTTGCATGATGCAACATAGAAACTACAATATCTTGAATAGTTCTATTCTTCCTTTCAACTACACCATTTTGTACTGGGGTATAAGGAGCTATAAACTCTCTATGAATCCCTCTAGACTGGCAGAAAAGGTTGAATTCATGTGAGGTATACTCACCCCCATTATCTGAATGTAAAGCCTTAAGCTTAGTTCCTTTTTTAGTCTCAATTGAAGTAAGCCATTTTCTGAAAGTAGGGAATACCTCATCCTTCGATTTGATAGGATATACCCAAACTTTTCTAGTAGCATCATCTATGAAGGTGACAAAGTAAAGAGAACCACCTAAGGAACTAGTGGGCATAGGACACACACATTTGTATGAATGAGATCTAAAGGCTAAATTGAAGAGTCAATGTGCATTTTATGCACATTTTTGGTTTTCTTTCCATATTGACAATGCTCACAAAATGAAAAACCAGAGAAAGATAGCATACATAAGTAGCCAGAACGAGAAAGATTTTCCATTCCATTATGAGATATATGGCCGAAATGACCATGCCAAATACAAGCCCTAAGTTGTTCAGTAATAGCTAACAAGGTTTCTTTTTGGGATACACATAAAATAAAGTGAGTTAACTTTTCTTCCTTCTGCAATAACCATATTTCCCTTTGATATACGAAAGGACTGAGCATAGAAGACCACCTTGTAACCAAGGTCATCAAGTTGACCAATCGACATCAAACTGCGTGATAATTGAGGTACATGGCGTACATTATGCATAGTAAACTTTGAACCATCAATGAACTGCACAACCACATATCCAATCCCCACAATGTCACACTAGTAAGAGTCACCAAGTCTCATGGTACCAAGGGACTTTGCTTCATAATTAGAGAACCATTGTCTGTGTGGTGTCACATGGAAAGAAGCACAAGAATCTAGCAGCCATGTGTGGGATAGAGAATCAGCCATAAGAGCCTCATTTGGCATTACTATCAAGTGTCAACACATCAACATCATCAGAAATAGCATTAATTTCTTCAATCTTCACAGTCAAAGTAGATGGTGCAGGTAACTGTTTGACATGCCCATCAACATTATGTCCTTTACCTTTAGCATTCTTTAATGGATAACAGTCTTTCTTCATGTGTCCTTTCTTATGACATTAATACCATTCGATATCCCTCTTCCTTGATTTACTTATACTCTTATTTTTTTGACCATTCTTTTCCTTGTTCGTGATCCTGCCACATTGTTGATTCTTTCTTTGGTAAGAATCACGAACATTATATGCATCTCCACTCTGAGTGCCAACCATAGATTTTCTACGAATCTCCTCACTCAAGAGTGCTCCACGTATTTCATCATATACAAGTTTACCACTAGGTGCACTATTGCTAATAGTTGTGCAAAACGTATCCCATGATGATGGCAAGGTGCATAACAACAATATTGCTTTCATTTCATTATCCATATCCATTTTTTGAGCCTGTAACTGGGAGAATATAGCATCAAACTCATTTAGATGAGTAGCAGCACTATTTGTGTCCTTCATACGAAGGTCATATAATTTTATCATCAGACACACTTTATTTGATGCCGTCTCTTTTTCATAAGTATTGCATAACTTCTTCCAAAGCTCCTCTGCACTTTCACAGTCTAATACTATAAAGTAAACATTATCTGCTAAGTGCAAGCGAATGGTAGACCTGGCCATTTCATCTAACTCATCCCAATCATCTCCATCCATGTCAGCATGCTTCTTTGAAATTCCATTTACTGGCTTCCATTGCCTCCTTTGAATCAGCACATCTTTAATCTGATTCTTCCATAGAGCAAAGTTTGTGCCATCAAATTTTCATATCTCAAGATGGTCTTTGCCCTGCAAGTTATAGCTCCTCCTCATAACCCTGATCCACCAGATCATGTGCCTAAGACCTCTGATGCCATGATGGTAGAGAACTGAATAGAATGATAATGGAGCTACAAGAGTGCAAACAATGAATAAGTGTATCAAGGAGTAAATCAACCACTATATAGTTGACTAAACCAAAAATCTGGAAAAATTTTGCCAGAGTATCCCCTACAAAAAGAGCATATGACCAGTGTCAAAATATCATAAAACTATAAGTATTGACATGTTTACCTTCATAGTGAATCACTGACTCCACTGCATATAATGAGTTACCCAATAGAAACCAACTAGGCTTATCGAGCACCTATGAGCAGCTATCATACATCTCCTATGGTGAGGCTGGGTAAGTCTTCCACCTGCATCATCGAAGAAACCCCGACATCTAGGTATCTCCCAGTTAAGAAAACCTTATCATGACCCTCTTTATCAAAACATAAAAGGCTTTATGCAAAAAACGTAACCGCTATATCAATGACCACATGGACGTACATAAGCAGTATCCACAGAAGCATACATGGCGTGTATGTGCTCAATATATGTAGTAAAACGACACTAAAAGGCTGAATGCACAAGCCAAAAACTAGTCAACAACACTTGCAAGTGTCTGTCAACTCTGATGTTTTAGGCTCAAAAAACCTACATAAATTTGCAGTGGCTGCTCCCACCAAAACTGTAGACCTTTGGAGAAACCTGTAGTTTTACGAGTGTGGCTGAAAACACAGCTCCAAAGGTTGATATTTATTGTCAGGAAGTACAAAGAACACTCTTCTTGATGTTCTTGGACCTATGTGAAGAGAACTATGTGCAAAAGTACTCCAAAATGGCTCCAAAAGACACTCCAAAAATGTTTTAAAAATAGGATTTGAAAGCAAAGAATGAAGCTTTGAGGGACCAAAACATGTTCAAGGTAATGTTAACCTTAGTCTTTCCCCTTCTTCAGACACCATAAGAGTGTAGCTTAGTGGCAAGAAATTGCCACGGTTAAGATAGCTCCAGGGGAAACAATATTGGGATGGGTGACCTCTATCTTCCTTGATCGTTGAGGTCCTCCCTCATGCACAGCCAACAGTGCCAACGGTGACTTCGGTGGCTCAGATGACAAGGTATGCCAAGTTCTATGCCTTGGTCACCGCCTTAGTCATAAGCCTTGGAGAAAGCCTTGGGTGGGTGGGCAGGTGGTTGCTTCGCTCGCACAAAAGGAACAAATATTTTGCATCGAAATGCTCTGATACAAGTGAAGTATTTCGATGGCGATTGTTGAAGCTCAAAGTCAAGGACAAAGCATGGAAGCACATCAAAAGGTGGACACACGAGGAAAGGGAGCAAGTAGGGAGCTCCAAGAAGTGTATGTCAAATTTTCAGAAGAATCCCCTACAAAAATAGTGATTTTCATCACTAGAAACCATTGTAAATACCATTATCTATTTTTAGTAACTCCATTTTGTTCAAGCCGAGGAGTCCTCGAGCTTGAGGAGTATTAGAAGTACCATCGTACCAATTTTCATAATTTTTAGACTTTGTTTGAGCCCTCAAATAAGCCCTGGAACCTAATTTTTAACTAGGCCGGACACTAGGTCTGGACAGGGCCAACACTAGTCAAAAAACTATAAAAAGAGCTAGAGAGCTCATTTTTGGGGGTAGCTTGTTAGAGAATAGAACTTTTGTAAGAGAACTCTTTTGCAATCTAAGCTTTCCATTGTTCCTCTCTTTGATCTTACTTTGTGCGCGTGTGTGTGTATGTGTGTGCATGTTTGTGTGCTTTCACTCACGCACTTGTGCCTTCACTTGCTCGTGGTCTTCATACCGGTCCTCACGTCTCCGCGGATTGACAAGTAAAGGAGGTGGTGCTTACGCTTGAGCTACACCAAATTTTGGCGCCGTTGCCGGGGAGAGAGCTTCGAGGACGAGCGTTGTGATGGTAAGATCGTAGATTTGCGACGTTGGAAGGTAAAAAAACTGTCATTTCAGTTCATTTTCTGTTTTTTCCTCTTCATCTTCATCATCATCATCATCTCCACCTTCTTCCATCTTCTTCTTCATAGAAAATTCTTGTTTTTTAGTGCATTTTCACCATCTTCATACCATTTTTCATGCATTATTGTGTGGGAAGGAGTTAGGAGAAGCAAGGGAGAGCAAGCGCTGTGTTTTTTTTTCATGATTTTCTGCTCATACGGAGCTCGCCATAGCCGGCGCTCAGAAATTTGAATTTCCGGCCAAAAAACACGATTTTGTGATGAAAATCGCGATTCTGTGAAAATTCAAAATTTTTGAAAAATCACGATTTTTTGTTTTCCCGCCTAAAAGTTGGCTGAAAAAAATCACGATTCTGTGGTCATTCTCAGAATCGCGATTCTGTGATTGTGCTCAAAATCGCGATTCTCACAAATCACGATTTTCAGTAAAAAAACACGATTTTGTGAAGAAAAAGGCGATTCTGTGTAATCACGTTTGTTTGCTCAAAATCGCGATTTTCAGAAACACGATTTTGTGCTCAACATCGCGATTTTCATGCCAAAAATACGATTCTGAAAAAATACGATTTTGTGAAAAAACACGATTCTCTGAGTCAAAATCGCGATTTTCATGTCAAAAAACACGATTCTCTAAAACACGATTCTGTGATCAAAATCGCGATTTTCATGTCAAAAAACGCGATTTTCAGAAACACGATTCTGTGATCAAAATCGCGATTTTCATGTCAAAAAACGCGATTTTCAGAAACACGATTTTGTGATCAAAATCGCGATTTTCATGTCAAAAAACACGATTCTCTAAAACACGATTTTGTGATCAAAATCGCGATTTTCATGTCAAAAAACGCGATTTTCAGAAACACGATTTTGTGATCAAAATCGCGATTTTCATGTCAAAAAACGCGATTTTCAGAAACACGATTTTGTGATCAAAATCGCGATTTTCAAAACACGATTTTCTACTCAAAATCGCGATTTTCAAAACATGATTTTGTGAAAACACGATTTTGTGAACACGATTCTCAAGGTACAAAATCACGATTTTTTCAAAAGGTCCTGTTTGCCTGTTTTGACCCTGAGGAGCCTGAATTGGCATAACTTTTTCATCCAAAGTCCATTTTTTGAGCTCTATAGCTCGTTGGAAAGCTCGTTTCAAATCCTACACTACCTCAACTGTTTTTTTCAAGAATAACGCGTTGATTTTGAGATAGGATAATTTGAAGTTGACCCTCAAGTGGGACTAGGGAACCAAAGGGACTCCAAAGAATTTTGAACCATACCAAGGGGAAATTTTGGACTCTTGACTAAAGCTTATGAACCTGAGATCTGGTAGACACTTAGGTAAGGATAAACAAAGCATTAGATCTTCTGAGGCTAGTGTCAACCATACATCCAAGTCTTGGGCACAACAACTAAGTGGTCATCTTTTACTAAGTTCAGACACAAGTGATTCAGAAATGTCTTTTAGTATGGGAAAACCTGCAGGTGGCTCAGGGACTGCCCATCTACAAACACCAGAAGGGCCCTATAAGACACAGTTGGAATATATTCGGACCAACCATTTAGGTGCTCGCATCTATGAGGATGGTCTGAGGCGATCAGTGGTCCAAATCAAAAATCCAGATCAATCCTTTGGACTTGAACACCCGGTGGTCAAGTTCGAAGAGGGTTCATACATTGATAAGGAAGGAACCATGTATGTGGTCACCAACCTACCAGATAGGACTGATGAGTTTGGAAATGTCATTCCTGAGAATGAAATAGGAGACCTAGAACAAGGAAACGTAGGACAAGGACCCCAGACTCCTAGAGGTAAGTCAGTTTTGACCCGAGTGATCACTCCGGACTGGATCCCTCAAGACAACAAAAGCATAGAACTATTTTTGAATAGAGAAACAGAGGAAGCCTTTTGGAGGTTCAAGCCAGATCAACCTAGCCAATTGGGCATAGTCATCATCTACGAGTTCAAGGATCCAGAGATACCAGGAAAGGTTGTCTACCTGGATAACACATCAGAGAAAATTTTCTTGGTAACAGAACATGATAGACATGCATATACTTGGAAGAATGAATTGATTTTCCCCCCACCAAGATCCAATGTTTCCCATGGCCTCCAAGGAGTAGGATCATCCAACGCTCATGAAGCCCAGAGAGGAAGAACTAGAGAGAGACCTGAGGTAAGTTTTGCACACACCGTGGGCAGGAATAGAGCAGGATTTGAAAATGAAAGACCTGAAAGAGAGAGACATCAAGCACATAGGCAACAAAGAGATGAACAGGATTTTCCATTGCCTAGACCCCGAGAGTACCCAAGAACCCTTAGACCCATTCAAGTGATCAAGGCAATGAAGAACTATTTCGATGGGACAGGGGATCCTTATGATCATGTGGCCGAGTACAAACAAGTGCTGAGAGCCGAACAAATTGAGGACTGGTTCACCCAGTACGAGGCATTTGGTTTGACCCTTAAGGGCACTGCCTTAGCTTGGTTTCAACCATTGAGTAGAAGCAGCTATCACGATATAGGTCAACTGCTAGACGAATTCATTGTAGAATTTTCCAAGAGTGGTATCAGGCATAACACATCATCCTTGATCCACAGCTTCAAGCAGACTCCCCAAGAAACAGTGCGACTAGCAGGTAGAAGATTCAGACAGTATCTAGAAAGATGCCCTGCTCTAGAGTTACCCACTCCGGCCAAACAAGTGGCTTTGTTCTTAGATGGCTTACTGAGCACCAAGTTAAGATCATATGTGTACTTGAAAGATCCTAGATCCATAGAAGAGTGTGTGCGGACGTGCATAGACATAGAAGATAACTTGGGTGAGGAGTTAGGATTGTCCAAACTCTACAAAGATTCGGATAGTTCTACTAGTCATACTTCAAAGATCTCCACAGAAATAGAAGAGATAGCTGAGCAAGTTGCCAAGAAGCTGGGAGTCCAAAATAAACAAACACAGAGAGTCACTCCATTGAATCGGTGCTATACTTGCGGAGGTGACCACATGGCTAACGTATGCCCAACGCAAAACCAAAATATTAGAGAAAGGAATGCTCCCTATTGTACTATTGAAAGGAAGTACACAAACCATACGGCTCAAGAATGTCCCTACAATAGGCAGGCTGTTAGACAGAATTATCAGCAACCTTATCCACAAGGTAGGTATCAGAACCAATACCAACAGCCATATTATAGACCACAACAGCAATATCAGGTACCATATAGGCCACAACCTGTCTTGGGAAACCAACCACCAGCTCCAGCCAACGTGATTCCAGTCAAGTATGCTGTGGGAGAGGAAAATCCAAATAGAGCTTTGGTGCCACTAACCCCATTGATACCAGATAATGACTCTCATGCTCATAGTTCATACTACTCCCATGAAGGTAGTCCACATGCTTATTACACAGAGTCACCTGAACATAGTGAGATTTACTCGTATCAATATGAGGCACCGCCTATGGAGCAAAATTGGGAGCCAGAATACTCCAATGTCATGTACAAAAATCCTAACCCTAGGCCCCAGTTGAGACAAATGAGACCACAAGCCCCTAGAGGATCTTGTTTCAGATGTCATGGTGACCATTTCATTCGTGACTGTCCCCACCCACCATCTCCGAGTCAAGGACAGGCTATCACAATACAGGCTTTTTGTCCTGATTGTGGCAAAGACCATCTCCCCAGAGATTGTCCAAGAAACCCCTCTAGTGCACCCAAGATTACACCCATTAATGTGGTAGGCTTAGTGGCAGATCCAAGTTCAAGTAGTAGCAATGTGGCTCCTATACAAGCTGTCACTAGAGCACAAGCCTTAAAACAGGATAAACCAGTAGAACAATCAGAGTCGAGTGAATCGGGAGAGCCTAGTAAGAGGAAAACAAGAACATGGAAGGATACCAGAGAGAAGGCCAATCGCAAGTGGAATAAAAAGTTATCGGAACTAGAAGAAAGCTTAAAAGAAGCGAAAACAAAAATAGAAGACATTGCATCTCAAAGCCCCTCGCATGCCGAAACTCCATCCACTCCACCTCATCCCACCCCACCACCCATTGTAAATAGACCGCAACCAGGGTCTGTTCTTGCATATCCAACCCCAGAAGGCTTGGACATGATGTTCAAGGCCTACCAGGCTCGACTTCAAGAAGGGCCTACAGCGGCAAACCTAGACAAGAGTTACCCTAGAGCAGATTTAGAGATTGAACGGATGAAAATGTGCATGAAAATGGTAGAACAAGCTCAAGCCATACTTGAGACTAGTCAAAAGTTCAATCAGACAAACTCTATCAAATCAGATTTGCATTTCCAGGGCTTACTAGAAAGATTAGAGAAATTGGTAAACAAACCACAAGTTTCTTTACCTCCACAGGCTCAACCAGTTATTGAAAGAGGAAGCTCACCACCAATGGGAGCTTATGTTCCTAATTCCACGGATCCAGGAATACCTCCTTCAATTCAACAGTACTCTCAAGAATTCTTGCGGGAAATACAAGAAGAGAAATGGGCCAAGGAGAAGGGTAATTCCCCTCCTATTCCTGAGATTGATGATCTTCATGATCAATTTCCCCAAGACATCCCATCTATTTACGAAGATGAAGCAGAACAACAAGAAGACGAAAGGTTAGATTTTGAATCTAATACCTTAGAAGAACTGCCTCAATTTCCAGGCCCATGGGAATCTGAATCTCTCCAGATTAGAGCTCCCACAATACTAGTAAGAAATGAAGACTCAGTGGTTCCAAGGAACACGGATGTCATGAAGAACACTAAGGTTCAGTGTCATCTCACTGTAGAAGATCTGCTCAAAGCAAAACCTGAGCTCTGGAATCATGTGAAGGATCAGGTTCCAGAACTTGATTCCAACATGCCAAAAGCAGGCTCCAAGCAAAGGGTACCAGAGATACCTCTAGACAAAATAGGGGACATGTGTGAGGGTGAAGAAGGTAATACTTATCTTCCAATCACCTACCAAGGTTACACAACCAAAGCAATCATAGATTCAGGTGCTGGTGTTGCTATTGCGACCACCTCCTTGTGGAAGCAATGGGGCAAGCCCACATTAAGACCAACTAGAATGAAGCTTCAAATGGCTGATGGTCATTTTGAAAGACCTCTAGGATTGCTAGAAGGGATCACTCTAACCACTTGTGGTGTAGAGTTTGAGCACACATTTGCTATATGTGACTTTGAGAAAAATAATGTCTATGAGATGATCCTAGGGAGACCCTTCCTACGACAATTGCAAATAGTACAGGATTGGGGAACTAACTCCTTGTACTTACAGCACTTAGGGGTTACCACCAAGGTCAATTTGAAGGATTACACCTTCAGAGATGTACCACCCCTACAGTGGAATTCTATCCACAAAGTGAAAGAAGATTCCATCTTTGTGCATTCTGAAAGTTCACCTGATCCATCATGGCTGCATGAAGATACTCATTTGTGGATGTGCAAAGTCGCAAAGGAAGAGGAAAAACGTTTAAAGGCAAGGGAAGAAGGAACTTCACTAGGAGATAGACCAGTTAGAGACCCAGCCTACACACCGATGATCTTTCCAGATGAGGAGTTTGAGCCTCATGGCTGGCCAGAAATCTTAGCCACCATGGACATTGCTGTCAATGAGGAACAGTGGTTTCAGTGTTCATGTGTCAACCCTTGCTAGAAGAATGTGACCCTAGTGATGTCATAGAAGAAGAAGAGAATGACGATGATCTGGAGTCTATTGTGATGGATAGTTGCTTTAACTCAGAGCAGCACTATCTAGAAGATATAGGAGTGTTCACCCAGAAAGAAGAAGAACCTCTCACAAGTATTAAAACAGTAAACTCAAAGGAGGGAAGTGAGAGTAGTCAAAAGAAAAAGAAAAGAAAAGCAGTGAAACAAGAAAAGGAGGAATCATTGTTTCAAGTACCAGAAAACTTCAAGAAATATGAAGTTGACGACCGCAAAATTTTGGTACGAATGCCTAAGAGAGAGGCCATCATAGGAGAATCATATGATAATAAAGAAAAGACCAAGAAGATTGTAGTGACCATTGAAGAGAACGAAGAGAGATGCACATATATAGGAGATGACCTAAGTGCAAGAGAAGAAATGGAGCTCATAGCTCTATTAAGGGAATATAGGGATGTGTTTGCATGGCACTATAGAGACTTGAAAGGGGTAGATCCAAGAATTTGCTCTCATACTATCCCCATGACTGCTGATGCTAAGCCCACCAAACAGAAGCCCTACACATATAATGATACCTATGCAGCCAAAATCAAAGACGAAATTGATAGGTTGATTGAGGCTGGATTCATCTATGAGATTGAGCATACCGAATGGGTGTCCCCCATTGTTGTGGTACCCAAGAAGAACGGGAAGTTGCGAGTGTGTATTAACCTTAAAAAAGTTAATGCCGCTACGATTAGAGATAGTTATCCACTTCCAATCACAGAACACCTATTGGAGCGTGTTGCAGGCAAGGAAGTTTATAGCTTCCTTGATGGATTTTCAGGTTACAATCAAGTAGCCATTGCCCCAGAAGATCAACACAAAACAGCTTTTGCTACAGAGTGGGGAATCTTTGCATTTTGGGTGATGCCATTTGGGCTCACCAATGCACCTGCAACATTCCAAAGGCTCATGTGTCATGTCTTCAAAGAGTTCTTGCGAAAGAGCTTAGAAGTGTATGTGGATGATTTATGTGCTCATTCCCAAGAAAGAAGGGTTCACATCCCTGAGCTCAGACAAATCTTCAACAAGTGTAGAGAATATCGAGTGTGTCTAAACCCAGAAAAGTGTGTGTTTATGGTGCGTCAAGGTAAAATCTTAGGTCATATTGTTTCTAAGAATGGAATCTCAACAGATGAAGATAAGGTACGAGCCATAGCGGAGCTACCAAGGCCAAGGAATATTAAAGAGGTACAAGCCTTTATGGGCCATTGTGGATACTACCGTAGGTTTATCCACATGTACGCGATCATAGCTAGACCCCTTTATGCCTTGTTGTCTAATTTTGAGTGGAACGACGAATGCGAGAATTCTTTCAACGAACTGAAGAAACGTTTGTGCACGGCACCAATACTCACCACTCCTGATTGGAATAAACCATTCCATGTCCATGTGGATGCATCCAATCATGCCATAGGATGTGTGCTAGCACAACCCACAAGTGAAGGAAACTTAGATTTGCCCATAGCATATGCTAGTAGACAGCTCACTGCAGCTGAACGGAACTATACCACAACTGAGCGAGAGGGCTTAGGCATGGTATATGCTGTGAAGAAGTTTAGACACTATTTATTGGCCAACAAGTTCAAGTTTTTCACTGATCATCAAGCTTTGTTATATTTGGTCAATAAACCTTGCAATACTGGACGCTTAGTAAGATGGTTCCTCTTACTAATGGAATATGACTTTGAAGTTGTTGTCAGGAAAGGTAGAACCCACCTTCGGGCAGATCACCTTTCTCGCATCACTTCAGGAGAGTCACCGCAAGGAGTGTCTGACGAATTATCCGATGCTTATCTGTTCAATTTAGAAGTTGTTCCTAAATGGGAAAATAAGTTGGTACCAGTCCTAACCTTTGGCCCTGCAAATAAGAATGTGAAAACATCACAAGAAGAAATTGTAAAATCACAAAAATATCACATATTAGCAGGAAGCATGTACAAACAAGATACTGAGGGTGTATTAGCTTGTTGTGTGGAGGATGATGAACATAGTACTTGGTTGCAGCAAGCCCATGAAGAAATGCTAGGAAATCACTATTCTAAACAACGAACATTGCAGAATCTAAAGCGTTTAGGAGTGTATTGGCCTAGCATGGACAAAGAAATACATGAGTGGATTAAGAATTGTCCAAGGTGCAGAGAGAGACCCCCAGTGGAGTATGCGACCCTTTATCAAGTGTCTTTAATTCCAGAGTGGAGTGCTCCATTGGTAGAGTTTATGAGATCGGGAAAATTACCCAAAGAGGCTAGTCTAGCAAGAAGAAGAAGCATGGAGCAAGAGGCTCAAGGCTATGCCCTAGTAGGAGACAACCTATACCGAAGAGGCAAAGATGGTTACTTAAGACTGTGCGTTCACGAATCAGATTATTTGAAAGTCTTAGAAACTGCACACAGCGGTGTTGCAGGTGGACATTTTGGTCCTGACCGAGTGATCAAGACCATTCTATTCTCAGGACTTTGGTGGCCCACTCTTCATATGGATGCACATACCTATGTGAAGAAATGTGACACATGCCAACGTGCACAATATCCAGTGAGAAAAGACGAGATGCCCTTGAGGCCAATGATGGGAGGACGTGCATTTTCGAAGTGGGGCATAGACTTCATAGGTCCTATTAACCCCCCAGCTAGAAACTCCCATGTAGAGTACATCATTGTAGCCACAGATTACCTTACAAAGTGGGTAGAAGTCAAAGCCACAACAAAGAATGATGCTCAGACTACGGCTAAGTTCTTATTCGAGAATGTGTTCACGAGATATGGACTACCAATAGAGTTGGTGAGCGATAGAGGCACACACTTCTTGAATGAAGTCATTGAAAATCTTCTCCAAGAATTCTTGGTGACACATAAGAAATCTGCCCCCTATCACCCACAAGCCAACGGACAAGCCGAGAGTACCAATAAGATCCTCTGTAACATATTGACAAAACTGGTGAATAATAAACGCTCTGATTGGGACAAACAACTTCATCATGCTGTTTGGGCTTATCGAGTTGCCTACAAAACGGTACTCAACGCCACCCCATTTCAGATGGTCTTCGGACAGAACGCTGTGCTACCATTAGATTTCTTAATCCCTGCCTTAAAAGTAGCACAAGAGTATGAGTGGAATGGGCATGAATTGTCCTCTAGGATCTTTGATCTCGAACGCTTGGGTGAGACGAGGCTACGAGCGGCAGCAGGCATCTACGCTGCAAAGAAGCGGCAAAAGGCATACTTTGATGCACACATCAAGGATAAGGGATTGAAAGAGGGAGATCTAGTGTTGGTATACACACTAAAACAACATGCCCGCAAGTTGGAAAAAAGAGGATACGGACCCATGATCATTAATAGAATTTCCACTAGTGGTGCAGTTCAGTTGGCCACTCTAGAAGGAGATATCTTGCCAAACTATATTAGTGGCTGTAGAGTCAAGCTATATCAAGAACCTCTTACTGAGGATATGCTAATGAGACTCAACACTGCGAAGAAGCGAAAAGAAGAAGAGTTAAGAGTGAGAGAAGAAGCACAGGTAGAGGCCAGAGAGTGTATTAGGCGAAATAAGTTAAGGCGATTAGGCCTAGAAGTCAACTCAAAAGCCCCAAAATATCACATGGATATGTGTCAAAAGTCAGACATAGCGACTTCTCAGGTCATTGACCGGAGACCCTTTGTGACCATAGAGATAGGACAAGGGAAGGGTGCAAGGACGGTGAAAGCATTGATTGACTCAGGTGCAGCAAGTAGTGCAGTTAGACTTTCCTACTGCAAAGACTTGGGGTTGAACATCAATCCCATAGAAGCTTATCTCATAGGATTGGGAGGTGTGGAAACCCCTTGTTTGGGCGAGGTGGAACTTCCCATCTACCTTCAAGATGTTCCAATGAAAGTCAAAGTGCTAGTATGTCAAGATGAGAACCTTACAGAACCACTTGTCTTGGGTCAAGATTGGATCTATGACCATGCAGTTAACTTAAACCTAAGAAGTCAAATTCTTCAAGTTTGGGTACATGAACAATGCATCACATTAGAATTAGAGAACTGCATGCTCCTAAATCATGGCACCACACACTCTCTTAGTTCTTCCAAGACTAATCATATGAAAGAAGATGTTGTATGTGTCAAAAGCTCTATGATGCAGAAGGAGTCAATCGTGGAAGACCAGGTTCGAAGGCGGGTGGATCTTTCTTCTTCTCCAAAGACTCAAGTAGCCACAGTAGTGAGCCCACCACACAAGCAAACACAACCGTTCACGACAACTGCTACATCAAATAGAAAGACACCATTCGATAAAAAAGCGGTTCCGGGCATGAAGCATATCTGGGTACGCAAAGGAGAGCAACCACCAGCCTTACCCCCACAAATCCCATCCATGCACACTAACCAGGCCAGAAGACGAAGGAAGCAGCTCAGACAAGCTCAATCACAAGATATCCAACAAGTTTGGGTGCCTAAGAAGTTAGCTGCAGCTCAACAAGGGCAATTACAGATGTGGGTACCTAAGAAGATCCTACACCCACAACAACCTTTGTTCTCCCACATGCAAAAGGTTTCAACAAAGAAGCCAAAAAGAGAAAAGGGTAAGAACCACGTACAGAGACCAAAGGAAGATCAAATCAGCTCTTCAACATTAGTAGGAAGACATGCAAAAGGGATATGGGTTTGGAAGCCAAAAGTGCAAGTAGCCTCCACCGAACCAAAGCATCAACCACACTGGATACCACAGTTCAGAAAGCATCCAAAGAGAAAGACTCCTGAAGTGACCTCTACAGTGCCAAATGATGTTCTAAAATGGACTCCAATAAGGAGGATTACATCAGTTCGAGACTCAATGGATACCTCCACCAAGGTCGGCATCAACCTCCACAAATAACATCGAAAGCCTCGAACGAGCAACAACCATGTGCTCCTTGCACAACCCTGTCTTTTGCACCATTTAGGTCATGCATTTCCAAAGTATGCATTAATATAGGGCCACATTACACGGCCGTGCATAGACACACTTGAGAATCCCATGCACAAGAGCACAGTGACATATGTCGAACATTTCTATTGATACTAACTTTTGTGTTCTTGTTTTGTGATATCCTTTTTCTCAAAAAAAAAAAAAAAAAAAAAAAAAGAAGTGGGAGAGAGCTTGTTCCCAGGTTTGGCTTATGAAACATGAATGAGTCATGCTTAGTTGAAGGTGGAACTGTTGATTACTAGGCATTTATCAATTTGGATCGCAGTGTGTCTCGGCCAGCAGTGAGATTATTGCTGCCTTATCTGGTAGATGACAAGCATTTGGCATGAACATGGCATCTACAACTATGATTTTCTCTTACCATGGTAGGAATGAGGAGCTTGAAGGTCCGCAACTTGAGTGATGCTTAACTACTTCATGTACCAGAGCATCCAAGGAGATATCTGCAAAAGGTAGTTCTGGAGGAGAAGACTCCTGCATATGGTGAGCTAAAGAGAATATGTGAAACTCAGCTTGGTGTAGTTACCCGATGTTGCTTGCCAAGGAATATAAAGCAATTCAATTCTCAGTATTTCCTGAACCAGTATGGAACAGTAGCACTGGTGAATGGTCTATGTCAATCAGCATGGTAATCTCTTAGAAACCGACACGTGTCCAATATTCCTCTGAGTGTCAATATAGGGAAGTGAACGTGCATGAGCCCAAGCTCAGAAATGCACATTGTTAGTGACAAATGTTGCTTTGAAAAGAGGAGAGGGGATCCACCACTCAAAAGATCTCATCAGTGGACAATCAACATGGACATTCATCAACAAGGTTCCATCCCAAAGGCCGAGTGTACAACACGAAGAGGCAAACATCCATCAACCTTCGCCATGGTAAGTATCTTTACTCTGGAAACACCATAACCATGATAGTTTAGGAAACCTCTTCGTCAGCATACCCTTGAGCACTTAGCTCAAGACCCGCAATTTTTGCACCATACTTCTTCCAATGCATTTTCCAAGTAAGCATGCGTAGGGCTACATTACAAGGCCGTGCACAAGGCACATACTTTTTTCAACCCAGGCACGAACACACTTACCCATCATTCATTATGGGTTATGAGTAGTTGGCATGAATGCTCTCAACATCATCTTTAAAAGAGCTAGCGGACATCATGGGAACAACATCCATATCTCGCAAGCAAATTGAAGCCAGTAGTTGCTCCAAATCACTCTTGACAACCTCTTCTGAGCAACTTGCAGTTTTGAAAGCTCACAACGACACATTCTTGCTGGAATCCAAGGAACCAGCTCATACAACGGATGGACACCACCTCTCAAAGCACTACACAGAACAGCCCTTCCAACAAGGGTCTGTTAGGGACGACAGACTCGAGAGGGGGGGGAGTGTTGAAGCTCAAAGTCAAGGACAAAGCATGGAAGCACATCAAAAGGTGGACACACGAGGAAAGGGAGCAAGTAGGGAGCTCCAAGAAGTGTATGTCAAATTTTCAGAAGAATCCCCTACAAAAATAGTGATTTTCATCACTAGAAACCATTGTAAATACCATTATCTATTTTTAGTAACTCCATTTTGTTCAAGCCGAGGAGTCCTCGAGCTTGAGGAGTATTAGAAGTACCATCGTACCAATTTTCATAATTTTTAGACTTTGTTTGAGCCCTCAAATAAGCCCTGGAACCTAATTTTTAACTAGGCCGGACACTAGGTCTGGACAGGGCCAAAACTAGTCAAAAAACTATAAAAAGAGCTAGAGAGCTCATTTTTGGGGGTAGCTTGTTAGAGAATAGAACTTTTGTAAGAGAACTCTTTTGCAATCTAAGCTTTCCATTGTTCCTCTCTTTGATCTTACTTTGTGCGCGTGTGTGTGTATGTGTGTGCATGTTTGTTTGCTTTCACTCACGCACTTGTGCCTTCACTTGCTCGTGGTCTTCATACCGGTCCTCACGTCTCCGCGGATTGACAAGTAAAGGAGGTGGTGCTTACGCTTGAGCTACACCAGCGATGCACCACAGTGTGCTCTCCTTCTCAAGAGCTCCAGGAGATATGCTTGATGTAGAAAACTGAAATCCTAGGTCCGCACACGGTACTCGGTATAGAGGCTGCAGAATACGCAAGAAACCACAGTACACAGGGAGCACAAAGGCATACTTATTAGGTGTTATAAATGCGGTCGAGCTTACAATCTGTGACTCACCAGGCCACTATATGTTTTATTAAACAACATATACAAAGAAGTGTCTGATGGCCATTTGGCCTTTGACATGGACACTAACAGTAATAGATATTGAGTTATTTGTTATGATAGAGGAGATATGCACCTTGATTGAAGATTCAAGAACAGTTGACTCATGGGTGTTGGACAGTGGTGCCTCTCATCGCATGACGAGAGATTTGGCAATATCTGATACCATGTATTAAAGGCAATGCATCCTAGAGGTATTGTTGCACACCTACCATTAATGATAGGGATGAAGGAACCATGCAAAGCTTGCATGACCGGAAAGCAATAGAGGAAAGCATTTCCACAAGAATGTAAGAACAAAACAAGCTATCCTCTAGAGTTGGTGCATGCTGACTTGTGCAAGAAAAATGCCCTACATAGACCTTGGGTGGATCTTCCTACTTCTATTACTCATCAATGAATATAGGAGGAAGATGTGGGTGTGCTTCCTGTTGATAAATTTAGGTAGTGATGTGTGTGAACACACTAGGACTGCCGAGGCACTTTTTTCCCTCTTTAGGAGGTTTTTTTTCCCCGACTTGTCTATATGCCTATTGCCCTAATGGGCTACTTATCTTTGTACATTCTCTAGTAATACATTCACTATTGTGTGTTGTGCTCCAAGCTTCTTCTTCTTCCTTGTGTTGTTCCCGTGCTTCGGTAGAAGTCTAACTCCAACAATTGGTATCAGAGCAGGTCGTCGCTTCATCTAGGGTGCCGTCGACACTCCTCCGGTTGTAGTCTCAGAATTGCTCGAATTTTGGTGAGCATACTCAACGTGTTTTTGAGATCAAAATAGCTTTGCTGTGTGGTGCCGAAATCGTGATCTGAGCTCGTTCTGGCCTCCGAATGCACTATCATTGGGCTTATGCAGGCTATTTCGTCTTTTTGTGCCCAAGGTATATACCAGTTTTTTTTCGTGAGTATAAGCGTCTCAAAGTCTGCTACAGGTCTAGCAAAATTCATCAGGGCAGTTTTGTTCAACTTTTTGAGATACAATCAATTTTTTGCATCAAGGTATTTTAGTCACCGGCCATGGCTGAAAGCAGTGATGTATTCCGTATGTTGGTTGTTGAGGATAAGTTGTATGGTACCAACTACCCATTATGGGCTTATATGATGCGACATGTGTTGGTTGCGAAAGGACTGTAGAACATTGTGCAGGGTGTCGAAAAACGTCTTATCACACCTACAACTGTTATAACTGTAGGTATTGAAGCTGATGCAGAAGGTGTCAAACTGCTGGGGAGATCAGCTTGGCATATGTGCCCACGTAGGAGAACATGGCAGACCTTTTCACGAAGGCTCTACCTAGGGAGAAATTTGAAGCTTTCCACAAAGCTTTGGGCTTACTTCCTTTTGTGGAGTGATTTCCACATAGCTTGGCACTTCCTTATACATGAGTGCAAGCTCCTTGTTCACCGCATCACTCCCAGGGGGATCTATTGATATATTTAGGTAGTGATGTGTGTGAACACACTAGGACCGCCGGGGCACATTTTTCCCTCTTTAGGAGGTTTTTTTTTTCCTCGGCTTGTATATATGCCTATTGCCCTAATGGGCTACTTATCTTTGTACATTCTCTAGTAATACATTTAGTATTGTGTGTTGTGCTCCAAGCTTCTTCTTCTTCCTTGTGTTGTTCGCATGCTTCTGCAGACGTCTAACTCCAAGACTTCCTTCATGATAAGGCTTAAGATTTTGGTAGTTTAAAGAATGGCTTCCACTTGTTGAAACTGAAACAAGGAAGAATATGAAGAAATTTAGGACAGATGATGATGGTGAGTTTACATGAACAGAGTTTGAAGATTTGCAAGATTAAAGGAATCAAGCATGTTAAACGTTGTACGATAATAACTCAATCCAACTTTCGGACGAGTATTATCGGGTCCTTGGGTTCTTGGGAGTGGTAGGGGTCTGTTAGACAGAGGCCCTGTACTATTTTCCCAATCCTTTACACAATCACCAGTAATTGCTCACTTCTTAATACAGGAGTTGAGTTGAATACTAACTATTCCACGGTATGATAAGCACTGGAATGTTTGGTCCTGAATATACTATGGTAATAGCACAGTGATTCTGTCAAAACTTACAACTACGAGAATACGTTCTTCTCAAAATACTCCACAATAAGACGATTTCATGTGATAACTAAATACACCGAACGAAATGCACAGACAACTCAGATCGAGATTATATTAGACTTTTCGTATACTCACTCAGATCACAGATTTATACCGCAATTAATGACTCACTAAGACTTCTGTCCACACACAGATCTTTGTCGAATACTCAATGATCACCGATTACTATATAAAACCCTGGTTACTTGACCGAAAAGGTACTAAACTCTGTTCTTATACAGACTCACGCATGACAATCAATACACAATCTCATAATCGCGAACTACAGAGTCATATATAACTGTTCAGCAAGTAGACTCACAGCATCACGAACTTTTCAACGAGAATCGATTCAACCAAAGAATAGCAGAAATGATTAAATATGAATAGAATGAAACAGTATTCAATGTCCTCAATAAAATCTCATTCACAGTCTTCTAAAATATATTACTCGTGGTCTCCGAACACTTCAGTTACGATGTGATTAACCCTCATCACTACAGCGCGCAACAGAACAGAGACGTATCTATCTTTCTGTCTCTCTAACATACATTCATGTTAACTATCACCTCAAGGGTCTGTTTAACACCGTAAACTCTGCTCCAACAGTTAAACGAAACGATGATGCAACGACTGAACTCTTTGCTCTTCGATGATAGAACTCTTTTCTCTTCCTGTCTTCTGCTTTTTATTACTTCCGCATTCTTCATTTACCGCCTCTTGCGAAATTTCCTACCTCTCCGTCATTTCAGCCACCAATCTTGTTTATCCTTCGTCTGCGGTTGCGGTCCTTCGTCTGCGGTTGCGGTTGTCTCGCTCTATTAGCCTTGTAACACTGGCACGCACGGTGGACTCGAACCCGCAAGTGCAATACTGTAGATAATATCCTTTTGTCTGAGCTTTTTTCCTATTTTCTTTCTGTACATTTATCAGAAAGATTCTGTATACTGTCCATATGCTGCTGATGAGTCATCAAATATCTTTCAATCCCGAGTGTGTCACTGTACGTGATAGGTTGATTTTCCTCAAAACTTCCTCAAACTCGTATAGCTGGTCTAGTTGCCTCTTCATGAAGTTCTGCTTACTTATATACTTCTTGATCATGTGCTTTAAGTGCTTCGTCTATGGAATTAAAGTACCCTCTGTGCTGTTGAATCCATGTCTTCTGCAGAAGTCATGTACTCATAGAGTATCCTGTCACCACCTGGCTGAAAATATCCTTTTACGGTGTCTGTTGGTCCATGCCAGGTTTTGATGTCTCAATCTTTTGTGATTGTACTTGTTCTAGTGATGGAACAAGTATAGCTAACCATCTCCTGCGAAAAAGTGTCCAGCGATTTTGAATATGACTATCCAACTGTTCTTTGAGTAAATTTATGTCCATATTTGTCATCATGGTGGCATTTAATTCTACACCCTCATCTTTTAATATGTGCTTTTCAAACTCTTGCAATACTTGTATTCTTGACTGCAAAAGTTGATTTTCGGTTTGCAGGTGAGCATTCAGGGTAGAAAAACTGGACATCTCAGTTTGAATTTGTGTTTGGATAGCTTGCTGCCACTGATTGAGGCCTTGGACATACTTTTTTATTGTGATTAATTCGGCCGTAATATGCTGGTTGCCTTGTTGTAATACCTGTATTAGCGCATCTTTGCCGTCCAACTCTTTTTGCATCTGTGCTATTACTGAGTTGGATGCTTGTTCTTGTTGCCGTAAATACTGGGAAACTTCTTGGAGTTGGTTCTGCATTTGTGTAACAAAATCGGGTTGAATGTTATTCGGTGTTTGCTTTGGACTGGCAGTAGGTACATTGTCTGTCTTTTTTCTTCTAAGGGACAGCCGAAATGGTGTTCCTACTGTTTGGTTCTGTGGGTGGTTACCTGTGTGTAATAAAGATGCAGCCGAGGTGGAGGGTTGGGCTTCTTCTTGTGGCGTTGTGTGGTCTTTGTGGTAAAGAGAGGGAGACCTGTGTAACTGTTTCTCCTTTACAGACTCGACAAAACCAAATAAAGCAGCTAAATATACAGGTAAACGAGTGTATTTTTGGGATCTGCGTCTATCCCCAACAAAAAACTGTTTGTGTAAATGATTGTACAACCAATGAGCCCAACTTACTTTTTCTCCTTTCTCTGCTTGTACTAGAGGCGAAAAATTTTCTCTAGACATAAGATCGAATCTGACTATAAAGCAGAGCCTTTCTAAGTACCATCTAAATTGTCCCCTGCGAATATATGTCGCATTCTTGATCATAAAATAGCATCTACGACCTTCGCCCTCACCAAATTCTTTTTTCAGGTCATTGTAAGAGCATTTGGGAAAATCTGCTTCTTCATACAACGGTAATTGAAATACTGACGAAACTAATTGTGGAGAAAATTGTACCTGATTTTCAAGAAAACCTTTTGTTTGTCGCATAATATGTAACTGATTCTCTGCATCGTTGTTGCCTGTCCACTGTTCCCAGGGTAATTCAGCAAACTGTAGAAGTCCAATCCTTCGTAACCAGTTCTTATTTTCCCTTGAAGAACTGTTAAATTCTATTTTGAACCCTGTAGAAAATAATATGTGTTTATGCAGACCTGGTGATGTTATCGAAGTTCTTGAGTCATCTTCATCACCCTATGATGTAGTATCAGTTGTTGTCACCACACGATTCTGTGTAAACGTACGTTTTCTGAGTTGCCATCTTAGTATATCCGATTCAGACATGATTGTAAGACTTGCCGAAAGTAGTGCGCTAGAGGTTTTGGTTAATGAGCACAAGAACTTGCAGAACGCTATACAGAAAATACTTTGTCGGTCATACGCATTTTATAAATACTAGAACCTGAGCTGCCACTTACTAAAATGATGATACTTCGGTGATGATAGTTCATGCTGTTTATCAAATTCTAGAATCAAAATCATCATTCTGGAAATCGAAGCTGGACTTGGGACGTCTTTTACATGTGCGAAAAATATTATGCATAAAAATCATGACTTTTATTAAAATATACTAGTACAGCACCGGATTTGTAGGCCCAAAATCTATATCTCTGCTTCGAGACCTTCTAAATACATATTTCTAGCTGACCGAAAGATACGGGCAATCTTTTTCTTAAGCGTTTCTAATACATTTTTCAGGGTGTCAGGTTCTAATAATTGGGCATCTGTCCGCACCGAACTGAGCGTTATAACTCCCGAAAGTAAATTTTCAGCCTCTGTTTGTAAAAATGCTTCCTGTAAATAAAATTCATTGGCCAATGCTGCATCTCTGGCCGTCTTCATATCTGTTACTTGTTGCTGTATTCTATGAATGTTATCATTTTTGTTACGTATTTGATTCTCGAGTCTTTCTACTTGTTGGTTCAGAAACTGGATTGTTTTGTAAAATGCATCTCTTTCCCTTCTCATCTCTGCTAATTTTTTCTGTTTCTGAGGCTCTTCAATGCGATACTTATGCAATATGTTGTTGACTGTTGATAAACTGTTTTTTGTTGTATCCAACTCGAATTCTGTTTGGGTTAGCCTTCTTCTAGTTTCTTCCAGTAAGTTGCCTAATGCAATTCTCCCATCTTCTGCATCTTTGAAATTCTGTGTTAACCTAGTAATTTCTGCAATGGCCTCTGTCAACTTTTCTTTATGATTGTTTATAGTTTCCAGAGCTTCATCTCGCTGTTTTGTTATATCTGCTTGATCACTGAGTCGTTCTTGCAGCTGTTTCACCTGTTCTTGTAGGGCTTGATTTTGTGCTTTTACTGTATATACTTCTTCTTGAAGCGGAGTGATATCAGCTTCCAGTATTTCTATTTTCTGCTGCAACTCCTTGTAAATGTTGTCTGTATCAGCTCTCATCTGAGCAGGTAATTGCTTGGAGAGGTTAATAAGAAACTGTCCGATTGATGCTAAGTCAGAAAATACTTGAACAGATTGTGTTTGTGGAAGTTGTCGCGGTTGAACAGACGTATTGGTGCGTAATTGATAGGAATTCGGTGGTGAGTAGTTCGGGGAAGATGATGATGTATGATCGGGATGGTCTTGAATGGGATGTGCTTCCTGTTGCGGTGGCGAAATAGGACGAGCTGTGTTAGAATTAATTACCTTATTTGCCTCCTGTTGTTCATTCGCAGAGAAACCGACATCTGTTGTTTCTGCCGCCTTCAAGAGCTTATCCAATGCATTATTAGTAGGTTGACATTCATGGATTTGTTGATTCTCTTGCTGCTGTTGTTGACAGACTTTATCAGTTGACATTGCTTCCGTTTCAGTCTGCTTCTGCGTTTGTAGATGCTCACATGCTATTGAATGCGTTGATGATTCCTGGTGCATCGATGTATTTGTATCATGAAACCTCTCTTCCTCTTGATGCTTGGCTTCTTTTTCTGCTTCCTTGTCTTGCTCATCAGCTTCATTCTCTACTTGTACTTCCTGCTGTTGTTCATGTTCCTTTTGTGTTACTCCGCCTGAATGCCGGTCAACCTCCTGTTGAACTTCTTCGTCTTGTTCGACTGAGTCTGCATTCTTACTTTCAGAAGAACTGATTCTAATCCGTTTTCTTCTGAATAACTGATTAATTTCTTCTTCATCTTCATCGTCTTCATCTAAGGGTTGCGCTGATTCTTCAATTTGTAACACTGGTCCTCTTGGTGGTGGTTGTGCTTGCATTATGGTTGGAAACAGAAATGATAAAATGTGTGGTAGTCGAGATCTCGGGGTTTTTCCTTTGTTAACTTGTTTCATAATGGAGACGCACTCCTTATGAATTCGTTGAAAGAAGAATGAAGCAAAGTTAACAGATTCTCGGGCAGCTATATCTATGGCAGAATAAAACGGTCGAGAAATACCATAGGTACGTTTTTGAAAGTTGAGTATAGCAACGAGGAATTGTAGTGCCGTTCTTTCAGGTTCTGGTCGACAGAGAATGGCGTATTCATCGAGGAAAATCGCGGAAACAACTCTGCCATTCGGGTTGCTGAGATCATGGGAACATTCTCGCGGCCTTGTGGAGTCAAATGATAAACTTCTGTAAACACTTGGAATGTGATTACAGTTCTAGACGGTAAGGAAGGGAAAACCCATCGTTTCTCAGTATGAGATACCCGAGCGATAGCGGAAATAATCTGTGCAAAGAAGGGGTGAGCTTCTACTGAGTGCCAGGGCAACTCGGCGAAACTACCTAATCCTCGTATATGCAGATAATTTCTTACTTCAGCCGGGATACCCTCGGCAAAAGCTGTATAGTTTGCTAGAGATTCCATTACACAGAGATTCAAGACGCAGAACACAAGTATTCAGAAACTAGGGCTGTGGTTGCAAAAGACTAAATGACCTATCCGGCGAGTGAGTTATAAAAGAAGTTTGTACAAAGAATATTTTAAATGGTACTAATTACACCAAACGGATAGTAATGTCTATATCTGACATGCGTTCATGCAAAGATAGGAGCGGGCGGCTGGACATAAATAGATATTAAAATACGGCGATTACACTTATTTTATTGATTACACCTAATAAAGTAAGAAACAAAAGAAAAGTAAAAATTTGTGGTACGCTGTGTACCCTTGTTATAGCCGAGGTGGCGCTTCTTGATACGGCCGTAGCTTTGACCCGTTTATCGCTTTTGGAAGTGGTTGTCCAGTCAATGTAGTCAATCGAAAAGTGGCCGGACCAATTTGTTCTGAAATCTTGAATGGACCGAACCAACGTAACTTGAATTTTCCGGCTGATCTATTGGATTTTGCATTGTAAAAGAGAACAAGCTGTCCTACCGAAAATACTGTCGTCTTTAAGTTTCGGTCATGAGTCCTGGCCTGTCTTAATTGGATTTCTTTCATAGTTAAGAAACTGAGCCATCGGTGTTCATCTAATTCTCTAAGTGTTTCCAGCCGAAATATCAATGACTCCTCGGGTAAAAGCTTCTGAGACGTTGCTACTCTTAGACTTGGTATTACAATTTCCATCGGAGCTATTGCTTCTATTCCATAGGCTAACTTAAATGGTGTCAAGCCGGTGGTTACCTTGTATGTAGTACGATAGGCCCATAAGACTGCAGGTAGCAACTGATCCCATCTTTCCGGTGTCTCTCTGGTCAATTTCTGAAGCATATTTAGCAGAGATTTGTTGGTACTTTCTGCCAATCCATTTGCACGAGGATAATATGGTGAGCTGAATTTATGACTGATCTGGAATGACTGTGTTAATACTTTCATCAACTTGTTCATGAAATGAGTACCCTGATCTGAAACAAGCTCTAGTGGCAGTCCAAATCTTGGAAAGACATCTGTTAATAAACATTTCGCTACTTCAACTGCTGTAGCCGAGCGTAAAGGCCATGCTTCTGCCCACCTAGTTGCATAATCTGTGCAAGTCAATATGTACCTGTTATTGCTGAATACTGCGGGAGGTGTGATTGGACCAATGAAATCAAGACCCCATTTCTGAAATGGTTCTAAAGGAAGTACTGGATGAAGTGGAAAGTAATGGCGTTGTAATGGTTGTCCAGTCCTTTGACAGCTATCACAAGTTTTGATAAATTCCAATATATCTCTATACATAGTTGGCCACCAAAGTCCACTTTGTAGAATTTTTCGGTGAGTAAGATCTGCTGCAAAATGTCCACCGGGAGGAGTTGAGTGAGCCAAAGTAATGACTGAGTTAACTTCATGTGGTGGAATACAGCGAAGTAGGATTCCGGTATGATCTGTATAATATAATTCTCCAGCAACTAACCGGAATCGTCGACTAAAACCTGCAATTTTTCGGCGTGTAGCTGTAGGGACTTCAGAAGGTAGATATCCACTTGAAAGGAAGGTCAATAACTGATCATAATACGTAGTTGGCACTGGTTGGTTTGACAATTCTTCAGTAGTTGGTTCTGAAGTATAAATGGCTGGCGTTGTATCATTTATACCAACCGGAGGTTCACCTGAATCTAAGCGTGACAAAAAGTCTGCTAAAGCATGTGAACTGCCTGGCCGATGAACGACATCATAGTCGAATTCTTGCAATAGTAGAACCCATCGTGCTAGGCGGCCACCGATATGTTGCTGCCGAACCAAGTAAACCAATGCAGCGTGATCGACATGAAATGTAAATTTTCGGCCCAATAAATAATGTCTGAATTTTTTTACCGAATATACTAATCCTAAGCATTCCCTCTCAGTTACCGAGTAGTTCTTTTCTGCGGGTGCTAATCTTCTGCTAGAATAGTATACTGGTCTAAACCATTTATCTGTTTGTTGCATTAGTACACTTCCTACTGCTATATCAGATGCGTCAACAAATACATGAAATGGGTTATCCCAATCTGGTGGCTGTAAAATGGGAACCTGTGTTAATAACTGTTTCAGTCGATCAAATGCTACCTGACATTCCTGAGTCCATTCAAATTGCCTTGCGGTTTTGGAAATTAATTTGTTCAGTGGTATTGCCACATGAGCAAGCCACCGTAAATGCCTTCCATGCCATCTCACTTGTCCCATAAATCGCATTACTTCCTTAGGTGTATTAGGCACCGGAGCTTCTAATACTGCTGAAATTTTATCGGGGTCAACTTGAATACCTTGAGCTGATATGATATGACCAAGTAATTTTCCACATGAAACCGCAAACACAGATTTGTTTGGGTTTAAACACAATCTATATTCTCTACATCTCTGAAAGCAACATCGTAAATGTACTAGATGTGCGATCATTTTACCGAAAATTGAAAAATCGTCAAGATATACTTGCATGAATGAGGTAAGATAAGGAGAGAATATTTCCTGCATACATCTTTGAAATGTACTTGGTGCATTTCTCAATCCAAACCACATTACGGTACAAGCAAAAACACCCCAATTTGTAATAAATGCAGTTTTCGGTATATCTTCCTCAGCCATTCTTACTTGGTTATATCCACTGTATCCATCTAGAAATGAATACATCTCATGACCTGCTACTTTATCAAGCATCGTATCCAAAAAAGGAATTGGAAAAGAATCCGGTATTGTTGCAGCATTTAATTTCCTATAATCTACGCAAATTCTCAATTGCTTGTTTTTCTTTGGTACAATTACGATTGGTGAAATCCATTCTGCATGTTCTATTGGTACTATGAACCCAACTTTTAATAGCCTATCAAGTTCAGCCTTTACCTGAGATGCATAATGTGGGTTCATCCGGTAACTAGTTTGCCTTATCGGTTTTGCTTCTGGTTTTAGCATAACTCTGTGTTGATAGATACGAGGATCCAGACCCTTCATGTCTTTGTAATCCCATGCAAAGACGTCAGTAAATTCTCGGAGTAGCTTGATTAAATCTGCTTGAAAAGCTTCAGGTAAGTTTTGCTTTATCTTTACAGGACGAGGGTGGTCTTCATCTCCAAGATTATAAGTAATTAACTGATCTTCTGGAACATAAAATTGTTGATGTTTCTCTGTATCAGCGGAAGGTTCGAGAAGCTGCTGTAATTCATTACCTTGAATCGAAATGGTATTGTCCTCCTTAATTCCTTCGACAATGGGTATTATTGTACATACTGAAGCATTCCAAGTGTCTACTACAGACTGTAGATCAATAGTTCCTATTGTCATCAAATCAACATTATTCTTCAGAAATTCTTCTTCTTCGTCATCCGACAATCCATCTAACATATGAACTGGTTCGGCGAAATATGGTCGAGCATGTAACTCACAGGGTTGTATAGCATCTAATTTTACAACACACTTGCGGTTTTTATCTTTGAATGTAAGTTCCTGAGCTGACCAGTCTTGAATTACCTTGGCTTGTTTTAACCAAGGACGACCGAAAAGTAGATTGTAGTCTAGGGTGGATTCCGGCAATTCAAGAACAACAAAAGTCATCTTGAATGTTGTGTCTTGGACAGTTATAGGTATATCTCGGACCAGTCCTACTGGATGAACTCTAGATTGATCAGCCATCCTAACAAAAAATTGAACTGGCTCTATCTTAGTCCATCCTAACTTTTTACACAGTGACGCTGTGGCAATATTCACGCCGGACCCCCCATCAATTAAAACTTGTGGAATTTGATGTTTATGAAACCATACCGTAATCAGAGGAACTGAGTGATCTACCGTAGAGTCTGGTTCCGTTTGTACGGTTGCGGTAGCCGGAATGCAAGCAGGTTTTGTAGTAGACTGTTGTTGAAATTGTTGGCGTATTCCTGGTACTAATGCCAGTAATTGCCCGAAAGGCAGTGTGATGGATGCTTTTGACAATATATCCCAAGTTGGTTGCACTTGATTTTCATCTTCCTTAACTGTTGAAGACGAAGCTTGGTCTGAAGGTGGTAATTCTACTGCAGATGATGTACCTGCTTTTGTTTTGTCAGCATGAACTTGTGTGGTATCCGGGGATTGGTTCACTGGAGTAGGTTCTGGAAAAACAGGTGGTTCTACGGTAGTCCACTGGCTAGCCTTATGATACATTCTGTGTTGTTCACGTATCCCTGGCTCAAATAATTCTGCTGCTGGTTGCAGTTGTTTACCGGAACGGGTTTGAACTGCTGCTGTCTGTGTCTCTACTGGTGTAATTGTTACCACATTGGCCATTGGGTTTTGACGTTCCTTTTTGATCATATTCCGCTGCATCTCTACAGAATCTTCTAATATGGCCCAACTGTCCACAGAAATGACATCGAGGTGGTGGTAAATTTTGATTTTCCGGTGGTGGTCCATTCTGCCAGCGCGGTGTGTTATAGTTGTTGTTCCTCTGTCCTCGATAATGTCGATACCCTTGTTGTTGATTGTGTCTCAAATGTGGGGGTACATATTGATTGGATGACTGACCTTGTTCCTGAATAATTGTATTAACTGCTGCTGCTCCTTGTCTTCTAGCGTTGTATGCACAGTTCTCAGTGGTATGTCCTACAATGTTACAGATGGCACAATAAGTCTGATTTAACGCACACTGGGCACTTGTATGTCCTGAATTCTTGCAAGTGGTACAATATACTTGCCTGGTTATATCTTCAGCCATATGTTTATTTGTTTTAATCCATTCCAAATCCTCTGAAAATCCTCCAACTTTGTTTTCTAGCTGAAGGGTCATGGCTATCACTGCGTCGAGGGTCATAACTCCTACACATCTTATAATCATGATCTGCCTAAGTTGAGGAAGCAAACCATTGATAAACCACTGTGTAATAACATCGTCTGGTAAGTTAGCATGCGCCTGGGGTAGCTGCCTTAAATGCGTCCTGAAAAGGGTAGCATACTCTTGTACAGTTTGATTTGGTTTCTGTCTATTGTTCTGTAAATACTCAAAGATCTCTGCAGGATTTTTTTTCAACCTGAATCGCTGCAGAAAAGCGTCTCGTACTGCTTCATAAGTACCAAAATGATTAATATCATATTCAGTAAGCCACCTTGCTGCTTCATTCACAAGTGTAGATTGAAAAACAATTGCTTTGTACGCCGGATCCGGTGGATGGTTAAGGACAGCATAACTGATTTCGAAGGTGCGTACGTGTGCATCTGGGTCATCTCCTGGAAACCCACTAAACTTTGTGTATGTTACTCCCGTTGAAGCCAATCTGGGTTGACCTACTTGTCGTTGTAGTTGTTCATTCATCGTAAATGTATTATACACTCCTTCTGTAATTCTGGTTGGAGTTTCTGAACTACCGGAATTTGTTTCGCCTAATGGCACACTTTCCGGTGCAATTAGCTTACTTACTATATTGCGAATTTCTGTTTCGAATAGTCTTCCTTCCTCCTTGATATCCAAAGTAGGAGGACTTGCTCCCAAACGTTGTAGTTGAGCTGAAGATTCAGCCGAAAGTGCTGAATCGTCACCGAAAAACTGTGTTTTTCTTACCGAAGTTCCACCGGAAGGATTCAAAATTGTGACTGGATACAACGTAGATTTGTCTGTATTAATTTCCTTCCCTAAAGTGTTTCTAATCGTATCTGAATCTATTCCAAAGACTTTTATGCTAGATTCCAACTGTGTCTTAACCGGTTCCAAAATTGCTGTATTTTCGACAGTCTGTACCGTAGTAATACCAGACAATTCTAGAGATGTACTACGTTCTACCGTAATTTTACCGGAATCAGTGTTATCGTCTGTCACTTTTTCGACAACTGGGTCAGGTCTAATTGTACTAGTACCTCCCAAAGTTGTTCTTAATATCCCTAACTGATGATTCTTGGGATACTTTTCTCCTGATCGGGTAATCGGCATGTAGCATTTCCGTACTGATCATATAGTATTACGAACACACAGTATCGCAACAATCTGATTCTGTTGCTACTGTTCTTCCAACAGAATTTTAATTTGAACAAAATACCAGGCAATCTCAATGCCATGTCCCCAGCGGGATCGCCAAATGTTAAACGTTGTACGATAATAACTCAATCCAACTTTCGGACGAGTATTATCGGGTCCTTGGGTTCTTGGGAGTGGTAGGGGTCTGTTAGACAGAGGCCCTGTACTATTTTCCCAATCCTTTACACAATCACCAGTAATTGCTCACTTCTTAATACAGGAGTTGAGTTGAATACTAACTATTCCACGGTATGATAAGCACTGGAATGTTTGGTCCTGAATATACTATGGTAATAGCACAGTGATTCTGTCAAAACTTACAACTACGAGAATACGTTCTTCTCAAAATACTCCACAATAAGACGATTTCATGTGATAACTAAATACACCGAACGAAATGCACAGACAACTCAGATCGAGATTATATTAGACTTTTCGTATACTCACTCAGATCACAGATTTATACCGCAATTAATGACTCACTAAGACTTCTGTCCACACACAGATCTTTGTCGAATACTCAATGATCACCGATTACTATATAAAACCCTGGTTACTTGACCGAAAAGGTACTAAACTCTGTTCTTATACAGACTCACGCATGACAATCAATACACAATCTCATAATCGCGAACTACAGAGTCATATATAACTGTTCAGCAAGTAGACTCACAGCATCACGAACTTTTCAACGAGAATCGATTCAACCAAAGAATAGCAGAAATGATTAAATATGAATAGAATGAAACAGTATTCAATGTCCTCAATAAAATCTCATTCACAGTCTTCTAAAATATATTACTCGTGGTCTCCGAACACTTCAGTTATGATGTGATTAACCCTCATCACTACAGCGCGCAATAGAACAGAGACGTATCTATCTTTCTGTCTCTCTAACATACATTCATGTTAACTATCACCTCAAGGGTCTGTTTAACACCGTAAACTCTGCTCCAACAGTTAAACGAAACGATGATGCAACGACTGAACTCTTTGCTCTTCGATGATAGAACTCTTTTCTCTTCCTGTCTTCTGCTTTTTATTACTTCCGCATTCTTCATTTACCGCCTCTTGCGAAATTTCCTACCTCTCCGTCATTTCAGCCACCAATCTTGTTTATCCTTCGTCTGCGGTTGCGGTCCTTCGTCTGCGGTTGCGGTTGTCTCGCTCTATTAGCCTTGTAACAAAGCATCAACTCATAGTGGCACATAGCCCTCAACAAAACAGTGCTGCAAAACGTCAAAATCAAACCATCATGGAGATGACAAGGTGCATGTTGAAGGGAAAGGGTTTGCCAAATCAATTTTGGGCAAAATATGTCAACACTTTTGTCTACATCTTGCATTATTGCTTAGGCCTTGAAATATGGCAAGAACCAAGGAAGATTTTCATCTCTCAAGAAAAGTATGCAAGAAAGATTTTGAAGGCATTCAACATGGAGGGTTGCAAGGAGATTTCTACACCTATGGAGGTCAACACAAAACTATCTACTGAAGATACTTCACCTCTAGTGGATATTGGAAGATACAAAAAACTAGTTGGAAGTCTCATCTACTTGTGCAATAGTAAACCAGATATCTCCTATGTTGTTGGAGTAGTAAGCAGGCTCTCTGATAAGCCATGCCAAACTCATTGGAAGGCAAGCATGCAGATACTAAGGTATGTGAAAGGAACCATTGATTATGGTATTCTCTATGAATAAGGATCTTCTCTGGTTGGATATTGTAATTTGGATTGGGTAGGAGATATTGATACTGTAAAATTAGTTTCTAGGTATTGGTTTTCTTTAGGATTTGGCATTTTCTCTCGTATTAGTAAGAATCAGCTGCTTATAACATTATCTTCTATTGAAGATAAGTACAAAGCAACATGTGAAGCAATATGGTTGAGAAGGACCCTATGGCACATAGGAATACAAGGATAGGAGGTTACAGGGTTGAAGTGTGACAACTAAAGTTGCACGACCATCACCAAGAATCATGTTTTCCATGCGCATACCAAGCACATAGAAATTCTTTATGACTATGTGTGTGATTTGATTGAGGATGGAGTCATGCAAGCTATCATCCAATTGAAGAAAATGAAGATGTCAAACAAGCATCTTCACGAAGGCTCTTGTGAGAGAAACTTCATCGACACTTCCCAAAGCTTGGCATTGGACCAAGGAGGTAGTTCATTGTAGGGTGGTCATTGAGGGGGGGTGTTAAATATTCTTCATACTCCACCCTCAAGTCACCACAAATGATCCATGGTGCTCTAAGTTGTAAGGCCCCCATTATGAGGAAAATCATAGTGAGAGCTTAGACATTTGTGGAACCCTAACTTCCAATTTAGATGAGATCTATGTGTGGCTGTTGATGATAATAGATGATCTTTGCGAGCCTAGCCATTAGGTTAGGTAAGCATGAACTTTTTGGTTATTGGGCTGCCATTTAAGGAAGAAATAAAGAACTTGTGGCACCATGCAATTTCCTATGCCCTCGGCCCATAGGGTCAAGACAATAGGACTTTTAGTTGTGGAGATATTGTCATATTGTATATTTTATCGACTATTTGTTCTCTCTTGACTACGTTTATCTATAGCAAATCCCTTTGTAAAATCTATATAAGCATGGCCCATGTGTAGCTTTACATAGCATTGCACACTAGTAAGCCCTTCATATAGAGTATGTCTAGATCACCATCTAAGCTCCACATTGAGAGCCCATGGTGTTTGTTGTTCTTTGGAGTTGTCCTCTCCAATCATCATAGCATAAAAGATTAACTTTCACATCTTAAATTTGTCAATCCGGTAAGTATACTAAGACTACATCCCCTTCTAGTTAATGGAATCCATGAAAATGTAAAAGCAATTATGATTTTTGAGAAGAATTTGAAGAAGGAGTAGGAAAACTAGGGTTTCATGTATCTAGAGCTATTCAATAGCTTTTTCAATGATCCTTGTGCCTAAAGTGTGACATTTTTCATGTAGACTAAAATAGTACACTCATATACATTTATCTTGTGACATTTTTCTTGTAGTTTTTTGATAAAATCGAGAATTTCCATCTCTAGCAATGATCTTGCGCATCTAAACACTCATTATACCAATAATCACCTCTCATTACAAACTCCACTCAGTAATACAAAAGTTAGAACAACAAATTCCATGGATAACACATAAGAAAGACTCAAGAATCATTCATGAACACTCAAGAAAAGAGAAACACGTTTTTCTAATTGAAGCTCTTCATTCACGTCACATGAGTACAAAATGATACAACCCCTTCAAAATACAAGATTTTGTCCTTTATACTTTTTCAAGTGTCCTTTTTCACACTTGAATTTTGGTCCTTTCAATTTCTAATCTAAAAATATGTACTTGAAGAGCTTCTAAAAATTCTCAAAAAATACATATGACTTCTTCTATCTATGAGGAAGACTCTTCCTCATTTTTACAACATTCTGATAAATATAATAAAAAAATCTTATTCTAACATTTTCTTTCCCTCCTAGACTTTTTGGCAATAAGTTTACAAAAAGTCTCTTCTTCATTCACATCCTAAGTTGACAAAAAGTCTCTTTTGCATTCACATCCCTTCACTTCTTTTTCCTTTGATATACATGTGCCAATAAATCATGGCTCTTTCTTTCTATCAAGTTTAAAATGTTTGTCATTTCAAAAAGAGCTTTTCTCCACTGTACTGCTGCCTCTGGTCTGTCTATCACATCCTTCTTTAAATACTTTGTATATGCAGCTTCATAGGCGGTCAATCTTGATTTAGTTACTATTGATAAATTCCCAAAAAGTTCTGATTCTCTTTCAAAAAATCCATAGTCAAAGGCATCCTCAAAAATTTGTAAGTAATGGCTTCCCAAAAATACAATTCTGCTATAGTATGCCATGAGACATATTCTATCAGGTGTCTCACTCATATCAAAAAGTAATGCATCTGTTGGTGAGTTAAATCCTATATAGGTGAGTATTCTCACATCTGTATTGGTGAAAGTCTCTATACAAGTGAGGAATAACCTCATGATTCGTACAATTAATGTACAAGCTGGATCATTGACATCTTTGTATGCTGATATAACAGAATTTACTGTGTCTACCATGTATTTCTTTGTTGGCCATGATCCTTTCTTTGGTCCTGCTATTTTAGGAAAATTCAGCCATCTTGCAGGGATCAAGCCTTCATTTCTCCTGCTCCAATAGTCTAACCATTCCCTTCTTCTTGCCACTCGACAATATGTTGGATTAATCTTTGAGTGTAAAGGATCCTCTTTCCAAATTTTTCTACAATCCTTATTGGCATCTAACCACCTGTTTCTCCACTTCAGATTAGCTTTCTCAAAGTGTTCCTTTGTAACTGATCTATCTTCTTCATATTCCAAGTACTTCTTAGGTGGTATTCCAACTCTTGCAGTCTGATAGTTCTTTATACTTTCCAAAATCATGCAAAATGGGATTCCAAGTCCATCAGCTTCCCAATGATGTTGATCAGGACTGACACCATTTTCTAATGCAAAATTTACTACTTGTTCCTCATATTCATTATGCATTTTTCTAATGAACTCCATTCTTGATTCTCTGCTAGTTAAAAATTTATGCACAAATTCTTCAGAGTAATCTTCTTCTTGTCTGTTGTCTATCTCTACGTAACTGTCCTCTGGTAGTGGTGACATTCTAGTTTTCTTCCTCTGATCTTCTTCTGCTTGTTCTTGTAACTTCATTACCTCTTCCTTTTCCTTTCCTGCTTGACTTTCCAATTGCTTCTTTAATTCTGCTATTTCTCACATTAGTTCAATATTCCTTGAGTTCAACACTTCTTTTTCATCCCTCCATTCTTCCCTTTCTTTGACTGTATTTTGGTATAATGTATTACACCCTCTCGTTGCAGTAGCAGCAGGTGTACTAGCCTGTTTCTCCATTTCTTTAGTCTCTTTCAATTCCTCCTATAATCTTTGGACTTCTTTTTTCAATCTTTCTAGCTCTTCTTGATTCTCATTAATTGCTTGGCTTTCCACCTTTACTTGCCCTTCATCCATTAACAGTTTGTTGATTTGTTCATTAGCTCTAACCATTATTTGATAGGACTCCTACAATATTATGTACTTAGATTCTATTCTCTTTATTTCTCCTTCCATCTTAGATATATTTTCAGTTTGTTTTGCACATTTCTCTTCCAAAAATCTAATCTTATTTTGGTTTTGAACCTCCTGTGCTTCCATGTTGAATAGTCTTTTTAACAAGTTGTCATTCTTTTCTTGAATTTCTTTTATATGCTCACTCATCTTCTCCTTTTCCTTCTTTTCCTCCTCTATGAATCTGCTACCTTTGATAAATTTTGATTCAGGAGCCATACCTGACATTATCATATTTCTGCTTGATGGCCTGAAATTCTCTGTATTATCCATGATAATTTTACAAGCACTTCTAATGCCTTTTGGTATCCTTTCCAAACCATAACAAGGATCCATTTGCTTGAGTTCAATTTGTTTTTCTTCCTTACCCTTCTCATCTTCATTGTTTGTTCATAAATAGATATTGATCTGTTTTAAGATATGATCCCTTTTCTTCTTTTAAATTCTCTCCAACTTCTTGATCTGATTCAACTTTCTCATCATCATTCCTGATTTCCTGTATCTATTCTAAATCTGCATGTTTTGCTTCATAAGTTTCTTCTTTGTCTAAATGCTCCTGCTGATTTTCTTCTTCTTTCTTTTCCTCATTCTCTAGGTACTCATTTCTTGTCATTGTATCATCTATATCCATGGGCTCATATGTTACATCCGGTTTCTCTATCTGTTCTTCATATCTGGTTTGTTTTCTCAAATCCAATAAAACTTCTTCAATCTTCTTATTCACCTTTGCCTCTTCTTCTTTCTGATAGACTTCTTCCTCATTCTCTTCTTGTCTCTTATTTTCTTCAGTCTTTTGCACTTTTGGCTCTTCTTCAAAGGGTTGACAATATGGTTGCTATGAAGGTTTAGTCCGAATTGGTTTTGACCCTGTATCTTTAAATCCTTCACTAAGTCCTTCATTCACTGTGATATTTTCTTGCAACATTTTTCCTTTACCCTTCAACCTCCTCTCCTCTTCTTCATGACTGATTTCCTTTGTAGCTTCTTCCACAATCTTGACTCCTCTTGATCTTCCAACCACTTTTTCTCTTGATTTGTCCATCTGTAATGTCTACACTGCTTTTACTGGTGTGCTTGGTACAGATAAATTTAAGCTTCTCAATAGGAAGCCTTCTATATCAGTATCCGAGTCTGAAGAATAAATTTGTTTATTTGCTTGTTCTACTTGTCTTATCTGGTTTCACTTCCTCTTCCACTTGTGTTATTGATTGTTCCATAGCTTTCTCCTTGCTTTTCTTAGTTACTTTCTTCTTCTGAACATTCTTCTTTGGAACCCTTTTCTTGACTACAACTGTGGTTCTAGTTTTCGGAGGTCCCTGCAACTCTTTAAAGTATGCCAGTAATTCCACCTCCTTCTTGACAAAGATTTCTTCTATCCCTACAGACATCATCTGATCATGGAGTTCTTCATAATATTCTATCTCCTCTTGTTTCCAGTCAATGGCCTTGTTTGAATAATCTTCCCGCATCTTCTGGTATTGAGCCTCATATAAAGCTCTCTTATCACTTCCTTGAGTCAGGTAAGCATACAGTTGTTCCTTGCTGGTCTGAGGTGGATGTGGATCTTTATGAGCTTCTACCTCCTTTTGAACATCTATGATTTCCTCTTTGGTAGCTTCTTCTTGTTCCAATTCCACCTTTATGGGATCTGTTCTTCTCTTCTTGCTAGGCATTACTTCTTCAGTCACAACTTTCCTCTTCATACATGATCCTCTCATTCTTGTTTTGACTCCATGTTCTCCAACCTAAATGACTTTAGATGGACTTTTTATTCCTACTATTAGGCTTCTGAAATATTGAGCCTCAGGTGCCAGCTTCAATTGATCCTCCATGTCCATAATATGATACATGATTTTGGTCATAAATTGAGCTCCATTCATAAATTTTTTCTATTGCCAATGCTTGGCAGCTTCTTTCAATTGTTCATGGATATAAGAGTCATATCCATCACTCCAAAAGGTTTAGTTTTATCTTTATTATTGAGCATAATGAGAGTAATTGGTTTATGGGGCATAGTGTATCTTGGCAAATTTGGGAAACAGAAGAATTGTAAGAACATCCTTGTGGAAAATTCCTCATTCTCTCTACCCTTGAAATCAGCAAACTTGGAGAATCGAGCATAAGTAGCTTCATCCTTTTTGACAAATCTTCCATCCAATTTAGTTCCCATAGAATAGAACTGAAGAGCTGTTCTAATGTGTTCTGCCTCGATTGAAATTTGTGCATCTTTGCCCTCTTTATCTTTTACTCAACATCTGAAATAGGCTTCATTTCCTTTACCTAGCTCCACCAAACTAGACTGACTTGGTAGATTAAAATCTATAAAAAAAGATGGGCTCTTCCAAAATTTTGTGAAGCCCTATTGCCTTCCACCTCTTATAATTGGCAGTCACCCTCTAAAATTTATAGAACTCCTAGTATAGCATTGTGTATTTGTTACCTCCAACCTTCACTGTGAAAATATGTTGACCAATGATCCTGATGGTTTCCTTAAGCTCTTTAATTATTTGTTCTGCTTCAGGAAGATCTTGTTCTACATCAGATTCTAACTCCAAAACTTCCTCAACTAACTCACTATCCAGGAACCAATGTCCTCTTGACACCACCATTGATTCAACTTTGAAATCATGAATGGAAAGTTCTTTGGTATTCACCATCCTGTAAAGTCAAAAAAGAAAATACACCACACACACAAACTTCTCCATCATGAGTAATGTTTTGAGAAAAAGAAAAAATATTACTTTGAAATAAAAGATTTCCTCCAACCTCACACAATTGGTGATTTTTAAGACTCAAAATAGGTGATCATTACAGGTGAAGCAAGATTTCTATTGTTTTTTGTGCTTTCTTGGGAAAGAAAGGAATTACTCAATCAACAAAATAAAAAATATATAGTGATAAATCAAATTGTCAACTTCCTAATTCTAACCTAGATCTTGCTTGTGCTTCAAAATTTGCAAGAAAAAGAAAATCTACAAAAATAGAAATGAAGATTTGATATCTTTTCTTTTACTGAATTTGCACCTTTTTTTCATTTTCATTTTTGTATTTTTTTTCTTTTTCTCTCTTTTTTTTCACTCTTTTTCTATACATTTTTCTCATTCTTTTTGTTTTCAATTTCTTTTTTTCTATATATTTTTATTTTGTCTATTTTTTTAATTTTTGTCTTATATTTCCATAAATATTTTTCTACCAGACATTTACATCTATTGGTCATCCTGGATTTGATCTGTTGGCTATTCTAGAATACATTGTTTTATTTGCCTTTTGAGTTAATAGATAGGCAACTGACTGAGGAAACTCTCTTCCCCTCCTACTCTTTTTCCAAGAAAAAGATTTGTGACAAGTGCATGAGAATGCTCTCATGTGCCTAGTGAATGCACAAAATTGTAATGTTGCCTTACTCATGCATTCTCTGTAAATGCATTTCTCAACATGATGCAAAACTGAAAACTTAGGTAATGTGCCCAAGTGGTCATCTGATGAAGAGGCTTTCCTACAATTAATCCTAGAGAACTTATGTGATTGTAAATGATTGTGATTTTTACTTGTGTGTTGTGCTTCTGGTACCAGGTTAGTCTTCCTAATCCAACAGGTTCTGTTTTATGTCTTGAACTTCCTTGAATCCTTGAGACATACTTCTTCTAAGCACTGCTTCATCTCTTTAGGTCTCCATACCCACTTAGTCTTTTGACTTGGAGTCTTCTGAACTGCTTTTGGCTTCCACACCCAGACTTGCTTCAAATTTGATTGTTTCTTCTCATATCATCCTTGCCTATGTTGAGATTTGCTTTTGTCCTGGAAACTAGTCTTATGTAGATCCAAAGTTGCTTCTAATGGAAAAATAAATTTCTCCATTTCCAAGCTATGAATCTCCTCATTGGTTTCCTGCTTATCATGAATAACGAAAGGCATTAAAATTCTTTTGTCATTCAATTTCAAATGAAGAGACATTTTTGCAAAGTTCATTATGACCTTTCCTTGTTTCATCCATGGTTGTCCCAAAATCATTTTTTTAGACATCATGTGATCACGCCATTCTTCACATTCTATATTCATCTGTTCTTGGTCAAATTCAACTATGACTGTTTGTGTAGACAAAGTTTGCCCATCTAGGGTTTTGATTACGGTTTTACTCATCTTCCTTTTTGCATTTAGTCTTTTTAGTAACTCAGTACTAATTAGATTTACTTGTGACCCTGAGTCTATTAAAACCCTAACTTCTTCTTCTTGGAAATTCATCAAAATCACAGGCAGATGTTCTCTCACTTTCCCTGAAGGTTTTTCACATATCAATACCTCTTTGATTTCTTTATATTTTCTCATTTTTTCCTTAGCTTCTTGTTGAGCCTCATACCTCATTCTTTCTTCTTATTGCTTCCTATGTTTAGCTTGATGCAATCTCCTCCATTCCTGAGCGGTCAAAGGTTGATTATATTTTTGCACTCTACATCCACTTATAAAATTTGGCATGACTTCTCCATCTATATTGGCTAATTGAATTGCACCACTATTACTTATTTGATGTATGATATAAGGTCCATGTCCCTTCTTCTGAAGTTTCTTCTGGTGTTCTTTTGAAGTGTAGGCAAATACTAAATCTCCTACTTGCATATCTTTATCTCTAACATGAACATCATGATATGCCTTCTGTCTTTTCTTATCTGCATAGATACTCATGACAGCTTGAAGTCTTGAAGCTCCTAATTTCTCCAATTAAAAAAAAACTTTCTGACAACTCATGTCCAGACCATTTCAACTGATTCCACTCTATAAGAAATTCTAGTGGCAAAATTGCATTTTGTCCATATACCAAATTAAAAGGTGTTGTACCAATAACAATTTTATATGCCACTCTATAAGCCCATAGAACATGTTGAAGTTGTAAATCCCAATCAGTTCTATTTGGATTTACAAGTTTTGATAATACAATACAAAGTAGTTTGTTTGTACTTTCCGCTAATTCATTTGCTTGAGGATGATAAGGGGTTGATTTTCTATGAATAATAATAAAATGATCAGTGATGTTCTCAATAACTTGGTTAAGGAAATGAGTTCCCCTATCACTTACCAATTGAATTGGTGATCCAAATCTGGTGATTATATTTTCATAAAGAAATCTTGTTGTAGTGTGAGCATCATTTTTCTTTGTGGCTCTTGCTTCTTCCCACTTTATTAGATAGTGAGTTGTTACAATGATATATTCAGCATGATAATTTTTAGCTAGAGGGTGTATAGGTCCAATGAAATCTACTCCCCATTTAGAAAAGGCTCTAGCTAAAATTAATGGTGTTAATGGCATATCATCTCTTTTACTAGGTTGACTCACTTTTTGACATATGTCACACCTTTTCACAAACATTCTAGCATCAGGGAAAAGAGTTGGCCATCGGAATCTAGAATATAGGATTAACTTAGCAGTTCTTTCACTTGAAAAGTGGCCTCCTACTACACTTGAATGAGCCATCTCTAACATTTCCATGTATTTCTCCTCTGGGACACAGATTCTCAAGTATCCATCTATACCCTTCTTATACGACTGATTTCCTATGAGCTAATAATCCTTTGTTATTTCCTTCAAGTTTCTAGAATCTGCATTAAATCTCATAGTTTGAGCTGTTCGTGGGTTTCTCAATTCCTCAACTATATGTGTATTCCAATCAGGGTTTTTCTGAAATCAATACAGAGTTATAATATCTTTATGTTCTAGATGTTGACGCTTGGGGCACTTAGAAACATATCTTTCCACATCTTGTGTCTTTGTAGGCCAATGGACACCCATTCTGGCTAAGTTATGTAGAGTAACTATTTTAGAAACATGTATACATGGATTCCAATTATGAGCCTTTTCCAAATAACTAGTTTGCTCCTCTTCTGGAGTACAGTACTTCAGAACTCCAATGTGATTTGCATGATATAAGTGTCCAACCATTAACACAAAACTTCTCCTTTGTAATAGAAGATGTGTTGTGTTATTAGCAGTCCTACAAGGTCCAAAAGTCAACAAAGGTACTAGTGTTATTGCCCAATTGGGATCTTGAATAGGTAAGTATTTGGCAATTCATCATCTATAGGAGACTCTTGTTATTTGGTTTGTATTCTAGACAAATGGTCTGTTCTCATATGTGTTTTCCCTTGCCTTACTACAACTTCAAAATCAAATTCCATGAGAAGTAAAAACCATCTTACTATTCTTCCTGTGTGGCAAGGTTTATTCACCAGGTACAATAAATGATTGGTGATCTACAAAAAGTTTGAACTTGTTGGCTAGGAGGTAATGCCTATATATTTTTATAGCCAATACCATTCCTAATCCCTCCCTCTCAGTGGTTATATAATTCTTCTTTGCTTGAATCAATTGCCCACTAGCATAAGCAATTCGAAAATCCAACTTGCTTCCTTCAATAGGTTGTGCAAGAACACATCCTAAGGCAAAATTAGAGGCATCAACATGGACATGAAAATTTTTATTCCACTGTGGAATTTTCAAAATGGGTGCTGTAACCAAACAAGTTTTCAGGGTTTCAAAAGCTTTGTCACATTCTTGGGTCCATTTAAACTTAGTAATTAGTGCATAAAGAGGTTTTGCAATATCTACAAATTTATACACAAATTTCCTATAATATCCATAGGGACCCATGAAGGTTTGAAGTTTCTTCACATTCATTGGCTTGGGTAGGTCCACAATATATTTAATTTTACTTTCATCAGTGGAAATTCGATTTTTAGAAACTATGTGGCCTAATATTCCCCCTTGGATGACAAAGAAGACACATTTTGCAGGATTTAAACATACTCTATAGGTTCTACATTTCTTGAATATGTTCTCCAGGTCTTGCAAATGATTTTGCCTTTGAAAAACTACGTAGGTCATCTACATAAATCTCCATCATGGTTCTAAGAAAATCTTTGAATACATGACACATTAACCTTTGAAATGTGGCTGGTGCATTGGTTAACCCAAAAGGCATTCCCTAAATGCATATATTCCCCATTCAGTGGAAAATGTTGTTTTATGTTGATCTTCCAATGCAATAGGAACTTGGTTATATCCAGAAAATCCATCCAAGAAGCTATAAACTTCCTTCCCAGCCACTCTTTCTAGTAGATGATCAGTTATTGGCAATGGGAAACTATCCCTTATAGTTGTTGCATTAACTTTTTTCAAGTTAATACAAACCCTAAGTTTTCCATTTCTCTTGGGAACAACAACTTAGGAGATATCCACTCAATGTATTCAATTTCATAATTGAAATTGGCAGCCAATAATTTATCAATCTCCTCCTTTATCTTCGCAGAGTACTTATCATTGAATGCATAGTGTCTCTGTTTACTAGGTTTTGCATATGGAGTGATAGGAATCTTATGTTCACAAATTTTTGGATCTATTCCTTTCAAATCGTTATAATTGTATGCAAACACATCCCTATATTCTTTAGACAATTTGATCAATTCTTGTTCTTCTTGACTTGTCATGTCATCTGCTATGACAATATGCCTTTCTTCCCCTTCTTCCTGGGTAATTACCACCTTTTTTGTTTGTTCTTCATTGTCATGGGTGTATCAATATCGATTATATGTATAGGGGAGCAAAACTAACATCCTATAAATGTTTTATGACTGATGATTGATTGAGTGATAGTTGTCTGGTTGTGGGATTGTCGATTGGAGGACTAGAAAGAGGGGAAAAATTTAGAAACCTAGATCTATCCTAAGTTATCCCACCCAAAAAACTTATTTGACATCTATCTTTCCTTAACCAAAAGGGTAAGGTTAGCACTGGTGATCCCATTGGGTAGTGATTGCTACATACCAGTACAAAGAAATGGTGAACTAGAATAAGCATGCCTGTATTGCAGATGAGTGAGCATTATCCAAAGTACAAACAATTGTGCCCAGTGAAAAGTCAATCAAGACTTCAGCGGAAATCTATACTGAAGATCATAGCAGAGCCGAAAGAAATTCTGAAACCTCTCGACCTTATTATGGCTTAGGAAAAGTTAAGGCTGGTGAACTAGTAATTGTTTTGGAAGCATCCGTCAGACCTCTAGTGTGACGGGTGAACAAATGCAGCGTCCCATCTGTTGATCATTTTACAATCATCATACCCTCTTCAGAAAATGTTCCACAAGAAACTAGTCAAGCCACTAATCTTCAAACAGGACGAGATAGTGGATTCTTTCATAATTTTGGGATTTTCAAGAAATTGATCAGCAAACAAGATGTAGAAGATATTAACCAGTGGCATTCAGAACCACCCTTATCGAATCCATCACGATCGGAACATACCTTTGCACAGTTTCCTCAAGTTTGAACATAAATCGTTGTAATAAGTTTTGAATCCAAAGAAGCAGTGGATGCCATGGAACAATTTAGTCCAACAATGATGGCAAGCAAAGATTTAACCTTGTGAAGATTAGTCCCAGGAGGGATGTGCTACTATGCAAAATTTGGTGGATTTTCGAGTGATAACCCAGAGTCTCATGTTAGGGCATTTAAAATTAATTATGGTGTTTTAGAAAATTTCCATAATCTACCTAGTGTCGAACAATACAATGCCATGGTGTTTCAAGCAAAGTTGTAAATGAAGAAGCCAGGTGGTTAACAAAATTTTAATTGGATCTCTTTTAAATGTATGCAATAATTAACGAAGCATTCTTGCAATGTTTTTGCTTGAAGAAGACACCGGATCAAGTCTTTGATTTCTTACAAAATAATAACAGGACCTCATCAGATGGTACAGGATTATGCTACCACTTTTCGTACATACCGTTGATACATTTGAGCAGAGAACGCATTACCAATGTATGTAATCACACAGCAATTCATTAATGGGTTGAATTAGTAGTTGAGACAAATTATGATCATTTGGTGCATAGGAACGATGCAATTGGATGAGTTGTTTGATATGTCCTTATAATTAGAACATAAAGTGGAGGGCTTTGCAAAAGATTTAGATTGATCCACCTTGAAGATTCCAAAGGCTAACAAGGATAATCTGCTAAAGCGTGTATTTTGTACCAAATGTAAAAATCCAGGATGTCACCAATTGTGCCTTAAATCAGATATACTGCACAATCTATGAGAATACCAATCATTCTACTGAAATTTTTTCTTACAATGGTAAAACACAAAATCAACTGGCAATCAATGCACTAGTGCACAAACCTAGAGAACCGTCCACTTATTATGTTCCACCCCACTTGCACAATTATCCATATTCGATGTATCATCCATTTCGATAACAGAATCAAGGGAGCTATAATTTGCCACATTGGAATCAAGGAAATCTAAAATCCAACAGTCAAGGACTGCAAATGCACTATCATTTTTGTGGTGAACTAGGGCACATACGAAGACATTGCAAAAATGCACAGGAGTACTATAAGTGGAAGAAGGAAAGGCAAAGTCCAATGACAAATATGATCATCATCACACCGGTTGAAGCACAAACTGCCATTCTACAAATGCAATCAGGACGAGTTTTGTAACCAATTGTAGGGGTATTTGAACTAGGCTTTAAGGAACAACAACCTATGGTGGCAAAAGCTACTAAGTGAGCTTAGGAAAAAGCCCTAATTTCCCCCTCACCTAAGCCAGTAAATGAACGCAAACCTAATGTGCCACTGAAAGTCATACCAACACTAACACTTAATAAAGATATATCACGAGAAGATTCAGTGAGCTCTACTGCATGGGATATTCTGACTCGAGCACCCATTACCTTGCCATTAGGCAAGCTACTTACCTTAGTTCTTAGATTTCGACAACAATTTCAACAATATGTAGGAGTTGAACATCTTTTGGCACCTTCCATGGCAACTATCCATCCATAACCCAATACAATGATTGACCATGTGGCCCCCGTTATCACTATATGGTATAAGAATCAACATATTTCTAGGTTTTGATTAATGGTGGTTTGGGAATTAATATAGCAACTACCACATTATGTGAGAAATTCGGATGGACTGATATTCAAGTTATTAGATTCTTTGTAAGAATGGCTGATCATTCAAGAGTGCATCCAGTGGGGTAAGTCTATAATACTCCCATTACACTTCAGGGTGCAGTATTTATGACCTTTGTTATTCTTAATTTACCTGAATTGAACCTCGACTATAATCTCCTTTTTGGTAGACCATGGCTGAAGTAGGCTAAGGTTCTGTAGGATTGGTCATCCCACAAGTTAGTCTTTAAATGCAACCATCGTAAGTATACATTACCCTTAGATGAGTTCATGCCCTGTGAAATCCATGCTTGCCTCTATGTGGCAGAACCTATAAACTTTCTTGATGGCCTCTCAGATGATGAAGGAACTGCCTTCCTAATGGCCAATCAAGATTTAATCTTGCTGAAAACTATTGATTTACAACATGTGTTAGATCATTGGTCTCCAACAACATGTTTGATTTACTCGGGTGTTATAGAAGCAGAGGAGTTTCCTGAGGATGTAGTGGATTTTTTTGATCTACCCCCAAAATTGTTCAAAGGAGTTAAGGATAACATATGCCATCAATTTTATGTCCTTGAGGAAAAACTTTTGAATTTTTTATTTAGGCGATGATGTTAACCCCTAGCCTGTTAAGATTAATGCTACCTTGGAAGAGTCATTCTATCAGGATTTACTGATCCTCCTGACTCAGTTTACTGATAGCTTTGCCTGGGGCTATAAGGACATGAAGGGACTAGATCCACGTATTTATCAACATCAAGTTTTACTTAAACTAGATCCTTATTCGAAGAAGCAACAAAGTTACCATATGAATCTTAACTATGATAAGAAAGTTAAGGAAGAAATTGATTGCTTATTACATGTTGGGTTCATTGTTCCTATTGAACATGTTGAGTGGATTTCCGTAAGTGTGATTGTTGAAGGAGAATCTAGTAAGAAGAAAAGAAGAAGAAAACCAAGAAAGAAGCTTCACTGAAGGGATTATATCTGAAGACATATCTCTGCAAGAAGCCCTGCAGGGGCATGCAACACCCATCTCTGCACAGAGCCCCGTAGGGGCACACATCAAGGAAAATCATGTAGGAGGGAAGGACGGACCAAGGCCAAGAAGTATCCATGAAGAAGTGCAAGAAGATACTTGGCAAATAATAATCCTCCCACTGATAGTGTGCGATGGCAGAAAATAAACAGGCCTCAAAGCAATACAATAGGTCAGATGTGTGAAGACAAAGAGAAATCAGAAGACCAAAAGTTAGAAAGAGGTAGAGGCTGAAAAGTTGAAGAGAGTGACTAAGAACATCACATTCTTAGCCACTAATGGTGTGCGTGGCAGCCCGACTTAACACAGCCAACCCGACATATGAAAGAGCCTTAGACAAGTAGTAGATATAAAAATAAAGCCTGTCAAGGGACGTCAGAGACAAAGAGGGGGAGAGTGTTGCAGAGCTAAGAAGAGCAAAAGGCAGAGAAAAAGACGGGCCCCAAAATTTTTCCGATTCGGACACTTTATTTTTGTATCATAGCCATTTTGTAACATATTTTCCGATGTAAATGCACTAGAGGAGTCCTCTAGATGCATACCCTTGGAGATAATTAGCTTACCCATGTAAATTAGTAGGAAATTAACCTTTTAGTGAATAAAGTGCCGGTCTCTTGTGTGAAAGGACCATTTTTAAAGCACATGTATATAAGTCAATTTGTGATTCTTTGTAAATACTTTTTGCCATTGTGAGAATCAAGAGCACAAAATTTCGAATTTGTGTCTTCTCCTCTGTGTATCATCTTCTTTGTGAGCTCGTGTGCATGTGTGATGCTTGAAAAGAGTGTTTGGAAGTGTTGTATCCATGAAAGTGCTTGTTTGCTGTTGTTAAGGTGTGTGTGAAGTGTAGGAAGTGTTGAAGTGTAGGAAGATCATTCCCACGACTCAGTATTTTGCTCATAACTTGAAGTAGAAGTGTCAAAATTAAGTGAAAAGACCACCATTGGATACATTTTCTCGAGAGCTTCAGAACGAACCCCTTATTTGCTATATTCGGAGTTCGGAGCTGAGAGAAAAGCTCGATTTACTGTTGGTTGCTGCTCCAAGTATCGTGACATCTCAACAGATCCCTGAACCTTGTTTGGAATAGATTCAGACTTATTTACACTCTTTGGGAAGCTCATTTGCATTGATCATCATTTGAATGCATGTCTTCATACACTCAGCTCGGTTTTGATACTCCTCGGATTGATAAATAAAGCGTGAATCCCCACTATATGCACTTGAGGGGGATCGAGGTATAGTCTCTTTCTCCACAAGTCCCTAAGTTGGTACTTAGGTACACACGTTTTTGGCACCGTTGCCAGGGATGTCGAATCAAACCGAGGCATTCGTGTGATGGTAAGTAGCTCTTAACATTGAAGTGAGTAGAGGAGTTGTGAATTTCTCTTCTTTGGTAAGTCACACTCAACCGCACTTACTACTTCTCGCTCTTGGAGTGTGTGTAGTGAGTTGATAGTCTAGGGAAGTGAGTGGAGTGAGTAGAGTAGGAGGAAGAAGAGAGTAGGTTAGGAAGTAGAGTAGCTTGCCAATTTTGTTCTTGTTAGCCTCTTTAGTTAGGAAAATTTTTTCAAAAGTATAAAAACCAAAAATTGTCTTCTACAACTCACTTGTCTCCAAGCAAGTATCGAGAGAGAGAGATCGCAAGGCAGATATCACGTGAGCACGAAACCAGGCATGTGGGGCAAGGAGTGTGAGCAGAGGTGGAAGAAGGAGCTGGAGGATCTTAGAGAGGTGAGTGTATCCCTACATTGTTAGAAATTCTTTCAAATATCGGTCTGTGGAAGAAAATGATCTGTGACAGATATCGTGAGGGTCACCCTGGGGTAGAGAAGGCCTAATTTCTTGATACAGATTGAGGGGAAAGGGTAGAGGAACTCTAGGACCATTTGTGTTCAATTAAAATCCTAATATACTTGCTAAAAATTGAAAAAAAAATGCCAATTATCGTGTTCTCCCGCCGTTGAGTATCACGATATCTGGATATCGTGAACTCCTGTGGTCGAGTATCGTGATACTTATACTTGTCACATATTGTATATCATGAAGATTCCTTTTGCGATACCTAACGGACATCGTGTATCGTTGAATTTTTCACGATACCTGGTGGATATCTAGTATCGTCGAAGAAGTTCTCGCGATACTTGTCACATATCCTGTATCGTGGGATTTCTTTTAGGCAATACCTATATAATATCGAGTATCATGAGGGTCTTTTCGCGATACTTGCCCGATATCGAGTATCGTGGCATTTTCCAATCGAATATCAAGTATCGTGAAATTCTTAGTATCGAGTATCGTGATTTTTCACGATAGAGGACCAATATCGTGTATCGTGACTTTCTCAAGTGCCTAGTATCGTGTATCGTTCTCTAGCTTAATATCGAGTATCGTGGTAATGCCCAGCCTGTCAAGTATCGCGTATCGTGACTTTTTACAGTGAGTCAGATATCGACTATCATGGAATCTTGAGGGCGATATTTTGTTGGAGTTAGACGTCTGCGGAAGCACGCGAACAACACAAGGAAGAAGAAGAAGCTTGGAGCACAACACACAGTACTGACTGTAATACTAGAGAATGTACAAAGATAAGTAGCCCATTAGGGCAATAGGCGTATATACAAGCCGGGGGAAAAAAACCTCCTAAAGAGGGAAAAAAGTGCCCCGGCGGTCCTAGTGTGTTCACACACATCACTACCTAAATATATCAACAAATCCCCCCTAGGAGTGATGCGGTGAACAAGGAGTTGGCACTCATGTATAAGGAAGTGCCAAGCTATGTGGAAATCACTCCACAAAAGGAAGTAAGCCCAAAGCTTTGCGGAAAGCTTCAAACTTCTCCCTAGGCAGAGCCTTCGTGAAAAGGTCTGCAATGTTCTCCTGCGTGGGCACATATGCCAAGCTGATCTCCCCAGCAGAGAACCTCTCCCTGACATAGTGATAATGCACCTCAATGTGCTTAGTGCGAGCATGGAATACAGGGTTCCTCGCAACTACCAATGCGCTCTGATTGTCAGTGAAGATGGTGGTGGCAGAAGACTGGCCAACACCCAAATCAGCCATAAGGCGTCTGAGCCACACACACTCAACAGTCTCTGTGAAAGCTGCCCTATACTCAACCTCACAACTGGAAGTGGCCACAGTAGGCTGCTTCTTGCTCAACCAAGATATACATGAGCTACCAAGCATGAAGCAAAAACCACTGGTGGACACACGAGTGTCATAGCAACCAGCCCAATCAGAGTCAGAAAAAGCATGCAAATCTGGCGGTAGTGATCCCCCCTTGGGATAAAACAACCGAAGTAGCCGAGTACCACTCAAGTAGCGAAAGATGCGCTTAACCGCCTTCCAATGCGTGACTCCTGGGCAATGCATAAACCTGCTCATCTGTGAGACAACAAACTGAATATCTGGCCGAGTAATGCATAAGTAAATCAAGCATCCAACAGCCTGCTGATAGAGAACAACATCAAATGCATCTCCAACATCATGAAGACTCAATCGTAAACCTATCTCCATAGGAGTGGCAATAGGCTTACAGTCTTCAAGGCCAAAACGCTGCAATAATGTGTCAATATATTTCGTTTGACACAAAGCCATTCCACCATCAACTTGCATAAACTGAATGCCCAAATAGTGATGCAAATGCCCCAAATCAGACATCTCAAATGAGGCATGCAAATCAGCCTTGAAATCAGCAATATGCTTCTCAATAGGACCAGTGAGCAACATGTCATCAACATAGACAACAATGATCAGAAGCACATCATGAGCACACTTAACATATAAGGTGCTTTCAGTTGGACTGTTCACAAAAGCATGTGCAACTAGATAGACATGTATCTTCTCATACCAAGCACGTGGTGCTTGCTTTAAACCATATAATGCCTTCTTTAACCTGCACACCTGGTTTTCATGCCCTTTCTGCACAAAGCCTCAAGGCTGAAAAACATACACTTCTTCATGCAAGTCACCATTCAGAAATGTTGTTTTAATGTCCAACTGATGTACATTCCAACCATGATAGGCTGCAAGTGCACAAATGCTCCGAACAGTAGTCATACGACATGTAGGTGCAAAGGTCTCATCAAAATCAATTCCTCTTTCCTGTGCATAACCCTTTGCAACAAGCCTAGCCTTATACCTGTCAACCGTACCATCAGGTTTATGCTTCAGCTTGTATATTCACTTAGTACCAATGGCCTTCTTGCCAGGAGGCAAGTCACATAAGCATCATATTCAGATTGCATGGAAGCCATCCAATTTTCTGAATTCTGTGCTTCATCAAAAGAAACAGGCTCATTCTCATCACAGAGACTAGACGCAGCCATAGCATAGCAATCTGATGCAAAGGAGGCATTATGAGAGCCTAAACGAGTACGATATGACAAAGGTGCATCTAATTTGCTGTCACGCAAAGTCTGCACCAGCCATTTTGGCATAGTTTTTGCCTGCTCAATATCAGCTCTCTCATCAACAAGTGCATCATGTAAATCTGCATCAGAAATAGAATGATCTTCATCATCACATGAAACCTGCAAAGGCTGAGATGTTGCCTCATTAGGACCAGCACTAGACTGTCCACCTGTAAAAAGAGGCATCAAGGTATCATACATGTCTTTGGAGCTAACAGATGTCTCCTTAGTACATGAAAGCAATGGCTGAATAGCATCTTCCACAAAGACAACATCACGGCTAACCAGAATGCATTTAGTCTGTGGATGATACAGATGATAGCCTTTACTTTCAGAACTGTACCCAACAAAAATACATTTTACTGCCTTATCATCCAATTTTCTGTGATGTTGTTCAGGCACTAATGCATATGCCAAACAACCAAAAACACGTAGATGAGCAACAGATGGCTTGCGGTCATGCCAAGCCTCATATGGAGTGATAGACTGCAGCGCTTTAGTGGGACACCTGTTAAGTACATATGCTACACACATGACAACCTCAAGCTAGAAACTATGTGGTAAAGCCTGACTCTTGACCATACACCTCGCCATCTCCATGAGTGACCTGTTCTTTTGTTCAGCAACTCCATTCTGTTGAGGTGTATACGGCACTGTACACTGGTATTTTATCCCACATTCAGCCAAAAATGCATTAAAATCAGAAGACATATATTCCCCCCCCTCGATCAGAACGGAGGGTGCCCATTTTACATGCTGACAGATTTTCAGCCGAAACCAAAAACTGTTTAAAGCACATGAACACTTCGGACTTTGCTGGGAGTTGTTGGCGCATGTGACAGTATTCCCTATAGGGGCAGGCTCGAGTGAAGAGAAGAAACTGCGCTGCGAGGTATTATGTTTGGTCGCCCCACTGTCAAAGTGCCAAACATCTGAGTCCACTATAGACATGCACTACTCATGAGAAGATGGGTCAAAACTGCAAACAATAGTAAACGCCCATTCTTCTTCCTGCACAAGATTAGAAGACTCTGTTTTTGGTGTAGAGGCTTCTGCAACAACCATTCCAGCCTCCTTTTTCTTTGCCTCTTTTGCAGCCAGTTTTGGACAGTTCTTTATGATATGATCATTCCCTTTACAGTACTTGCAAAACAATTTCTACTTTTGTGATTTCTTCTCATCTCTATCCTGGTTCTTCGAATGTGCAGCATTTGCAGATTTCTGCTTACTAGTAGAAGAGCTCCATTTTCCTTTGCCCTTCTAACTAGCCAGGAAAGCTTGATCTGCAACACACATAATGGACCTGTTCTGCCTGGACTGATCTTCCTGCAATAGAACAGAGACTAACTCCTCAAATGATAAGGCATTCGGATTGCCTTTCATCATCAACCGAAGAGTAGAAGCAAAACTCTGATATCAATCAGGAAGACCATTCAGAATGGTCTGCACAAGTGAGCTATCTGGTATAACCTCATCAACAGAAATCAACTGTTCCTTCAAATCTTTGATCTTCGTTAGGAAACTGTCCATAGAGTCACCTTCATTCATGTGCTCACTCTCCAACTGTTTTCGAAGGTAAGCAACACGAGCCTCATTCCTAGCTTGGTACAATGTGGTAAGTGTATCCCAAGCATCTCTAGCTGTTCTACAAGAGCAAATATGAGGAATAATGGCACGTTTGACAGACAAAGCTATCAATGCATGTGCGTGGGCATCTCTGCCATCCCAACGAATCTGCTCTGCAGTAGGTGCAACAAAAACAGCAGCGCAAATAGGAATCTGCACAATATCATCTTCGACACCATCTTCATGAGCTCCAGCACCTATATTTGTAGTACCTGTCGTTACAGGTGTAACATGACGTCTTTCAACACCCTGCACAATGTTCCACAATCCTTTTGCAACCAAAACATGTCGCATCATATAAGCCCATAATGGGTAGTTGGTACCATCCAACTTATCCTCAACAGCCAACATACGGAATACATCACTGCTTTCAGCCATGGCCAGTGACTAAAATACCTTGATGCAAAAAATTGACTGTATCTCAAAAAGTTGAACAGAACTGCCCAAACGAGTTCTGCTACACCTGTAGGAGACTTCGAGACGCTTAAACTGGCGAACAGAAACTGGTATATACCTTTGGCACAAAAAGACGAAATAGCCTGCATAAGCACTGCGATAGTGCGTTCGGAGGCCGAAACGAGCTCAGATCGCGTTTTTGGCACCACAGAGCGAAGCGGTTTTGATCTCAAAACACGCTGAGTATGCTCACCAAAATTCGTTCCATTCTGAGACTGCAAACGGAGGAGTGTCGATGGCGCCCTAGATGAAGCAACGACCTGCTCTGATACCAATTGTTGGAGTTAGACGTCTGCGGAAGCACGCGAACAACACAAGGAAGAAGAAGAAGCTTGGAGCACAACACACAATACTGACTGTATTACTAGAGAATGTACAAAGATAAGTAGCCCATTAGGGCAATAGGCGTATATACAAGCCGGGGAAAAAAAACCTCCTAAAGAGGGAAAAAAGGGCCCCGGCGGTCCTAGTGTGTTCACACACATCACTACCTAAATATATCAACATATTTTTGGAGTGTCGAGTATCGTGGAATATTCCAGTGTGTGAGATATCGAGTATCGTGGCATATTATTTTGGGTTGAATATCGTGTATCGTGGATTTAGAGAGAGTTTCTCAGTCAACCCTGTAATGCCCAGACCACCTGAACCAGGAAGAAGACTAAGGCCAATCCAAGTAGCCAAATGCATGAGAAACCACTATGATGGCTCCAGTGAACCTTACAATCACATAGCTAAATTCAAGCAAGTAATCAGAGCTGAACAAGTGGAAGATTTCTTGATCCAATATGAATCTTTTGGACTAACCCTTACAGACACGGCATTAACATGGTTCAAACCATTAGACCCTAATAACTTTCAAAACATGGAACAAGTCTATCAAGAATTAATTGAAGAATTCACAAAGTCTGGAATAAAAAACAACTCTTCCTCATTAATCCATAGCTTTAAACAAGCTCCTATGGAATCGGTGAGATTGGCAGCGAGAAGATTCAAGCAATATGTGGATAGATGCCCTGTTGAAGAGAGACCTACTCAAAACAAAATGGTGTCATTGTTTTTGGAAGGATTAGTGAATGGATCATTAAGATCTCTGGTATATATGAAAAGAGTTCAAACTTTGCAAGAATGTATGAAAGAATGTATTGATCTAGAGGACAATCTAGTATAAGACTTAAAAATACCTCAAGGAAGTCTGAAAAGTGAAGACTTCGCCAATAGCATGTCAAACTCTAGGAACAATGTAGAGGAAATAGCAAACTTAGTGGCAAAAAGATTGAATGTTCAAGGGCCGAGGAACTACCCCAACAATCTAATGAGAGTACCCATGCTTAGAAGATGTGTGCATTGTGGAGGTGATCATCCTTCTCATTTGTGCGCTAGGGGAGTAGTCCCACCACCTGCTTATGCTTACAATAGACCACACGTCCCAGGCCCTGTGCATTATTGTAGTATAGAACAAAAGTACACAAATCACAGCACAGAAAACTGTCCTTACAACCGGCAATCAAGACAAGTCCAACCTCCAGTGAGACCTTATGGATACCCTCAGAGAGATCAAGGAGGGGAAGCTTTTAGATATCCCACATACCAGCAGTAGGGACCAGCACCACGACCTTATGCTTACCAAGAAGACACTCAACCACAACCAGTGTTAGGTCAACAACCACCCCACCCTCAGAATGTTGTCCCAGTGAAAATATCTCCCCGCCACGCCTGTGGTTGGTAATGAACCATATGACCCATCTTATGACCATATTCAAGGAAATTATTCTGCATATGAGGGCACTATAGTTGAATATGGACAAATGTACGAGCCATATGCATATGGTATGGAAGGACCAGATAGTTCTTACGGGTATGAGCAGGATTATGTGTCATTGATGTACACAACTCCCAGAGCACCCATACCCTCTCGACCAATGAATAGACTACCTGCACCTAGAGGACCCTGTTATAGATGCGGAGGTGATCATTTTATCAAAGAATGTACATTACCAAACCCACCACCACCACAACGAGTTTGGGAAGGATATTGTAGTGATTGTGGTAAAGAACACCTTTTTAGGGATTGCCCCAAGAACCCCAACAAAGTTAACTCGAACGTGCTGATCAACGTGATAGAAGTGATAGAGTCGTCAGGGAGTGATAAGGAGTACACAGTGCCATTGAAAGCAATAACAAGAGCTAAAGCTAGAGAGACCCCAAAAAAAACCGGAGAGAACGATCAAGGCGACAGAGAAGTGAATATACCTACACCTCAAGTAGTTGAAGACTCGGAAGAGCCTGGGAAAAATTTTATAAGTAAATGAACACAAAGGTGGAAGAATCGTAGAGACAGGATAAAGGAAAAGAAACTACAACAAAAGAAGGAGAATGAAAAGAATGAACAAGGTCAAGAAGAGAAACAGAAACTTGAAGGACAAAATCAGAACGGAAAGTGTAAAAAAGAAGAGGTAGGATCAGTTTTAGCAGACCCCATGCCAAAAGAGTTAGCCATGTGGATTCAGGCGTACCATGCACAAATAAGAGAAGGACCAACCATTGAACAACATGAAAAAGAATATCCTAGAGGTGACTTAGAGAAAGAAAGATTGGAGATATGCAAAAAATTAATTGAAGTAGCTCAACAGACCCTAGAAAAACCTGTTCTTCGACTACCCAATTCACGAATTCTCAAAAAAGAATTCCAAGAGTGTGCCATCCCTAATGATCCCGAGAAAGGAAAAGAAGGTGATACACGTGATGGAAATTACTGCAAGGATAAAAGAGAAGGATCTGTTGTCCTCGAAGTAGATGGGGAGTGGCCTAAAGACTTGTGGGAAAGAGTCCAAGAAGATAGATGGAAGAAAGTGAAAGGAATTGAACCACCCTTTGAGGAGTTAGAAGCGGAAGGTGAATTCGAAGACTCAATACCTGAGCTGAATTCAGAAGGATTATTACAACTTGACAAGAGCGACAAGGATGATGACAGTGTGAAGGCTTTGCCAAATTACACAAAGGAATATGAACATAATTCTAAATTATATTGCATTCCCTCAGTAAGAAGAAAAGAGCAGAACCCTTCAATCCAAACATCGGACATCATATAACATCTTAAAAAGGTAAAAATCCCTTGTACTCTGAAAGAGATAGATAAGTTGTTAGATGTTGGGTTCATTTATGAGATCGAACACACGGAATGGGTATCACCTTTGCTGGTCGTGCCGAAAAAGAATGGCAAGTTAAGGGTATGCATTAATTTGAAAAAAGTAAATGTTGCCACCATAAGAGATAGTTACCCATTACCCATCACTGATCATCTTTTGGAAAGAGTGGTAGGGAAGGAAGTTTATAGTTTTCTAGATGGCTTTTCAGGGTATAATCAGGTAGCGATCACTCCTGAGGACCAACATAAGACAACCTTTGCAACTGAATGGGGAGTGTACGCCTTTAGGGTTATGCCTTTTGGTCTAACCGATGCCCCAGCCACTTTCCAAAGATTGATGTGCCATGTATTCAAGGAGTTCTTGAGGAAGAGCATGGAGGTATATGTGGATGATTTATGCACTTATTCAGCTATACGATCAGAACATATTTCTGAACTATGAAATATTTTTGCCAAATGTCGACAATATAGAGTATGCCTCAATCTAGAAAAGTGCATCTTCATGGTTTGACAAGGAAAGATATTAGGACACATTGCCTCTAAAAATGGAATTTCCACAGATGAAGACAAAATCAAAGTGATTCTGGATTTGCCGAGACCAAAGACTGCTAAAGAAGTGCAAGCATTTATGGGACACTGCGGATACTACCGTAGATTTATACACATGTATGCCATAATTGCTAGACCTCTTTATGCATTATTGTCTCAATTTAATTGGACCGAAGAATTTGAAAAGGCCTTCAGCGAATTAAAGGGTCGATTGAGTTCAGCACCAATCCTTCGAGTACCTAATTGGAACAAACCATTTCACATTCACGTAGATGCTTCCAAGTTTTCCATTGGTTGCATCTTAGCTCAGCCAGCGGATACAGGAAAGTTAGACCACCCTATAGCCTATGCCAGTAGACAATTGAATCAAGCGGAGCGCAATCATACCACGACGGAGCGAGAGGGTTTAGGAATGGTGTATGCGGTTAAGAAGTTTCGACACTACTTATTGGCAAACAAATTCAAATTCTTCATCGATCATCAAGCTCTACTGTACTTAGTCAATAAGCCTTGTAATACGGGATGACTAGTACGATGGTTTCTATTGTTGATGGAATTTGATTTTGAAGTAGTAGTCAAGAAAGGGAATATGCACATTAGAGAAGATCACTTATCGAGAATGACACATGGAGAGCCCCCCAGAGGAGTACCAGATGATCTGCCAGACACTTATCTTTTTAATCTCGAAGTATGTCCCCAATGGGCAGAAAAGTTGATCCCTATCCTCACATATGGACCTAAACATGGGATCACACCAAACAGAAACCAAGACCTATGGAAGACTAAAGACCTCCACATCATTGCTGGAAGCATATATCACCAAGACTCAAGTGGGTTACTCATGAGATGCGTGGAAGAAGAGGAACAAGAGATGTGGCTTCAAAAAGCGCATATAAATCAATGGAAAACTCATTTAAATGCGAACGGTACATGGCAAACACTGAAGAGATTAGGCATATATTGGCCAACCATGCAGAGGGATACACATAACTATGTATCAACCTGCGCAACTTGTCAAGAACGAAATCTAGAAGAGAAATCTACACTTTGTATTTCCACAGTAGCACCAAGATGGAGCATGCCTCTGGTAAAATTCTTGAAGACCCAAGAGTACCCGGAATGAGCCACTCCAACAAGAAAACGTGCACTCACAGAGCAGAGCAAAGACTATGCTCGGCATCGGAAACAACAACACAATAAGAATGCAAGTCACATTGGACACCTAGGTCCACAAAGGATTTCTAGAGTATGGATTCCGAAGAAAGTGATAGCCGCCCAGCCGGCCCGAATGCAAATATGGATTCCCAAATCATGTGCCCAAGTGACAATCATTAAAAAGGACAGGTCAAGACACAAGGAGAATCAGTACGATCTGAAGGCGAAGCAATAGAAACAAACATCTACAGGACATTACATAAGCAGAAATACGAAACAAACCACACTCAAGGAGTCAAAAAGCGAACGAACCTGAGGTACAACATGAGAAGCACTACATTCACCAGGAATGCTGGAGATACAATCTGCCATAGTAAAGTAAAGCAGATTTGGATGCCGATAGGCAAAACAATCTGCACACATTGACCCAATAATTCAGTTTGCACACATCATGAGTTACAAGAGTCAAAAGTAGGCATACTAGGGCCACATTACAAGGCCAAGCATTCGGCACATACTTCTTCTACTTCTGGATAGTGAAGCACATTTCCCTCTTGGGAAATAGGAGAGCACTTGTAAAATAATCCAAAAGAAAATAACTAATGATTCATTAACCGCTTCGGCTACGAACTAACATTTTTGTTTTCTTACAGACACAAACATGAAAAAATATAAATAAGTATGAAAAAAAAATCCCAAGTATTACCCTTCTGACACCCACGGGGAAGGGACGACACAATTCACTCGGAGAGTTGCCAAATTTATAAAGGATAAGTGAAGGATCATTCTTAATACCAGCTTGCATGGATTACTGGTATGTATTGAGTGCAGATGGCATCCTCTAATTCCGAGGCTACGCAAGAGGAAGAGGTCTTGCATCTTCCCTTGGAATCAATCACTAAGGCAAGAGGTCATTGGTTTCTTGATGATCAACCAGTGGAAGAGCTCCTTTTCATGGCCACCATTAAAATTATGGATAGAGACCACTCCTTTTCGATTATATCTCAAGATTTCCAGACTATCATACAAGGATTACCACACATTACAGATGTCTAGACAAGGGCTGGCATTGATGCATTCCTACGGCTTCCAATATACCTGCCAGATTTTTAGAGATGCACCCAAGTTATGAATACACTCCAGTCTGCATCAGATAAGCCATTAATACCAGAAGCAAGAGTGCTCGACAAAGTGGGTACATGGAAAACAATTGGATTCTCTCATGAAGGAATCAACAAAGCTTTTGGATGGAGCCAAGATGGCCTCACTAATGTCAAAGATGAATGTCATGATCCAAAAAAGAGAACCTTTTTGGAAATCAACAGAATAGATATTGAAGACTCGGTTCGATTGGTACACCAACATTTTTGTTTTCCCAGTATGCACAGATATACAGCACCTCAGAAAATTGTCGTGCAATTACTTTCCCATGCAATGAGGCAAGTGGGAAATCAAGTAAATATGACTCCATATATTCAAGACCGCCTGTTTGAAGCTAAGAAGAAGTGGATTCAACGGAAGTTTTGGAATGGAAGCTCAGCGTTGGCTGTGTTATTCTAGGAGGCTCTCAAAATGAAAGATTGCTTACGCTTGATGCCAACCTCAACTGAGATGGAAAAATATGTAAAGTCAACTACTGTTCCAAAGAAAAAGAAAACAATCATTTCCATTGAAGAAGTGGGAACTAGTTCTAAGAAACCCATGCGAGGGACTAAGCGCACTAGGGAGGAAGCAGCCAAAGAGACACCACAATCAAAGAGAACACATACATTACCAAAGATTCCTATGACACAACAACCAATCACAAAAAGGAACCTCTCCGCATCTCTAGAAGAAACGCATACGTATATGGAGGGCCAAGTGAACCTAAATGTTCAAGGACATCAATATAGGCAAGCAAGACAAGGGCAGCAACAAAAGAATAAAGAACATACCCCAGAACAAATCGTCAGATATAAAGAACTAGGATTAGAAGATTCGAGCTCTAATGAGGAATCAAGCCCTGAGAAAGACACCTTAGATACTGACATAAGAATAGAAACGAATAATGAGGAATGGACAGAGATAAACCAGGTCAAAGTCACAACTGAGAATCAACAATCAAAGGTACAGAACCAAGAAGTATCCACTGAACAGGCCCACATCATTCAATTGAACAATAAGTCAAAAATGAGCATAAAGGAAGTCCCAATCACACATAAAGATGCAGTGCCACCTGTCAAAGAGGAATTACAAAGTCACATAGAAAAAGAAAGGTGTTTGCAACAACATATGGAGCAAATTGTGATTGAAGTCCCTGATGATACACCACAAGGCAAGACTAACCATAGGCAGGCTGAGCCACGGATACAACTTCATATTCGACAGCCCCATGATACTACGCTACATGTGGCACAAGAAAAAGATGTTATCACGGGTGAAGAACCTAACATATCGACCACGTGGTTAAATGTAGACATTACTCAACTAAAACCCGTAGTCAAACAAATGATACAGATGGCCATGGACATGCAGCAACATATGATGGACACTGATGCAGATTATGACAAGGCCATGTGGGAAAAGAATCAATTTCAAGTAATGAGTGACCAATTGTCCGCAAGGCTGATTCAGGCCCAACAAGATTTTTCCGCCAAGGAAACGAAAATCACCGTAGTCAAAGAACAATGCAATACATTAATGGAGCAGAATCACAAACTCCAGGAACAACTGATGGAATCACAAAGACAACATGAAGCAAGTGAAGCAGACAAAGATAGGATAAAAGCTAGAAGCAATCTGCTAGAAACACATATCAAAGTATATATGGAGGAAAACGATAATCTACGCAACAGGAATAAAGAGCTGATGAAAGCACTACTTTATGATCAAATTATAGAAAAACAAGAGGCATCAACTACTGACCAGACGGAACTGAGAGATCAGATTGAGTAATATGCAAATCTACTAAAACAAGAGCAAAGCACAAAAGAAGAATGGGAACGCAAGTATATCAATGACACCAATGAGCTTAAAAAGCAACTGCAAAATGTAAATGCCAAACTCGTAGTGAGCTACAGTGAAAATGTAGATAAAGTAGCAGAAATCGGTAATGAGCTTCTCCCAACTAAAGACGCGCTCCAGGAAGCCCTCCAAGAAGTTAAAGAAAAGACTGAATGTATCATGCAACTAGAAGCTCAAACAAAACAAAAAGCAAACATCGGGACACCAGTAGAGTCACGACCAGAGAATCCTACTGACGAGGTAGAGGTACGTCCACTATCTCCCCCGATATATCATTCTCCAATAAACGAGCAGATGGCGGAACCATGTGATGATCATCCCATGCCATATACTACAGAAATAGGTCAGAAGGAACGGGCACTATTGGTGTCTCGATTGTTAGAAAATTTTGAAAATGAAGTGGTCAAAATCATGAAAGAGGCCAAGATAAAAGGGAAAGATCTAGATGCGATCATGAAGCCTTTCAACATTTGTTATGGACTATTGAAAGAGAAAACAAGGCAATACATAAAGAAGATCACACAGAAGGATCGAGACGAGCAGCTATACTTCAAAGATAATTCAATTAAACTCAAGAGGAATTTGAGGCTGCACAACCTGTATGGAGAAGAAAAATTTTGGAGAAAAATCCTACTTTGCGGGTGCACTGACAAGAAGCACCATATTTATTACAAGTAAATCCTTCATTTTGCCCAACACCACGTCGTAGAGAAGCAAGAGAATTTTTGGATATGCAAAAGAATGGTGTGATCAGTAAACAATGGCTGAATTATCCGCTACTTCCAAGTCCACCTCATAATTATTTACCAATGGAGGATTATATGATAAAAACCATTGAATTCTGGCTGCATTGTTATGCAACAGTCCCCGATTTAACTATCAAGATGACGAATAAAATCCTCAACATGCTACTTACAATTTTGAAAGTGTTCAAACACGCAGCTTATATGTTTTTAAATTTCATCGGTATTAATTAAGGCACGGATATCCTCATTTTCGATCTATCTATTATGCCCAACCGACCCACAATAATGGCGTATTATTCTAGGCTAATGTTCTTACCAAGTACATATATGAAAACCTTCGAGGAAGCCTTTTTCACAAGATTTTTTGAAATTGATTCAGAAATTTTCTTAAAAATATCATCAAATTTGAATGCCAGATTAGTGGCATATGAATTAAGGTTCTTCGCCGATCACAAACAGCCACCACATGACGGTGTGAAGGCAGAACAATGGAAGCAAATCATGATACGTGAAGCTAATCTGCTTAATGAGACAGAGCAAAAAGTTTACAAAACATACTCCCGTCAACTTCCAAAGCCTGTCGGGGATGATAGAGTTCAGGAGAGGGCAGTGTCGAAGGAGAATCTAGCAAGAAGAAAAGAAGAAGAAAACCAAGAAAGAAACTTCACTGAAGGGATTATATCTAAAGACATATCTCTGCAAGAAGCCCCGCAGGGGCACGCAACGCCCATCTCTACACAGAGCCCCGTAGGGGCACACATCAAGGAAAAGCACGTAAGAGGGAAGGATAGACCAGGGCCAGGAAGTATCCATGAAGAAGTGCAAGAAGATACTTGGTAGGTAATAATCCTCCCACTAATAGCGTACGATGGCAGAAAATAAACAGGCTCAAAGCAATACAACAGATCAGATGTGTGAAGACAAAGACAAATCAGAAGACCAAGAGTTAGAAAGAGGTAGAGGCTGAAAAGTTGAAGAGAGTGACTAAGAACATCACATTCTTGGCCACTAATGGCGTGCGTGGCAGCCCGACTTAACATAGCCAACCCGACATATGAAAGAGCCTTAGACAAGCGGCGGATATAAAAGTAAAGCCTGTCAAGGGGTGACAGAGACAAAGAGCGGGAGAGTGTTGCAGAGCTAAGAAGAGCAAAAGGTAGAGAAAAAGACGGGCCCCAAAATTTTCCCGATTCGGACACTTTATTTTTGTATCATAGCCATTTTGTAACATATTTTCCGATGTAAATGCACTAGAGGAGTCCTCTAGATGCATACCCTTGGAGATTAGTAGCTTACCCATGTAAATTAGTAGGAAATTAACCTTTTAATGAATAAAGTGCCGGTCTCTTGTGTGAAAGGACCATTTTTAGGGCACATGTATATAAGTCAATTTGTGACTCTTTGTAACTTTTTGCCATTGTGAGAATCAAGAGCACAGAATTTCGAATTTGTGTCTTCTTCTCTGTGTATCATCTTCTTTGTGACCTCGTGTGCATGTGTGATGCTTGAAAAGAGTGTTTAGAAGTGTTGCCTATCCATGAAAGTGCTTGTTTGTTGTTGTTAAGGTGTGTGTGAAGTGTAGGAAGTGCTAAAGTGTAGGAAGATCATTCCCGAAACTCAATATTTTGCTCATAACTTGAAGCAGAAGTGTCAGAATTGAGTGCACCATTGGATGCGTCTTCTCAAGAGCTTCAAAACGAACCCACTATTCGCTATATTCGAAGTTCGGAGTTGAGAGAAAAGCTCGATTTACTATTGGCTGCTGCTCCAAGTATTGTGACATCTCAACAGATCCCTGAACCTTGTTTGGAATAGATTCATACTTATTTACACTCTTTGGGAAGCTCTTTTGCAATGATCATCATTTGAATGCATGTCTTCTTACACTCGGCTCGGTTTTGATACTCCTCGGACTGATAAATCAAGCGTGAATCCCCACTATATGCACTTGAGGGGGATCGAGGTATAGTCTCTTTCTCCACAAGTCCCTAAGTTGGTACTTAGGTACACAGTGATCATACTAAGAAAAACAACCAATTGAGAATTTGTGTTGATTACCAAAAATTGAATTCTACCACTGTGTTGGATGCTTTTCTATTGTCCTTTTTAGACAACATGCTGAATGAAGTAGTTGGTCGTGAGATTTATTATTTTCTAGATAGTTACAATGGATATAACCAAGTTCATATCACAGAGTAGGATGTACCAAAGATGGCCTTCATTATAAATTGGGGGGGGTTATGCTTGTACAGTTATGTGGGTTGGCTTGAGGAATGCCCCTAGTACTTTCCAAAGGTATATGCATGGCATTTTCTCCCCTTATATGACCAGTTTCATGTGTGTGTTCCTCAATGATTTTTTGATATTGGGTGACAAAGTGGATCACTTGCAACATATACAACTTTGTTTCCTTAAGTGAAAAGAATATAAATTATGTCTTAATCCAACTAAATCTATTTTTGCAGTGTCCTATGGTAAGCGACTGGGTTCACATTATTTCTTGTCAGGGCATACAAGTCAACCTCAAAAAAGTTCATGTCGTTTTGGCTACTCCACCACCAAAATCACCAAAAGAGTTCCTCTGCTTTCTCGAGCAAATTCAGTGGCATGGTCATCACCTTTGCTAGCTCACACACCTCACTAGACACCTTACTTGTTTAACCAAGATGGCTCCTCACGATTTTCAATGGACAGAGGAATGTCAAATAAGTTTTCTCTATCTGAAGCAACTCTTGACCCAAGAACATATTCTCCACGCACCAAAGTGGGATCTCCCTTTCCATATCTTTGTCAATGCTTCTGATATAGCTATTGGTAGTTTGTTGATGCAACTCACAGATAAATGGTATCACCTAGTTTATTATGCTAGTCGTCGATTGGCCCCTATTGAGCGTAATTATTCAGTAACCAATCGTGAATGCTTAGGCTTGATTTATTCCATTAAGAAATTTTACCACTACTTATTAGGCCCGAAATTTACATTCCATGTTGACCATTCAGCCCTAACTTATCTCATGCACTAATAGAATTTAGCTGGGCATTTGCCTTCCTATGTATTACTACTTCAAAGAATTCGTCTATGATGTCATTTACTATCTAGGGTCCTCACATATAGTGGCATATTTTCTTTCTCGATTGGATTCTGATGAAGCGCTTACCAGAGTGGACAACTCCTCTCTTATTATTTATGTTTCTCAACCTAGTACTTCCTTGGTCACTTGGGATTCAGCAACTTCCTATTATGATTTTTTACTGACCTTTTTGACCATGGGTTGCCCTCTTGATGCTCCGCCTACTATAGTTCACCAAAAACTCACCTTGTATAGCCATAGTCGTGTATCATTGTTGGTCAATTATGTTGAGATATCAAGCTCAACATGTATTGATCCATGATGACACGTATCACTTTTTTCATTTCTCTAACATGTATAATGGTCACGCCAGTATATGTCAAGGACACTTCATTGAGCTTTATTAGATTTATCTACCAAGAGTGATGGCACATTTGTTTCTTGTCAGCTCACTCATTTGCGGACATTAGTTTTTTCCTTATGCACTGGTCTTTATACATTGTAGTAGTTGTATTCCTGTTTTTTAGGTCATTCTTGTACATTTCTTTATATATATAAAAGAAGAACAAGAAGATCATTCTTCCTTGCCTCAATCTGTGTGTGTGCTTCTCCTTGAGAGTGAGAGTGTGTGTGTGATCTCTCTTTCTAATCTCCTTCCTCGTGACATGGTATCAGAGCCAGCGTGGTTGTAGAGAGCTCGTGGAGGAGGCGATGGTGAAGAGTATGTGACAAGGCATGGAGATAATGTGATTCACAAACAACCTTTGTTTGTTACGCAAATCGGCGTGAAGGTAGAAGACCTCAAAATATTTTTGAGAGTTATCCCTTTAGGGTCACTTATTTTTTTTAGATCGAAGTTTCGGAGCCATCTCGACCTGCGTTTCGAAGGTGGCACCCACAAAAAACCAGGTCAGTTTCAGAAACTATAACTTGCATTGTGTTTGGCAATACTCACATATTCAAGATCCATAATTTCAAGCAATTCTGTGTACTACTGATACACAAAAACTTTTTTTTTTTGAGATCGAATTGTCACATCATAGTGCGACAGTGTTCAAGCAGAAGTGCTGCTTGTAGTGTTGAGAATTGCTACAAAAATGGCAAACGTAGATGGAATGAGTCAGCTTATGAGCGATAAGCTAGACAAGAACAACTTCCATGCTTGGAGATTCAGAATGATGAATTTCCTGATGGGAAAGGGCTATTGGAAGTACATCGAAGGAGAGAACAAGAATGTTTCGTAGTTACCAGAAAGGAACCGGACTGCAGATCAGTTAAGAGCATATGAGGAATGGAATCAAGGAGCACGAAAGATAATGTACTGGCTATCTGTTAACATACAGGATAACATGATTGGACACATACAGGATGCCAAGACTCCAAAAGAGGCTTGGAACAATTTGGTCACATTGTATGAGACCAATACAAAGGCACAAAAGTTGCAACTCAAGAACGAGCTGCATACATTGGAGAAGAAGAGCATGTCGATAAGTGACTACACCCTGAAAATCAAAAGCATATGTGAGTCACTTGCATCTATTGGAGTGAATGTAGATGATGATGATAAGGTGAAAGTGTGGCTTCATGGTTTAGGAGCTACATATAAGCAGTTCAGAACTTCTATACAAACAAGGGAAAATCTTCCAAATTTTGCTGATTTGGTGTCCATGCTGATTCAGGTATTCTACTCTGGCAGAGGAAGAGGCAGAGAGAGAGGATTCAGAAGCAGAAGAGGACATAATAACCAAGACCAAAATCAACAATAGAATCATGCAAGAGGAAGAGGACAATTTTGAGGTAGGGGGAGCCAAAGAGGTCGTAGAAATTTCCAAAGAAATGACTCAGGTAATGACAGTAAAGGATGTTGGAATTGTGGTAAACCTGGACATTTTGAACGTGATTGCAGGTTGAAGAATCAAAATAATAGAAGGCAACAGAATAACTATGCATCCACAAGTGGAGATGATTCTGAGAAGTTGTTCATGGTTCAACATCATATGATGAACATGATGTCTGCTGATGTTTCAAAATCGAATGATAATGTCTGGTATGTTGATTCATGTGCTTCAAATCACATGACCAATCATTCAAAATGGTTTAGTAGTTTGCAGAAATTGCTAGTTCCTAGATATGTTGAAATAGGTGATGACACATCACATCCTATCGAGCACACGAAAAATATATAGCACTGTCTATGGAGGACTTAAAGGTAAAACATCTTGCTGATGTGCTGCATGTTCCAAATATAACAAACAATCTGGTTTCTGTTGGACAAATGGTTGACCAGGGATTACAAGTTAGGTTCAATGCTGATGGGTTATATGTAGAAGAGTACAAACAGGGTGGATGATTGATTGTGAAAGGAAACAAAGTGGGTAGAATGTTCATCTTAAATGTGAAAATTCCTGAAATGAATGCAGCCATGTTTCAAAAGGTGCATGAGTTATTGGTGATATAGAGATCTGGCACAAACGAATTGGACATGCAAATCTGTAAATGCTGAAATTGATGCAGTCAAAGGAGATTGTCAATGGACTACCAAATTTCAAGGTTGTAGAAATGCAAAAGGTATTTGTAGCATGTCAATTTGGTAAATAATCAAGATCATCATTTTTGCATGACAAGCATGTTAGTGAGAATGTGCTAGAAATAGTATATACAAATATTTAGGGTCCTGCAAAGACCACATCTATGGGTTGTTGCAAGTTTTATGTTACTTTCATTGATGACCATACACGAAAAGTATGGGTATATTTCATGAAAGAGAAGAGTGAGGTGTTCACTCACTTCCATAATTTTAAAGCTATGGTGGAAAAGCAGACAGGGAAGTATATTCAGACATTAAGGTCTGATGGAGGAGGTGAATACATGTCAAATGAGTTCAATAATTTTCTAAAAATTCATGGAATTTGACATCAGTTTTCATGCATTTACACACCACAACAGAATGGCGTTGCTAAACGTAAAAATAGACATATTGCAGAAATAGCAAGAGCCTTGATGGCTAAGAAGAATATGCCTCATTGTTATTGGGCATAAGCTCTTCATACTACTGTATACATCATGAACAGAACTGCGATTGCTCCTGTACATCAAGTTACACCTGAAGAGAAGTTTACAGGTAAAAAGCCAAACTTATCACATCTCAAAGTTTTGGGTTGTATTGCATATAGTACATGTTCCAGATGAATTGAGGATGAAGCTTGATCCAAAAGCACAAAAGTGTGTCTCCATTGGATACTCCCTTGAGCAAAAGGGATATAAATGTTATAACCCACTCACACGACAAGTAAAGGTGAGCAGAGATGTGGTATTTGATGAAATGTCAAGCTTCTATGCAGATGCCAAAGAAGGACTGAATCTTAAACCAAATGACAAAGAAAATGTTGAAAAATCAAGTGCAGAATCTCAAGCTTTGAGTGGACCGGATGCATCACCAAGCAATACTTCCAACTCAAATCCATGGAGTGGAAGATTGCGTGGAAATTTCAGTCTAACAAATTCATCAAATACATCCAAGAAAGGTAAAGAAAAGCTTTGTGCTGGTCATAAAACATGTGCAGGTTTTGAAAACGTCGATGGAGATTCAAGCGGTTCAGAAAAGAGTCTTGATGAGGAACTTGGATTTTCCTCTGTGAATCAGGAGTAAGAAAGGCACATCCAAATGATACAAGGAGAAACGACCCAGGACCAAGAAGATCTAAGAGGAAATGGAATTCAGTGCAACGATTGACATATGATAGTTACATGGCTCGTCATTGTGCCTACATGATAAAGGTAATACAAGATGCTGAACCTTCTTTTTTGAAGATTCAATTTGAAATGCACATTGGAAAAAAGCTATGGATGAGGAGATGGATACACTTTATGGAAATGATACATGGTAGTTGGTTCCATTGCCACAAGGAAAGAAACCCATAGGCTACAAGTGGGCTTACAAGGTAAAGCACAATGTTGATGGTAGCATAAGCATGTATAAAGCACGTTTGGTAGAAAAAAGATATGCACAAACTTATGGCATTGATTATGAGGAAACATTCAACCCTCTAGCTAAAATGTCTACTATCAGAACACTTGTTGCATTAGCTACAACAAAAGGATGGACATTGCATAAGATGGATGTGAAGAATGCTTCTACATGGTGAGTTACAGGAAGAAGTATACATGGACCAACCACAAGGATATGAGGATTCAAAGCATCTAGAATATGTTTGCACGTTGCAAAAGGCTTTGTATGGGTTGAAGCAAGTGCCTCATGCATGGCATGCAAGGATTGCTGATTACTTGAACACCATTGGATTTTCTATGTGTGATGCAGATCATTCACTATATGCAAGGAAGGGTGATGATTGCATCACAATTGTGGATATCTATGTTGATGACTTGATTGTAGGTGGTGATAATGAAAGCATCAAAGAGGTAAAGCAACTTCTTATGCAGGAATTTGACATGAAGGACCTTGGTGTGTTGTGCTATTTCTTGGGCATTGAGTTTATACATACAGAAACAAGTATATGGATATTGCAAAGGCAATATGCCTTGAATATGCTGCAAAAGTATGGTATGGCTGATTGTAAGCTAATTTCTATGCCATTAGATCAAAATTTGAAGTTATTTACTACATCAGATGAAGCATTGGAAAATGCTACTATGTACAGGAAAATTATGGGAATTTTGATATATCTCACAATTACGAGGCCTGATTTAAGCTACATTGTTGGACTTGAAAGTCAATTTATGAAGGTTCCCAGGAAGCCACATTTGGATGCTCTGAGGCACACTCTATGTTATGTGAGTGCTACTTTGGATTATGCATTGTTTTATGAGGTTGGTGTAGATTTGTAGGTTCTTGGATACACTGATGCAGACTAGACTGGTAGCATTCCAGATAGAAGATCTACTAGTAGATTTCTATTCTCACTTGGGAGTGCCGCTATTACATGGAGCAGCAAGAAGCAACCTACTGTTGCTTTATCGAGTAGAGAGTCTGAGTATAGAGGTGCTGCAATGGAAGCATGTGAGGCATCATGGCTAGAGATGCTACTTGTAGATTTAGGTGTGGAAGTGCAAAAGCCTATCAACATCTATTGTGATAATCTTAGCACCATATAGTTAGCACGGAACCCTATTTTTCATGCTAGAACAAAGCATATCGAGGTACATTATCACTTCATCAGAGAGAAGATTTTAGCAGGTGACATTGATCTTGTTTATGTTAGAGCAGATGAGCAGGTTGCTGATATTTTCACAAAAGCACTTGGAGCGGAGAAGCTGAAAAAGTTTCGGAAGATGTTTGCTTGAGGGGGAATAGTTGAGATATCAAGCTCAACATGTGATGATCCAAGATGACATGTATCACTTTTTTCATTTCTCTGACATGTATAGTGGTCACACTGGTATATGTTAGGGACACTTCATTGAGCTTTATTAGATTTATCTACCGAGAGTGATGGCACATTTGTTTCTTGCCAGCTCACTCATTCGCGGACATTAGGTTTTTCCTTATGTACTGGTCTTTATATGTTGCAATAGCTGTATTCTTGTTTTTTAGGTCATTCTTGTACATTTCTTTTTATTTATAGAAGAGGAAGAAGATCACTCTTCCTTGCCTCAATCTGTGTGTGTGCTTCTCCTTGAGAGTGAGAGTGTGTGTGTGTGTGTGATCTCTTTCTTATCCCCTTCCTCATGACAAATTATACTATTTTGACCCGTTGGGAGCTTGGCTCTACTATGTGTTGACCCATCAAATTCCCTGAATGTTAGCTCTAGCTCAGTTGAACTTGATTGGTGGACATTTTTTAGCAGATTTAAGTTACAAGAAGTTATTGCAAAGTGGATTGTGGTGGCCTACTATGTAGTGGGACACCCAACATTATATTCGAGCTTGTGATCCTTGCTAGCAAACCGATCAGTGTTTGCCACAGAGGAGTCATTCCATTCTCCTTTGGCTTCGATGCAATAGCCCCTATCTCCCCCTTGTTGGTTCCACTCTTCTTTCTATCCCACAATTGGATCAACCCATGGATGATGCCCCATTGCCCACTCTTCCACCATCCCCTATCCCCCACAATGGTATCTCTCAACCCAATCTCAAGCCTATCTCTTCTTCCCTAGAGCTCTCTCCCTTATCTTCTCTAGCCTACTCTCCTCTGCACTCTCCCTCTCCGTAGAGCCCTGGTTGGTTCTCGACAATGTCACCATATCAGCCTTGGGGCAAACCTCTCGAACCAGAATTCCCACCTCTCTCGCACCTCGTGAAACACATTGGCAGTTTGATGTCAAGGAACATTGCAATTCCAATTATTTTATATGCACCTCAATTCCTACCTGGTCCATATGCACGAACAGGTCTGTATTGATGTGGATGCCATTTACGATGAAGGTGACAACTACCAGCAAGAGACACTTTTGTTGTAGCACCAACTTCCAGCACTCTGAGCCAAACTCATCGACAGTACAACTGCTAATGATAATGTGGCAAACCTATACTACCAAGAGATGAACCAAACCTAGTAATTCAAAGGCTTTTATGAAGAATTAGTGAAGGAATGTTGATAATGTAGTAAAGTGGACCAACATGTTGCAAGAGGCCAATGAAAGACAACTGAAGAAAATTACAAACTTAGAGCATCAGATTATGGTGCAACAGGCCGCCTTGCATGAGCTTCAAATATGTCAAGCTCACACCCACGATTGTTTTCTCAAATCACTTGTATTTATCAAAGGACAGTTGGTACTCTTTTATAATTCATGGGGAGCATATGTTATGGTCTTAGATGACTTTGTAGCCATTCGATATGGGACAAATGGGATAAAAGACATCTAGATGGGAACAAAAGAAGAGGTTTATCAAATGGAGAATGACCAAGAGAAAGAAATAAGTGTTAACAAAGGGTGCATGGAGTTTCTCAAGCATAGCTTGAGGAAGGTAACTTTTATAACTTGTTTCATTTCTTTTTCTTAAGTAAATGTACGATAAATGCCCTTCTAAGCATTCTAGAAGCCATAAGAAAATGATGCCATTCATTTAAGAAGTTATGGAGTAAAGATAAGTATCTCATTAACTTTTATGGTATGATATGCATGGTTGTATTGATAATATATTATGCCTTGTGTGCATAATTTCCTTATACATAAGGGGTAATTTTATGCAAAATATTAGCACATGCATGAGTTTATTTGAATAATGTTTTTCTCAAAATCAAGGGAAGCATGTTCATAGCCATGCATAAAGATTGCATCCTTTAGTATGCTTGAATGATGCATGATTTTGAAGTAGATGTATTTATATCGGCACATTAGTAAGTATACAACTGCCCAACAAAGAATTCAATATCCAAAGAGGTGGATGGCACATGCCTACTTCATCATCGTGAGAACACTCAAGCAAAGTCAAGGGATGGACGAAGCTTAATTTCTAGATAAGTATCTACCCTTTTCTTTTCTTTGCAAACCATGATTGCATGTCATTATAGACATGAATTTGGAAGTGGATGCATAGATTTTAGTGGCCTAGTTGGCTTGGTCACACTTACAATTAGTCATGGGAATGATTTGCACTATGCATCAAAATAAGATGGTTTTGGAAAAGAAAGATTGGTTGTGCATTTTCACGGACACGGTGTATGAAGTATGCACTATGGAGATTTAAATACATCAAAAGAAATATTCATAGAAATTTTGTACCATCCTTGGAATGAACAAGGTTCCAATTTGGAAATTTTGCATACTTTAAGGAGGGGTTCAATTTTTGAACCTTATGCTTGCTACACTTTTTTCAATAATGGTGTGGACGTTTGACATGCACTATGCATATCAAACATATTACATGGGTTTTTGAGTTGAGAGGGAGATTAAATTCCTAAAATTAATCTTAAGTAGGATTGGAATTGTTGGCATACAGGTCATATGAAGAGCATACAGGTACAATAGAGCAGTCATGCACAATACGGCAACAAGGCCTCATCATTTTTTCCATGGATCATTCACAACTCAAGTGATTTTAATCACTACACAAACATTGTAAATTCTGTTTTTGGTAGAATAGACTCCATTTTGTTCAAGCCGAGGAGTCCTCGAGCTTGAGGAGTATTAGAATTAGCTACATACCAATTTTCATAATTTTTAGACTCCGTTTGAGCCTTCAAATAGGCTCTAGAACCTAATTTTTAACTAAGCCGGACACTAGGTCCGGACAAGGCCAAAGCTAGTGAGAAAACTACAAAAAGAGCTAGAGAGCTCATTTTTGGGGTTAGATTGTTTGTGAATTGAGCTTAAGTAAGAGACTTTTTGACTAATGCAAAGAACTCCATTGTTCCTCTCCTTGTTCTTGCCTTGTGTGCGCGTGTGTGTATGTGTGTGCGTACTTGTGTGCTTCTCACTCACACACTTCTGCCTTCACTTGCTCATAGTCTTCATACTAGTCCTCACGTCTCCACGGATTGACAATTATGAGGTGAATCTTCTCACGTTGGTACTCACCATTGTGCTAGAGTGACACCAAATTTGGCACCGTTGCCGGGGAGAGAGCTTCGAGGACGAGCGTGTGATGGTAAGACGTCGAGTTGAGACATTGGAGTTATAGGTAATATCCTTTCTTTTCCTTATTTTTATTCATTTTTTCTTATTTTTGCATCACCATCATCACCATCATCATCCCCACCATCTCCCACCTCCATCTCCATCTCCACAAAAATTTCAATTTTTTGGTCATATTCCACTCCCCACCTCATTTCCCTCATTCCATTGTGAGAGAGAGCGAGAGAGAGCTTGCATGCGATCTGTTTTTGTGTGCTTTTTGAGATTTTGTTGCAGGAACTAGCTGTACCACCATCTCTAGCAGCTTGCACAGGTACGACAGACTCTGCACAGGTCTCGGGACGACGACCTCTGTCTGTCGCGACAGACAGAAAAACTTGATATTTTGTGAATGCGTGTTTGGCACGGTAACCTACACCATTAGAGCACTCCAAATCACTAGAAGTTTCTCAAAAATTTGGGTTTTTTCAGTCTATCGTGACAGACACCGTCTATCACGACAGACCAAAACCACGATAGACGATAGACCCCGTCTATCGCGACAGACACCCGTCTATCACGACAGACAGAGACCCACAATAGACCCCGTCTATTGCGACAGACACCTGTCTATCGCGACAGACCAAATTCCACGACAGATCCAGTCTATCGCGACAAACACCGTCTATCGCGACAGACCAAATTCCACGACAGATCCAGTCTATCACGACAAACACTGTCTATCGCGACAGGCCAAAACCACGACAGACGATAGACCCCGTCTATCGTGACAGACACCTGTCTATCGCGACAGATCAAATTCCACGACAGATCCAGTCTATGGCGACAGACATAGTCTATCGCGACAGACCAAAACCACGACAGACGATAGACCCCCTCTATCGTGATAGACACCCGTCTATCGCGACAGACAGAGACCCACGATAGACACCGTCTATCGCGACAAACACAGTCTATCGCGACAAACACCGTCTATCACGACAGACCCGTCTATCGCAACAGACACCGTCTATCGCGACAGACACCATCTATCGCGATAGACACCGTCTATCGTGACAGACCCATCTATAGCGACAGACACCGTCTATCGCGACAGACACCATCTATCGCGATAGACAGACATTTTCGGCAAAAAATTAAGGGGTAATTTTTTTGGAAATTTAGGCTAAATTTTGGGCATATTTGCATACTCAAATACTCATACACTTACAAAGGCCTTAGAAAAATGCATTAAAACTCCTGAAAGGTTCTGTTTGTCTGTTTAACCCCCTAAACCCTGAACGGTCATAACTTTTTCATACGAAATCCATTTTTTGAGCTCTAGGGCTTGTCGGATATTTTGAAGTTGACACACTGAGGGGTAGGTACACCAAGGGAGCTCTAGAGGAAATTTTTTAGCAATACAAAAGGGGGAACAAGGGTCATTAAAAAGTGTCTGAAATAAATTGTCTGTCAATTGAAGGATCAAATTGAAGCTAAACTTGGGGTTCTTACAGGATCATCGAGAGCTTTTGGAGAAAGCAAAGTAAGTGCCAGAGCGAACAAGCTTGGGAACGTGCTTCCTGGGTAGACAAGCATCACCAGGAGGAGCGACTTGAGGTTGGAACATCTCTTAACCCCCTCATTCCATTCTTAGCATAGGCTAAGTGAGAGTAGTTGTCCTGATTGACTAGGGGTACGATAGGAACACTCAAGTTTGAAGAGCCTTTAATTTCTCAAGTGCAAGGATAGGCTAAATTGCAGTCCAGGGACAACTTAAAGGAAAAGAAATTAAACTAAGTGGGCGAGGAACATCAAATACGACACACTTAAGTGCTCCGGATGACGCTTAATTAAAAACAAGAAAACACATACAAGGAACTCAAAAAGAACAAGTGATTGGTACCAAAGAATCAGCAACGTATAAAGGGCATATGAACCTGAGATCGGGAAGACACCTAGGGAGAGACCGTCAAAGTGTTAGATCATCCGAGGCTAGCGTCAACTACACAGCCAGATCTTGGGCTCAACAATTGAGTGATTACCCCTACGCTCTAGACTCAGAAACTAGTGACTCTGACATGTCGTATAGCATGGAAAGACCTGTAGGTAGCTCAGGAATGGCATACCTAGAAAGACCTGAAGGTCCCTACAAGACTCAATTGGAATACATCCAGACCAACCGCCTAGGTGCACGCATCTATGAGGATGGTCTGCGAAGATCTGTTGTCCTAATTAAAAATCCGAATCAGCCCATTGGACTAGAACACCCTGTAGTCAAGTTTGAAAATGGTTCATACATAGATAAAGAAGGAACAATGTATGTGGTCACCAGCCAACCTGAAAGGACAGATGAGTTTGACAACATAATCCCTGAACCTGAATTAGGTGACATAGAGCAAGGGAACTTAGGAAAGGAGCCGAAAACCCCTCGAGGCGAATCGCTCCTAACAAGGATAATCACTCCAGAGTTAGTTCCCCAGGATAATAGGAGCATAGAATTGCTCTGGAACCAAGAAACGGATGAGGCTTTTTGGAGGTACAAGCTTGAAAAGTCTAATGAAGTGGGAGCTCTTGCCATCTATGAATTCAAAGATCCTGATAGCCCAGGCAAGGTGACTTACTTAGATGATGCTTCTGAGAGAATCTTTGTGGGTGGAAGACACACATACACTTGGAAGGGAGAATTTGTTTTTCCCCAACCTCGATCCAATGTGTCTTATGGTCACCAAGGAGCTGGAACATCTCAAGCTCATGGGACTCAAAGAGAAAGGAGTAGAGAGAGACCTGAGGTAAGCTTTGCCAACTCTTGGGGAAGAGAAAGAACGAGAACGAAAACAAATAGAGTGGAACCTGAGGGACATAGAGCCCCAGGGAACTGAAGAAATGCCGATGATTTCCCTTTGCCAAGACCGAGAGAGCACACGAGGACCTTGAGACCGACCCAGCTAGTTAAGTCCATGAAAAACTACTTCGATGGCACTGGAGACCCCTACGATCATGTAGCTGAGTTTAGGCAAGTCTTGAGAGCTGAACAAGTTGAAGATCTGTTCACGCAGTACAATGCCTTTGGTCTAACTCTTAGGAACACCACCCTCACATGGTTTCAGCCACTAAACGAGGGGCAGTTTAGGAGCATAGATCAACTTCTAGAGGCATTCATTATCGAATTCTCCAAAAGTGGCATAAGACAAAACACATCCTCCCTGATATACAACTTCAAACAAACATCTCAAGAGACAGTGAGGCTCGCAGGCGGAAGATTTAGGCAATATCTAGAGAGATGCCCGGCCCCAAAGTTACCCACTCCAGCCAAGCAAGTGGCCTTATTTTTAGATGGATTGTTAAGCACCAAACTGAGATCATATGTGTACTTGAAGGACCCTAGATCCATAGAAGAATGTGTACGCATGTGCATAGACATTGAGGATAATCTAGGGGAGGAATTAGAGCTCTCAAAAATCTATAAAGATTCAGATAGTTCTAGTAGCCTCATTTCCTCACAATCCACATCAATTGAGGATCTAGCAGAAAAGGTAGCTCTGAAATTAGGTGTCTCTAGCAAGCAAATTCCTAGATTTGCCCCAGGAAAACGATGCTATACCTGTGGAGGAGACCATATGGCTAATGTGTGCCCCATCATGGCTCAACCCCAAGTGAACCCTAACAACTAGTATTGCACCATAGAAAGGAGGTACACCAATCATACAGCACAAGACTGCCCATATAACAAACAAGCTGTTAGACAAAATTATTCTCAGCCATATCCACAACAAGGAAAGTACCCTAATCAGTACTCACAACAACAGTATGCTAGGCCCCAACAAATCTATCAACCACCCTATCAAGGGCAACAAAGATCGCAACCAGTCCTAGCGCAGCAACCTCCTGCCCCCACCAATGTGATTCCAGTAAAGTATGCAGCGGCAGAAGAAAATCTAAATAGAGCTTTAGTGCCAGTGACATCCTCGCTTTCAGAAAGTGATCCAAGTGATCATAGTTTTGACTCCACCCATGTTGAGAGCCCCCATGCTTACTACATGCAATCATCGGAGCATAGTGAGTCATATTATTATGAAGAACCGAATGAATCTAGTGGGGAGCCAGAATACGCAAACATCATGTATGCCAACCCCAACTCGAGATCCCAACCTAGGTCGATGAGACCTCCATTTCCTAGAGGGCCATGCTATCGTTGTTAAGGAGATCATCTCATTCGTGATTGCCCTCTACCTGCACCGACACAAACCCAATCTGTGACAATTCAAGGCTTTTGTCCCGAGTGTGGAAAGGAGCATTTGTTATGAGAGTGTCCCAAGAACCCTGCCAATATACCAAAAATTGCTCCTATCAATGTTATTGGCTTAGTGGTAGACTCCACAGGAAGCGTGACTTCCACAGCCCCAGTACAAGTCATCACGAGAGCCCAGGCACTTAATCAAAACCAAGACTTAGGCCAGGAAAAGAATGCAGAGGTTAGCGAGACTGAGAGCCAGAATAAGAAGAGGACAAGAGCTTGGAGAGATAGCCGTGAACGTATGAAAAGGCAATGGGCAAGAAAGATGAGCAAACTTGAGGAAAGTCTATGAGAAACCAAAGCCAAAATCATAGAAATCACATCTCAAACGCACTCTCACACATCCCCGCCACTACCATCCCCTTCACCCTTCATTCCTCTACCCACCAATCCACCACACGTAACCCAACCACCACCCCGAGTAGGATGAGTCTTAGCCGATCCCACTCATGAAGATCTAGACATGATGCTTAAAGCATATCAGGCCAGAATCCAAGAAGGGCCCAATGTAACAGATCATGAGAAATGTTACCCTAGAGCTGATCTAGAGCTTGAACGAACTAAGTTGTGTGCCAAGATGGTGGAATTGGCTCAAGCCATGTTTGAGACCAGTCGCCTTTTCACTTGCTCTAGCTCCACTAGAACACCATTGCATTTTGATGGTCTGTTAGACAGATTGGAGATGTTAATTGCAAAGTCTAGAAAAGGAACCAACTCCCAGGCTAAGGAGAAGGCAAGTGATAGAATAAGCATTCCTCCCAAGGAAGCTTATGTGCCTAACTCCACTGAACCAAACACCCCTTCTTCTATGAATCGATACACACCCGAATTCTTGCGAGAGATTCAAGAAGAGAAATGGGCTAAAGAGAGTGAAGTTCGTCCTCCCATTGAACTTGTGGATGACACACACGATCAATTCCCACAAGACCTTCCGTCCATTTATGTAGAGCAGGAGAGCGTCCAACCTCAAGAGAGATTCGACTTCGAGTCCAATTCCTTACAAGAGCTACCCCATTTCACAGGTCCATGGGAAGCTAAGTCTACTTGTATGAGAGCACCGACCGTCATGGTAAGAAACGAAGATTCAGTCAAACCTAGGAACACGGAGGTAGTGATGAACACCAAAGTGCAGTGCAATCTCACTTTGGAAGAGCTGCTTAAGGTTAGACCAGAAGTGTGGAAACATGTATCCAATCAAGTGCCCGAAGTAGCAAAACCACATTCCCAGGTAGGATCTCAAAGAACAGTGCCAGAAATACCTTTGGACAAGATAGGAGACATAAGCGAGGGAGAAGAAGGAAACACATATCTCCCCATCACTCATCAGGGCTACACAACCAAGGCCATTTTGGACTCAGGTGCAAGAGTTGCAATTGCTACCACTTCCTTATGGAAACGTTGGGGCAAACCAGCACTCAGACCAACGAGAATGAAATTGCAGATGGCTGACGGTCACATAGAAAGACCCTTAGGACTACTAGAGGGGATAACTCTCACTACTTGTGGTGTAGAGTTTGAGCACACATTTGCGATCTGTGACTTTAGCAAAAATCAAGCCTATGAGATGATTTTGGGGAGACCATTTATGCGGCAGTTGCAAGTGGTACAGGATTGGGGAACCAATTCCTTGTATTTGCAACACTTAGGTGTTACAACCAAAGTCAATCTCAAGGATTACTCTCATAGAGATGTCCGTCCTATCCAATGGAACCCCATCCATAGAACCAAAGATGATACGGAATCGGTGCATTCCATAGGATCAGGATCCTCATGGATGCATGAAGACACTCACTTATGGATGTGTAAAGTGGCAGTGGAAGAGGAGAAAAGAGAAAAAGCCAGAGAGGTAGGTGTGAAGGAAACACATAGATCAGTCCAAGACCCAGCGTATGCACCTGTAGTGTTTCCGGACGAAGAATTTGAACCTCACGGCTGGGCAGAAATTCTAGCAAGTATGGATGTAGCCATCAATGAAGAGCAATGGACACCCCACTGTGATGAGGATGGGTATGACATTTCTGTCTTCTCCCTAGTGCCAATCATGGGAGATGCAGTTTTAGAAGAATGTGAACCTAGCCCTGATGCATTTGAAGATGCAAGTGACTCCGATCTTGAGTCAATCATCATGGACCCACCCTTTGCATCAGACGAAGAATATTTCTATGAAGTAGAAGTTTACCCTCAGAGACATGAAGACCTCACTAATGATGTGAGATTTACCACACGAGTGACCACTAAGAGTGAAGGGGTCCCTTTGCATCATACGAAGAATATTTCTATGAAGTAGAAGTTTACCCTCAGAGACATGAAGAGCTCACTAATGATGTGAGATTAACCACACGAGTGACCACTAAGAGTGAAGGAAAGAAAAGGAAGAAGAGAGAAGCCGCACCAGAGGAGGAAGAATCCCTGTTTGAGGTCCCTGAAAATTTCAAGAAGTATGCAATAGAAGATAGGAGAGTCATGGTAAGAATGCCAAAACGCGATGCACAAGCAGGAGAGGCCTATGATAACAAAGAAACCACCAAGAAGGTAGTGGTAGCCATAGAAGAAGGAGAAGAGAGGTGCACTTACATAGGACATGACCTCACTGAGGAAGAGGAGCATGAGCTGATAGCTTTGCTAAGAGAGTACAGAGATGTATTCGCTTGGAGCTACAAAGATTTGAAAGGTGTAGACCCTGACATATGCGCCCATACGATTCCCATGACCACAGAGGCCAGACCTTCTAAACAAAAGCCATACACATACAATGACAACTATGCTGCCAAGATCAAAGAAGAGATAGACCGCTTGGTTGAAGCTGGATTTATCTATGAAATCGAGCACACTGAATGGGTATCCCCCATTGTAGTGGTGCCCAAAAAGAATGGTAAATTACGTGTATGCATTAACTTGAAGAAGGTTAACACAGCCACTATCAGGGATAGTTATCTGCTTCCTATCACCGAGCATTTATTAGAAAGGGTAGCCGGCAAGGAAGTGTACAGCTTCCTAGATGGGTTCTCTGGCTACAATCAAGTAGCCATTGCACCAGAAGATCAGCATAAGACGGCTTTTGCCACAGAGTGGGGCATATTCGCTTTTAGGGTAATGCCATTCGGGCTTACCAATGCTCCCGCAACCTTCCAGAGATTGATGTGCCATGTGTTTAAAGAGTTCCTGAGAAAGAATTTGGAAGTCTATGTTGATGATCTCTGTGCTCATTCCAACATTAGACAAACACATATACCTGAACTCAGGCAAATCTTTGACAAATGTAGAGAATATCAAGTATGCCTGAATCTAGAAAAGTGCGTTTTCATGGTCAGGCAAGGCAAGATTTTAGGACACATAGTGTCAAAGAACGGCATCTCCACTGACGAAGAGAAGGTGAGGGCTATTGCAGAACTACCTAGGCCAAAGAATGTCAAGGAAGTGCAAGCTTTCATGGGGCATTGTGGTTATTACCGATGTTTCATTCACATGTATGCCATCATTGCAAAGCCTCTGTACGGACTTCTGACAAACTTTGAGTGGACTGAGGAATGTGAGAACTCTTTCAATGAGCTCAAACGGCGATTATGCTCAGCACCAATCTTGACTACACCAGATTGGAATAAGCCCTTCCATGTGCATGCGGATGCATCCAATTATGCCATTGGATGTGTGCTTGCACAACCTACTGGTGAAGTTAATATGGATCTTCCAATTGCCTATGCGAGTAGACAGTTGAATGCAGCTGAGCGAAACTATACCACTACCGAACGAGAGGGGTTGGGCATGGTGTATGCGGTTAAAAAGTTTAGACATTATTTGCTTGCAAATAAGTTTAAATTTTTTACTGATCATCAAGCTCTACTATACTTGGTGAACAAGCCATGCAACACAGGTAGATTGGTGAGATGGTTCCTCTTACTAATGGAATATGACTTTGAGGTAGTGGTGAGAAAAGGCAAGACTCATTTGAGAGCAGATCATCTCTCTAGGCTCACATCCTGAGAAGCCCCACAAGGAGTATCAGATGATCTTCCTGATGCTTACTTGTTTAATTTGGAAGTAATACCTCAGTGGGCTACGCCATTAGTGCCAGTATTGACATACGGGCCTAACCACCCAGTAATAAACACTCAAGGTAGAGAGGTAGTAAAAGCCCAAAAGTACCATATCATGGCAGGAAGCATGTACAAACAGACAGATCAAGGGATATTGGCTTGTTGTGTGGAAGAGGACGAGTACGCAAAATGGTTGCAGTTGGCACACGTAGGTGCATTAGAGCAACACTACTCAAAACAACGAACCCTACAGACACTAAGAAGACTCGGAGTGCATTGGCCTACTATGGAAGCTGATGTGCATAAGATGTGTAAAGAATGCCCAATCTGTTGCACTAAACCACCTGTGGAACATGCCACTCTTTATCAAGTGTCCATAGTGCTAGATTGGAGTGAACCATTAGTAGCCTTCTTGAGGATGAAAACATTCCCTCCAGATATGACCCTGGCGAGGCAAAGAAGTCTAGAACAAGAAGCCCTAGATTACTCAATCATTGGTGATAATCTATACAAGCGTGGTAAAGATGGTTACCTGAGATTATGTGTCCATGAGAGTGAATATCTCAAGATCTTGGAAACTGCTCACCACGATGTAGCAGGAGGACATTTTGGACCCGATCGGGTGATCAAGGCAATACTATTTGCGGGCTTCTGGTGGCCGACCCTTCACATGGATGCACATACCTATGTGAAACGGTGTGATGTCTGTCAGAGAACTCATTATCCTATACGCAAGGATGAGATGCCACTGAAACCCATGATGGGTGGACATGCATTCTCTAAGTGGGGAATAGACTTTGTTGGTCCTATTAATCCCCTAGCTAAGGGCTCACATGCTGAGTATATCATTGTGGCCACAGACTATCTAACGAAATGGGTAGAAGTAAAAGCTACGACGAAGAATGATGCCCAAACAACCGCTAAATTCTTATTTGAGAATGTGTTCACTCGATACGGGCTACCCATAGAGCTAGTAAGTGATAGAGGGACTCACTTCTTGAATGAAGTCATTGAAAATCTTCTTCAAGAGTTCTTGGTGATACACAAAAAGTCTGCCCCCTATCACCCACAAGCTAATGGACAAGCCGAAAGCACAAATAAGATTCTATGCAATGTGCTAACCAAATTAGTGAATAACAAACGCTCGGATTGGGACAAACAGCTACACCATGTTGTTTGGGCATACAGAGTTGCCTTTAAAACGATACTCCAAGCCACGCCCTTTCAAATGGTTTTCGGCCAGAATGCAGTGCTACCATTGGAATTTTTGATACCAACCTTGAAAGTAGCACAAGAGCTTGATTGGACAGGCCATGAGTTGTCCTCTAGAATCTTAGATCTTGAACGATTAGGTGAAACACGATTGAGGGCTGCAGTAGGAATTTATGCATCCAAGAAGAGGCAAAAGGCATATTTCGATGCACACGTCAAGGATAAGGGCTTGAAAGCAGGAGACCTAGTCCTAGTCTACACCTTGAAGCAACATGCACGGAAATTAGAGAAGAGAGGTTACGGGCCAATGATTATCAATAGAATCTCCACAAGTGGAGCAGTTCAACTAGCCACTCTAGAGGGTGATATTCTACCAAGTTACATAAGTGGATGCAGAGTCAAGTTATATCAAGAACCCCTGACTGAAGAGATGCTAAATCGACTCAACACTGCCAAGAAACGTAAAGAAGAAGAGAAAAGAATTAGAGAAGAAGCACAGGCAGAAGCTTTAGAACGCATCCGACGAATGAAATTGAGGAGACAAGGCAGAGACCCGCCTATGCCTGACACTGAAGAATCTGTAGGCTATCCTATGGCCATGTGTGAGGCTTCAGGTGGACGTTCCCATAGAATAATCGACTGACGGCCTTTTGTAACCCTAGAAGTAGGACAAGGAGAGAGTGTAAGGACAGTGAGAGCTTTAATTGACTCAGGGGCAGCCACTAGTGCAGTTCGACTTTCTTACTGCCAAGAGCTGCAATTACAAATCAATCCTATAAAGGCATATCTCATAGGATTGGGAGGTGTGGAAACCCCTTGCATTGGTGAGGTGGAACGTCCCCTCTACATTCAAGAGGTGCTAATGGCAGTCAAAGTGCTAGTGTGTGAAGACGAGGATCTTACCGAACCTCTTGTCCTAGGCCAAGACTGGATCTATGATCATGTAGTCAGCCTCAACCTAAGAAGCGGACTTCTTCAGGCATGGGTAGGCCAAAACCACATCACGATTGAATTAGAAAATCAAGCACATAGGCCGCTAGAAGAGGCACCGAATCCTGGTCCTTCCAGGAGTCCATCTGAAATGAACCACGCTACTCTTGACCAAAGTTCTATGGTGCAAAGGATTGCCACTCATGACGAAGGTACAGAAGTCAACAAGGAGTTCCCTTCTTTTCCAAAGAGAATTCGAGGAAAGCAAGCCAGAAAATACCAGATACAGAGGAGACCGAGGACCAAGAAGAATGAACACCAACCAGTACAATACAGAATACCCCATGGCATGAAGCAGATATGGATACGCAAAGGTGAACAACCCTCGGCTTTGGAGACAGGATTCCAAAGAGGCATCAAGCAAGCTACAGTGTCGAGGACTACAGCGAAGGAGTACCCTAGACATCAATCTAGACAAACCATTTCTATTTGGGTTCCAAAGCAGTCAATGAAGGCTATCCCAAAGGCTAGACAAATATGGGTGCCCAAGACCTGCTTACCAGCTCAAATAACTTCACCTCCAATCACTAGATCAAACCAACACTCACGAGTCCTATTGGCTCCCATCCAAAGGCAAACATCTACACTCCACACCACCACATTCTCGGTCAGGCCTCAGAATGTTTGGAAATGGGTACCCAAAAGGCCCCAAACCCAACACACTCCAGTCTGCAAACCTTCACACATCATCGCCAATAAAAGCAACGATTCCAGCATCAAAGTTTGGAGACCTAAACCCCATATCAAACCCCCTGACCCACCTTTGTAAATCCTTTCCCTCTGATATAGGTGCATTCTGAGAACTTTGCACAACCAAAGTATGCACCTAGAGTGAACCCTAACCTACTAACCCACTTGTACACACATCACGAACACTTCACCTACTAATCTCTAACCACTCGGAATGTCATGTTGGTATTGTGGAGGGAACACCATAACATCCTGTTTCCAATGCAATGCTAATGTGCCTCTCTCTTCTTCTAGCAGATAAGCATCAGCAACTACAAGCACTCTCATGGCAGAAGCAACAGGTCCAAGCTCATAGGCAGGAATAATTACTGCAAGAATTGATGTGGATAGTCTACCTGTTGATGTGCCACCAACTGAACGACTTGTGGAGCTGCAACACCTTCAGCAGATCCCGGTACCGGATCCACCCACAGGGATCACAGAAAGAGTCCATGCCAATTCTCATTGGTTCAATGGCATGCCAGGCCCATTAGGAGAGGCCAAGTATATATGGGAGTCTAAGTGCGAGTATGACAGATCTTGGGCCAGATTCCAATTCTTCTCCAAGGAGTTTGAGACTCTACAGAACACACAGGATCTTCAGACCATATGGCAACGTGCAGGGCTAGCTGAGTACTTCGAGGCACCATTACCCAAACCAGACCTCCTCCGATGCTACTATCTGGTCTCAACAGTACATGCTAATGCAGAAAAGGACAAACCAGGATCGTTTGTTCTTCCTTCCTTGCTGGGCAACAACGAGTTAAAGAGGTTTGAACTTACCTTGGAGTTGGTGAGCTCTGCTTTGAATATGCACGGCACACATGTACCTTCTGAGAAGGATGCTCTCGTTCCTACTAACATGAAGAATAGGAAACTACTGAAGCTTAAAGATATGGCAGCACTCACACCAAACGTGTCCATCCCTCTCCGTATGTGCATGCAACATTTTGCTTTCCCCGGTCAAGACCACTTCACACAATCGCACAAAAGAATTTGGTTCGCTTTCTACTTAGCGGAGACAGGTGCGTTACCAATCAAGCTTCCTGTATGGATTATAGAGCAGTTGTATAGCAAATAAAAGTTCTTCTAGGAAATTAGTGGTGAATGGTTGCTGTGCAATCACACGCATTATCTACCGGTGCTTAGCCTACGATGTACCCATTGAACGTGCCTTAACTTGGGCACAATTACAAATGTTTAAGAAGCTCAAGACGTCCACACATCAATCCAAGCGCATGAGGGGTTCGATCCCTTGTGTCCAGACACGTGAAGTTTTGACTACTCCTGAAGTATCGCCACGAGGAGAGGCCACTGTACCTCCTTTTACCATTAGAATACCTAGGCCTGGATCTGAAACTACAACACAAGCTGCCCCTTTGGCTCCTCCTGCTCCATCTGAATTTGAGTTTGCTACAACTGGAGATGCTGAAGGGATGGATCCCCATGACTTCAAAGCATTCTTACAAAGTACACAACTCTCTGATGTAGAGTTTTATTCAGATACAGAAGAACAAGGCACATCTTCGCAAAGAAGGAGAAAATCCAGAGAAGGTCGCCATGTACATTGGGGTGACGATCAGCAAGATCAACAAGGACACCTAGAAGAAGAAGGAGCAGGCGAAGAGGAGACCACTGAAGCCCCAGCTTATACAGCAGAACTCCGAAGGCTGTATCAAATCATGGAACGAGTGCGATCGCAACAACTGCTCACCGAACAGAGCAGTAGGGTACTCATGACTCAGCTTTTGGAAGAAGCAAGAGTTGACTCAGAATATAGTGAAGGTCTCTTATTAATGGCAAAAACATACGGGGTAGTAGAAGCAGTTCGGACCGCCATTAGGAGGTCTCCAATTCAATATGATCCACGAAGATTCCAAACACGACCACGGTCAGGTAAAAACATCCAGATCCCCATTACAATGGCAGAAGGGCCGATTATTACATCCGAACCCATTGAGACAACCTCCCAAGCAGCAGAAACCGCTAGCCAAGAGCACCCAGTCACCCATGATGAATCAACCGAGCCACTACCACCCACACCCCCACCATCGCCTCCTAGAACAGAAGCCGTGGAGATCACCTCGACCACTCAACCCACCGAACAAACCTTCATCTTCCGTACTCCCACCTCTAGTTCAACCCTATTCTCCACCTTGGACAACCCAATCTATGAAGCAACCACCATCACTACACACTCCATCGAATCGCTCATAGAGCCTGCCCTAGGACAACCATCCCCCATGCCCTCAGCCATAGGTCATCCTGACTCTAGATCCATATTCATGGGTTTCCCTACTACCACACCACCTTTCATGACCTCCCCGCCTCTACGACCTCAACCCCCAAACCCCATCTCTCCACTTCTCCAATCCCTCCATGCCTTCCTTGCTAGAACTTTTCAACCTAGGTCTTAACCATTCCCTTTATTTTTAGCTCCCAACCCCACTTCTCATCTATTCACCACTTTCACACACACACCACCTACCATTCCAATGTATATGGTAGACCCCACACTCGCATCCACTCCTGAAAGTATGGACATTTCACCACCCACGGCACCTCCCCCACCCCCCACACTTCCACCTTCTCCCATTCCCCCCCCACCAATTTCACCGACACACACATCTCCATTAGACACATCATTCACTCTTCCCCTTCCCCAATCCCCTTCCCGTGCATCCTCCATTGTACAAACCACACCATCATCCATAGGAAATGCATTGGACACCATGCTCACATGCATATCACAGTTAAGGACAGAGTACAATCAGCTCCAGCAACATAACGCACGACTGCAAGAGCACTCGGAGTTGCTACAAAATCGTCTTGCTGTAGTAGAAGAGGAGAATGCTCGCCTCCATACACAATTCCAAACTTTGCAAGAGGCTCATAGTGTATTGGAAGTACAGTTGCAGAATACAGACCAAGAAGCAGTACAAGTGGTAGAAGGCCACCTAAAAACACAACTCGAACGCAATTCAAGACTTCAACGAAATATGGCACTTCTTAGAAGACACCTTGTTGCTGCTCACGAGGAGAATCGATGCCTACAGCAACAGAACCAAGAGAACTTAGAAGCAGCCATCAAAAGCACACCAGGGGCACCCATCAGCCCATCAAAGTTTCAAGCAGTGACCCCCGACAATATCAAAATCATATTGGAAGACTATGCCATGCTGCTTGAAGCACATGACCAGCTATCAGAGGAACTGGGTCAACTGAAGCAAAAACACCAAAAAGAAACAACAGCTGCCTCTCAAACCACCTCCTCTGCAGCTTCACTTCTCACAGACTCAGAGGCCTTAAAAGATCTCCAAAAACAGGTCACCGAATTGCAAGCACGTCTACTACAATATGAGAGACCACCTTCCCCTCCAGAGGCTCCCACCGATGAAGAAATAGTACAAATTCCTGTGGAACAAACATTTGAAGAAGAATACGACCCACAATCCTTCCCAAGAGGTCAACAAACGGAAGAAGGTCAGGACACATTTGAAGCACCACGACCCCCATGGCTACGACAAGTGGAGGAAATCGGGAGTTCACATGAAGAGCGAACCCTCGTGCAAAATCAGGCTATGAGAGTTATAGAGGAGACTGTATTACAATCCAATTACTTCAAAAACCTGTCATCGAGATGCCTTATCCTCTCATCCGAACTCCAATACAGGCCGTACTATATCATTTTAGCAGATTATAACGCAAAAATACAGAGAGTCACAGGGAAGATACCTTCCTTCGCAACCCAATTTCAACCCGAAGACCTTCCTCCAGAGGTGCAAAAAGGCAAGATCCGTCAACCAACATGGCGGCAGAAACTTCTTGAGACCTATCCTGAAATGCTCCGCACCTGGAACAATGCACCATTACATCTCCTCTATAATCCATGCTATGGCCCTGTTCCACGACGCTGCTCATGGAAAGCATTCAACATAAAGGTCCAGAATAATGCACAATGCAAGGAATGGCTCAATTACCCATACATTGTGCCACCACAGGGACCACCGTCAATAGCATACATGATGGGAACAATTCGACATTGGGTACCATGATTGAAGCCCATGCCAGATGTGGCAGCTCAAATGATGCTTAAGATTTTAGATATGATGCAGGTAGTACTGAAAACCTTTAGAAATGCAGTCGCACCACAGGTACGTCTACCGGGGTTTACCAATGGAAATTACGATTTGGTGTATGACATGAGCACCACCCCCAGTATTCGTGTGGCTTACGCTTGGCATGCACGCATCAAATACCTCCCTGCATGTTACAAACAGACATTCGAAGAAATGTTCAGATCAGGTTTCTGGGAGTATCACTCGGAGGTCTTCGCACCGAAGCCAACACACCTGCTCCATCTCTTTGCTTGTGAACAAGCCATGTACTCTGAGTACTACACCACACCGCAACCAGAGGTCCCCGGTGCAATAAATTGGGATGCATTGGAAGTTGATCTAGCAAGAGGCTTAAGGATAGGAGAACACAAACTTGCCACCAATGTCATCCAATACTATATGGACCACCCTATAGAACAGAGGTCTGTCAGGGGCGACAGACGCTAGGAAGGGGGGAGAATGTTGGCATACAGGTCATATGAAGAGCATACAGGTACAATAGAGCAGTCATGCACAATACGACAACAAGGCCTAATCATTTTTTCCATGGATCATTCACAACTCAAGTGATTTTAATCACTACACAAACATTGTAAATTCTGTTTTTGGTAGAATAGACTCCATTTTGTTCAAGCCGAGGAGTCCTCGAGCTTGAGGAGTATTAGAATGAGCTACATACCAATTTTCATAATTTTTAGACTCCGTTTGAGCCCTCAAATAGGCTCTAGAACCTAATTTTTAACTAGGCCGGACACTAGGTCCGGACAAGGCCAAAGCTAGTGAGAAAACTATAAAAAGAGCTAGAGAGCTCATTTTTGGGGTTAGATTGTTTGTGAATTGAGCCTAAGTAAGAGACTTTTTGACTAATGCAAAGAACTCCATTGTTCCTCTCCTTGTTCTTGCCTTGTGTGCGCGTGTGTGTGTATGTGTGTGCATACTTGTGTGCTTCTCACTCACACACTTGTGCCTTCACTTGCTCATAGTCTTCATACTAGTCCTCACGTCTCCACGGATTGACAATTATGAGGTGAATCTTCTCACGTTGGTACTCACCATTGTGCTAGAGTGACATGAATCTATTAGGTTATAGGAATAATGGTGATGATGCCAATTGGCATTTATAAAGCCATTCAATTCCTTTATTTTTAGCTTGGCAATAAAAAGAAAAATAATACTAAAATAGCCTAAGCTTAAAATCCCTCTTATGGAATTTTAACTTCCATAAAAGCCCATGGCATGTTTGATCAACAAAGCCATAGACCTAAGGTAATAGTACAAAAATTTTCTCCATGATACTATGGTGGTCACTTATAGCACCATCTTCTCAAGCTCTAAAGAAGAGAAAATATGATATAAAATAATCTATGTAGTTTTGGGAAGATGGAAGTATCAATGCTCCTGTTGAAAAAGTTCTTTGTTTAAGAGAACCATGATGGAGAGTGTTAATCTCCAAAAGAACAACCTACTCTTGAATTTAGAACACCTCTATATCAAGAGTAAGTCAAAACTTTCACCAAATTAGAAGTCCAACCTCCAAATTATCAAAAGTTGAAAAATTCTGTGAAGAAGATAAAACACAGAAAGTCTGCTGCACAATTTCTTCTCATTGGCCTATCAAATATGTAAAGTTTTCTATGAAATTTTGTACGAAGTGTCGCCTAGAAGTTGCGCACCTCCTCCAAGTTAAAGTTCTTCAAAAGGTTTAGTATAACTTGAGAAATCAACTTCACAAGTTACCTATGTCCAAATCTGCACTTCTTAGAAGTCGATTTGACACCCCTAACTTCTTAACTTTGGTTCTCACAATGTTGAACCCGTTTTACCAAATCCTTTTGGCTGTAGATAGCTTATCTCTCAACTTAGATTTTGAGCTATCATATGTGTAAAACTTTACACTGTGCATTGAGCACTACTCATTTCTTTGGACTCGAAATCTGCGCCTGTTTCAGAGAACTGTGAACATTCATCACATATGAATGTTCCTACACACAATTCTCCTAGACTGTTTACAATTAGACTCTGAAATTCAGGTCAAAGACTCATTAACTATCAACTTAGATATCCTCAAAAGGATTTCACAAATGATCAAACACAGACGGAGCAGACACGAAAAGATCGAGCGCAATATTTCTTCAATTACTCAGAAAAAATACAGTTGAATGATGAGAGGAAAACTCAACTAACATTTCACATGTCTCATGACATCTAACTTCTCCTTTCTTGACATCTATGCTCACTCATCTATTCTTTCATATGCTCTCATATCACGCCTCGACATTTTCAAGGTATTTATAGAGAAATTTGTACAAATCTATGACTAATCAAAGATCTAGGTGAACTATAACTATACTAATGTACATATGTGTACATTCCTCATATCCTCTGAATGTATCTTTCCTCCAAGCTTCAATTGGTGATTGATCTGCACCAACAGCTCCCCCTCAATCATCAATTGAGGTTTCTCTTTTCTTCTTTATACCTGCCATGGCTTTAAACTTCTGTAGCTTTGGTCCATCCAAGCTCTTTGTAAGCATATCAGCTATTTGATCCTTAGTTGAAGTATGTATGACTTCAATCTCTTTATCCATCACCTTCTCTCTTAGAAAGTGATACTGTATCTCAATGTGTTTGGTCCTGGCATGAAAAATAGGATTAGCAGCTAAATACAATGAACTCATGTTATCTCCATATATAATTGGTACCCCATGCACAATGTCAAAACTCTTCATCAAAGTCTTGAGCCAAATCACTTCCTTTGCAGCTTTAACCATGCCTTTGTACTCTGCTTCTGTAGAAGACAAAGCAACTGTATGTTGCTTCTTGGAACACCATGAGATAAGTTTATCTCCCACATAACACATGTATCCAAAAGTTGATCTTCTATCATCTGGATTACCTGCCCAATCTGCATCACTATAAATTTTGATATTTGTATCTGAGGTGAACCCATAATACAAACCTTCATTGAGTGTACCCTTAATGTACCTCAACACTCTTTGACCTGCAATCCAATGTTCTTTCCTTGGGCAATGCATGAATTGAGACAAAACCCCTACTGCATATGATAAATCAGGTCTAGTTAAAGTAGCATAGATAAGACTACCAACCAAACTTTGATATTGTCTCATGTCCTTGAATTCTTCACCTCCAAACTTACTCAATTTATGATTCACCTCCATTGGTGTAGGTGCTACCCTGCAATTATCCATTTTAAACTTGATTAACAAGTTCTTCAAATACCTTTCTTGGGTCACAAATACTCCATGTTGAGTATATGTAATCTCCATGCCCAAGAAGTATGACAAGTCTCCCAAGTCACTTATTTTGAACTCCTTTTCCATTTGCTTCTTGAGTCTTTGTATTCCTTCTTCATCTGTACCTGTAAGGATTATATCATCAACATATATGCACATGTATATGAAACCATTATCACTTGCTTTGACAAGCAAGCTACTATCTGCTTTAGACACCTGAAATCCAAGTTCTTTCAAGAACTTTACAAGTCTATAGTTCCATGCCCTTGGGGCCTGCTTCAAGCCATACAAAGCTCTCTTGAGCTTGCACACATGATCTGGATACCTTTTATCTCTGAACCCTTGAGGTTGCTCCATGAACACATCATCTGAAATATAACCATTCAAAAAAGCATTTTTCACATCAAGTTGACATAACTTCCAACTTTTACATGCAGCAATAGCTATAAGTGTCCTGATGGTTGTCATCTTTGCAACAGGACTATAAGTCTCATCATAGTCAACACCATATGTTTGAGCAAACCCTTTGACAACAAGTCTAGCTTTATATCTAGACACACTTCCATCTGCAAACCTCTTGGTCTTGTAAACCCACTTGCATCCAATGATTTTCTGACTATTTGGTTTTGGAACCAAATCCCATGTTTGATTCTCCAATAGTGCATCAAATTCTTCCTGCATAGCTTTCTCCCATTTTTCCTTACCTTTTGCCTCTTCATATGTAGAAGGGTCTTCATCTGTTTTCATCATATAAGCATAATCTTTTGTGGCCAAAAATGAAGTATCATAGCTATACCTTGTAGGTTGCCATTTATTCCTTGTAGACCTCCTAAGCTCTCCACTTCTTGAGGTTTCTGGTTCTTCATATTCAGGATCAAATCTTGGTGTTTCTTCCACTTCAACCTGCACTTCATTATTCTCTTGTTCATCAAATATTTGAACCTTTGATTTACCTTTCCTTTGGCTCACTTCTTCTTCATCACCTGTATTGATATTGACTGTACCTGCATACCAAGTAGTTTGCTCATCAAATGTAACATCTTTAGAAACCATGAATTGTTTTGTAGATGGACTCCACAATCTATAGCCCATCTGCTTATCATCATAACCAATGAAAACATATTTTTCAGCTTTAGGCTCCAACTTGTGCCTTAATTGTGATGGCACATATGCATATGCCACACATCCAAAAACTCTGCAATGATCCAAGGTAGGTCTCTTACCCCACCAAGCCTCATATGGTGTCATACCCTGCAAGGCTTTACATGGTAACCTATTGACCAAATAAGTGGCTGTATTTACAGCCTCAGCCCACAAATAATTAGGGCAATTTTTCTCCTTCATCATGGATCTTGCAAACTCAACAAGTGTTCTATTTCTCCTTTCTGCTACACCATTTTGTTGAGGAGAGTACCTACAAGTAACTTCCCTTTTTATACCTGCATTCCACAAGTAATCACTGAACTCATTAGAAAAATACTCTCCCCCTCCATCTGACCTTAGTCTCTTCAACTTATGTCCTGTAATTCTTTCTGCATATGCATGATAGTGTTTGAATGTATTAAACACTTCTGACTTATCTTTGATCACATAGATAGTGATCCATCTAGTAGCATCATCAACATAAATCACATAATACCTTGACCCATTTATACTGAAATCCTTTGATGGTCCCCACACATCTGTGTGTACCAATTCAAGCTTCTCTGAGTACATAAAACCATGCTTGGAGTAGGAAAGCTTATGAGCCTTACCTAATTGACATGCCTCACATCTGTATGTCATATGTTGACCTGCAACATTAGGCAATCCAAGCACTGAACCATTGTTAATCATGTCTTTAATACCTCTTTCATTGAAATGTCCAAGCCTCTTGTGCCAAAGATCTAACTCAGAGATCTTATGTCCTCCATATGTGAACATAGCATGACCAATATTGCCTTGAATCTTCAATGTAAATAATCTTCCTTCTTTCTTCCCTGAAACAATCTGTTTATACCCTTGGCTAGGGTCTTCCACATATACTCCATCATTAGTGAACCTTACTTCATATCCCTTTTCAACAATTTGTCCTACACTTATCAAATTCTTAGGAATTGTAGGAACATACAAGACCTTACTCAATAAGGTACTACCATCCTTGGCCTTCACTGATCCAATTGACTTCACATTGTGCTTTGTGTTGTCACCTGTTTGAACAACATGATTAAAAACCTTACTCTCCAAATCAGTCATCAAAGATATATTACCACTCAGGTGATTGCTACACCCTGAGTCAATGTAGAAGACTCTCTGATCTTCACTCTGGCTTTCACAAGTTGCATTCATTATCAATGTTGAATCCTCCTTTTGATCTGAAGCATAATTGTAGTAGGTGTTATTGTATTGTTGACTTTGGAATCCTCTACCTGCATTTCTTCCAAAGTAACTCCTACCACCTCTGCCTCTGAAATTACCTCTTTGATTTCTGCCTCCTCTTCCTCTTGAATTATAGTTCTGATTATATCCACCATTACTCTGATTATTATACCAACAATCATTAGCTAAGTGATTTGTCTTACCACAAATCCAGCAAGCTTTGCCTCCATCTTTGTTGTTCCTGCCTCTTCCTCTTCCTTTGCCACCTCCTCTTCCTCTTAGGAAGTTGGCTTGACTAGTTGTACCTTCATCTTCACCTGCTTGTTGCTTTCCTTTGCTATTCTTCTTCTTGTCCTTTGAGTACATTGCATGACCTGCACTCTTGTCACCATCTCCTTTAACATCCTGCTCAAATGTTAGCATATGACCTAGCAACTGATTTAAATTAGGAGTGAAATGATCAAGTGATAACTCTGTAGACAAAATGAATGGCTTCCATTTGTCATCACCTCTCAAACCTGTAAGGATTTGCGTTACCAATTTATCCTCCTCAATGTCTTCATCAACAGCTCCTAATGCATCTGCAATGTCTTTCATCCTTGTTACATAGTCTGAAATAGATTGAGAGGCCTTCTTCTTGAAGGTTGTAAATTCTGCCCATAAGGATGCCTTCCTTGACTTTGTAGTATTCTGGAAATGCTCCTCCAAAGCATTCTAAATATCAGTTGCACTTTCAAGACCTCGAATGTGAGGTAACAAGTAATCATTGACTGCCATATATATAATGCTCCTAGCTTGAGCATCTTTCTTCATCCAATTTTTCAAATCTGCTAACTCTTCCCTAGTTGGAACACTAGGATCTCTGAACTGTGGCTTCTCTTCTTCTCCTGTGATGTAGGCTATTAAATCTTTGCTCATAAGATGAGCTTCCATCCTCATTGACCATGCAGGATAGTTTTCCCTATCCAATTTCTCTATCTGTAGAGAATCTCCCATCTTGTGTCCACCTGTGTATTGAAATCTTCAAGCTTTATAAACAATATATGTACCTTTACTTCGAATTAGACTCCTTTTGTCCTTCTTGATGTCTTATGGTCTCCTCCTCAAGCTTTGCCTTCAAACTTTCACCTTTTAGTTCTTCAATTGTTGAATTTCTTGAATCTGCAGCAGTCGGGATCCTCCTTTCCTTGATTTGATGTCTCCTGCTCTGATACCACTGATGGAGAGTGTTAATCTCCAAAAGAACAACCTACTCTTGAATTTAGAACACCTCTATATCAAGAGTAAGTCAAAACTTTCACCAAATTAGAAGTCCAACCTCCAAATTATCAAAAGTTGAAAAATTCTGTGAAGAAGATAAAACACAGAAAGTCTGCTGCACAATTTCTTCTCATTGACCTATCAAATATGTAAAGTTTTCTATGAAATTTTGTATGAAGTGTCGCCTAGAAGTTGCGCACCTCCTCCACGTTAAAGTTCTTCAAAAGGTTTAGTATAACTTGAGAAATCAACTTCACAAGTTACCTATGTCCAAATCTGCACTTCTTAGAAGTCGATTTGACACCCCTAACTTCTTAACTTTGGTTCTCACAATGTCGAACCCGTTTTACCAAATCCTTTTGGCTGTAGATAGCTTATCTCTCAACTTAGATTTTGAGCTATCATATGTGTAAAACTTTACACTGTGCACTGAGCACTACTCATTTCTTTGGACTCGAAATCTACGCCTGTTTCAGAGAACTGTGAACATTCATCACATATGAATGTTCCTACACACAATTCTCCTAGCCTGTTTACAATTAGACTCTGAAATTCAAGTCAAAGACTCATTAACTATCAACGTAGATATCCTCAAAAGGATTTCACAAATGATCAAACACAGACGGAGCAGACACGAAAAGATCGGGCGCAATATTTCTTCAATTACTCAGAAAAAATACAGTTGAATGATGAGAGGAAAACTCAACTAACATTTCACATGTCTCATGACATCTAACTTCTCCTTTCTTGACATCTATGCTCACTCATCTATTCTTTCATAGGCTCTCATATCACGCCTCGACATTTTCAATGTATTTATAGAGAAATTTGTACAAGTCTATGACTAATCAAAGATCTAGGTGAACTATAACTATACTAATGTACATATGTGTACATTCCTCATATCCTCTGAATGTATCTTTCCTCCAAGCTTCAATTGGTGATTGATCTGCACCAACAAACCAAAGAACTATTCGGAGCTTTACATTATTTCTCCAAGCAAATGTAAGGTCTGAAGACAAGGTAAAACTTAAGGGTCGTAATAAACCCTAATTACCATTTTCTAATGTTCTAGAATTAAAGGAATATTTAAATGATAAATGGTATTAACATCTACTTCATATTTAAGATCTCATTAGCAAAGCAATAATTTCTCTTTCAGATTACTCATTATGTCAAAAGATAATATCTAAGTAAGTATAAACTAGCTCTATTATCAGATGACATAAAATGATCTCTTATAGTACATCTAAACAAAGGAATCATTGAAAGGCCAATCTTTGACGTTGAGTCTTGTCAAGTTGCAATGACAACTAAAACTTGGCAAGTTGAAAGTCCATTGTAGCATAGGTGCCACATATGCTCTGCAATGGAAATAACACTTACAAGTCTACAAAGTAATAGATCTTACTTTATTAGACTAAAAGAAGGTTTGATCCCAAAATTCAAGCTAAACTACCTTCACTTAAGTGGAAGTCTTAGTCAGATGGTATGGGGCATCTAGGCTTACGCTACCACTGAAGTTGATCCAGTGGTATGGGACATTGATCTTAGAGGTAATTCAAACTTGAACATTGGGACATTTATTTTGTAAGCTTGGAGAAGAGAGCAAAAAGCTCTGAATAGTTCTTTTAACCGAGGGGGATAGTAAAAGATTGAAAATAAACTCTCTCAAAAATTATTGAAAGAGCACAATTTTCAATATATCCTTAGGCAGTTTTTGAGGACAAAAACTCTTAAGGAGGGGAGAAAGTCCCCAAGAACTTATAACTTATGTTTTGAAAATACCAAATAAGGTATTTTAGGGTACAAGATAGGCAAGAAATTGATAAAATTTGAAGTATTTCCTCCATGCTAATACTTGATACTTATTTCATTACATCTTCCAACCTAGATGTTCGCAAGGATTGGGAGTTCTCAATTAACTTCAATGCAAGAGAAAACTTTCATACACCATAAGGATTGTACAAATCCGAAGTGGTCTAGGAAAAGAAGTTGGATGAGCTACAAAGCATAATCCTAAAGGCATCTTGATGCTTCATGGGATAACACAACATTAAGTTGTGGATTCTAATAGATGAGGTCTAAGGAAAATAGTTTCTTATATGAAGTTTAAAAGTCATATCCACAAATAAAACCATACAAGATTTAGAAAAGGGATCTAATGGAGAAAGACCTAGTCTTGTCTCTTATTTTGGCTAAAGAAGATATGAAAAGACAAAAGATCTAGGTAGGTAAAGATCAAGTCAAAATTTAAGTTTGATACGATCAGTCACACCACATTAAATGGTTAACCAAATATTTGAGTAAGATTATTTGTGGTGTATCCAAGCACCTTGCTCTCATAATTTGGTACCATAGCAGATAGAGAGCATTATAAAGGAAAGAGAAGGTGTGAAAGTATAGTTATGTTGACTGGATGAAGAACCCACTCATATGAGATGGTGGGTACTAAATCCCGTTTAGTACTTGTTCTTGATGCCAAGAAGAAAAAGGGACTCATGATCCACTAAAGGAATATGTCAATGAGATAATGTCTAGGAATAGGCATCTTCTTTAATTATCCTCTTAAAGGGAAGAAGAATTCTTCCAACATAATACTAAGGGCTCTATCTCTCTATAAACTTCATAGAGAGTTAGAAATAAAGAGAGAATCAAATTTTTGGAGTTTGAAGGAAATTTCTAAAGGGTGAAGCTATAGAAGCTTCATCTCAAAGGTATAACTTGAAATTCAAGGAACATAAATGTGTTGTGATATCAAGCTCAACATGTGATGATCCAAGACATTATAGTGGTCACGCCAGTATGTTGAAGATAAATGTACAAGCTCATTTTCACATGAGATATGCTTGGATAAATTTACCAAATATAAACATAAAGGAAAAGAAGAGAAAAGAAAAAAAGAAAAAAAATTCTAGTCAAAGTTCATGATGAGTAAAAGATACAATATCTACCTTGTAGTAAGTGGCATGTAGTGGGCAATCAAATGAAAGTGGTGAGTTAAGAAGGAGAAAGAAACTTCTTCACATGATCATTGGTTATAAAAGTGGAGTGGGAGCACGTTCTAAACAAGGAGAGAAAGAGTCAAGAGCTCTCAATAGTCGGATCTGGTCATTTTGTCTTCCCATAGACTCCTTTCAACCGCATGTCATTTTGTACACAACTCTGTTGTGAAGCTCATATCTCAGTGTATCTATAACCATTTGTTGCATTTAAACACTCATTGGAAAGCTTATCTTGTCTTTCTCTGTATGAGATATCTCCTTCAAAGCTTATATATTTTGTGAGATATCAGTCAAAGAGTGAAGTCCAGTTTTTTAGCATACTTGTGTAGACAAGTAGTCTATTTTGGTTGGTTAACTTTCCCAACCAAAATGTATAGAAATTGCTTGGTTTTTAGGTTTTTGGAAAGATCTTTACAAGTACCTTCTCTATCCCAAATATTTTATTCAAAGGATTTATATTCTATGAGATATCTATCAAAGAGTGAAGTCCAATTTTTCAATATACTTGTCTGTGCAAGTGGTCTATTTTGGTCAGTTGAGTTTCTTGACCAAAACTCATCCAAATTAATTGATTTTTAGGTTATTAAAAATCTATTTGTATGTACTTTCGTTCTCTCGAATATCTTCCTCAAAAGATATATGTTCAAGGAGTTATCAGCCTGGGAGTGAAGTTCAAATCTTTAGCATACTTGTGTGGATAGGTAGTTCATCTTCATCAGTTGCACTTCGTACTCAAAACTTGTCCAACTTAAGGTTTTATAGCTTTTTAGAAAGATCTCTTTGTCTACTTTGATTGACTAAAGGCATAGGTCCATTTGATTTTTGTATTGAGAGCAGCAAGCTATTTAAGGTGGATCCGTTTGTCCAAGTGTTGCACTTACAAGGGTTCACTACACATTTTCATTGCACATAGGAGAACTCATTCTCCACATGGTATATGTCTAGGATACTTCATTTAGCTTTACTATATTTATCTACCAAGAGTGATGGCACATTTGTTTCTTGCCATCTCACTCATTCGTGGACATTAGGATTTTCCTTATGTGTTGTTCTTTATATATGGAACTTGTTGTATTGTTGTTTTAGGTCATTCTGGTACATTCCTTTTATGTAATAGAAAAAGAAGAAGAAGATCATTCTTCCTTGCCTCAATTTGTATGTGTATGCTCCTCTTTGTATGTGTGTGCTCCTCTTTGATTGTGAGAGTGTGTGTGTGTGTGTGTGTGTGCTCTCTTCCTTATCTCCTTCCTCGTGACATGGTATCAAAGCCAGTGTAGTTATAGAGAGCTTGTGGCATGAATGTAGATGATGATGATAAGGTGGAAGTGTGCCTTTGTGGTTTAGGAGCTGCATATAAGTAGTTTAGAACTTCTATACATACCAGGGAAAATATTCTAAATTTTGCTGATCTGGTATCCATGTTGATTATTGAAGAAAAGAATCCTGGTGAGGATTCAAACTCCCATGGAAAATAGTTCTGAGTCGGTATATTCTACTTTGGTAGAGGAAGAGGGAGAGGTAGAAGTTTTGGAAGTGGAAGAGGAAACAATAACCAAGACCAAGGTGACCATCAGAATCATGCAGGAGGTAGAGGACAATTTCGAGGCAAGGGGAGCCAAAGAGGCCGCAGAAATTTCCAAAGAAATGATTTAGGTAATGATAGTAAAGGACGCTAGAATTATGGTAAACCTAGACACTTTGAACATGATTGCAGGTTAAACAATCAAAATAATAGAAGGGAGCAAAACAACTATGCATCCACAAGTGTAGATGATTCTAAGAAGTTGTTCATGGTCCAACATCACATGATGAATACATATCTGCTGATGTTTCAAAATCGAATGGTAATGTGTGATATGTTGATTCAGGTGCTTCAAATCACATGACCAATCATGCATAATGGTTTTGTAGTTTGCAAAAATGCCAGTTCCAACATATGTTGAAATAGGGGATGACACATCACACCCTATCAAACATATAGGAAACATAGCACCGTCTAAGGAGGATGGGAAGATAAAACATCTTGCCAATGTCCTTCATGTTCCAAATATAACAAAGAATCTAGTTTTTGTTGGAAAATGGTTGACCAGGGATTACAAGTCAAGCTCAATGCTAATGGGCTATATGTAGAAGAGTACAATCATGATGGAAGATTGATTGCCAAAGGAAACAAAGTGGGTAGGATGTTCACCTTAAATGTGAATATTCCTGAAATGAATGCAACCATGTTTGCAAAAGGTGCAGGAGTTATTGCTGATATAGAGATCTAGCACAAACGAATTGGACATGCAAACTTGCAAAGGTTGAAATTGATGCAGTCAAAGGAGATTGTCAATGAACTACCAAATTTCAAGGTTGCAGAGATGTAAAAGGTATGTGCAGCACATCAATTTGGTAAATAGTCAAGAGAATCATTTTGGCATGATAAGCATGTTAGTGAGAATGTACTAGAAATAGTACATACAGATGTTTGGGGACCTGCAAAGACCACATCTGTGGGTGGTTGTAGGTTTTATGTTACTTTCATTGATGATCATACATGAAAAGTATTGGTATATTTCATGAAAGAGAAGAGTGAGGTGTTCATTCACTTCCAGAATTTTAAGGCTATGGTGGAAAAGCAGTCAAGAAAGTATATTAAGATATTAAGGTCTGATGTGAATACATGTCAAATGACTGAATCAGTAACTTTCTTAGACTTCATGGAATTCAACATCAGTTTTCATGCAAGTACACACCACAATAGAATGGTGTTGCTGAATGCAAAAATAGACACATTGCAGAAATAGCAAGAGCATTGATGGCTGAGAAGAATATACCTCATTGTTCTTGGGCAGAAGCTGTGCATAGTCTGTATACATCATGAACAAAACTCAGATTACTGTTGTTCATCAAGTTACACCTGAAGCGAAGTTTACAGGTAAAAAGCCAAACTTATCACATATGAAAGTATTTGGTTGTATTGCATATGTATGTGTTCCATATGAGTTGAGGATGAAGCTTGATCCAAAAGCAAAAAAATGTATCTTCATTGGGTACTCCCTTGAGAAAAAGGGTATAAACGTTACAACCCACTTACATGATAGGTGAAGGTAAGCAGAGATGTGGTGTTTGATGAAATGTCAAGCTTCTATGCAGATGCCAAAGATGGACTTGATCTTGAACCAAACGACAAAGAAAATGCTAAAAAAATCAAGTGCAAAATCTCAAGTTTTGAGTGGACTAGATGCGTCACCAAGAAATAGTTCCAACTCAAATCCATGGAGTGGAAGATTGCATGGAAATTTTAGTCCAGCTAATTCATGAAATACATCAAAGAAAGGTAAACAAAAGCTTTCTGTTGGTAGTAAAACATCTACAGGTTTTGAAAACATTGATGGAGATTCAAGTGGTTCAGAAAAGAACCTTGATGAGGAAATTGGATTGCCCTCTGTGAAGCTCTAGGAGTTAGAAAGGCACATGCAGATAATACACAGAGAAGTGACTTAAGACCAAGAAGATCTAGGAGGATGTGGAATTCTATGCAACAATTTATGTATGACACTTATATGGCTCATCATTGTGCCTATATGACCAAGGTAATACAAGATGTTGAACCTTCTTGTTTTGAAGATGCAATTGGAAATGCAGATTGGGAAAAGCTATGGATGACGAGATGGCTGCACTTTATAGAAATGAAACATGGAAGCTGGTACCATTGTCATAAGGAAAGAAACCCATAGGCCGCAAGTGGGTTTACAAGGTAAAGCACAATGCTGACGGTAGCATAAGAAGGCAAAAGGATATGCACAGACATATGGCATTGACTATGAAGAAACGTCCAGCTCTGTAGCTAAAATGTCCACTGTTAGAGCAGTTGTTGCATTAGCTATAGCAAAAGGATGAACTTTGCATCAGATGGATGTGAAGAATGCTTTTTTACATGGTGAGTTACAGGAAGAAGTATACATGGACCAACCACAAGGATATGAAGATCCAAATCACCCAGAATATGTTTGCACATTGCAAAAGGCTTTTTATGGGTTAAACAAGACCCTCGTTCTTGGCATGCAAGGATTGCTGACTACTTAACCACCATTGGGTTTTCTATGTGTGATGCAAATCATTCACTATATGCAAAGAAGGTTGATGATGGCATGATAATTGTGACTATTTATATTGATGACTTGATTGTAGGTGGTGATAATGAAGAAAGAATTAAAGAGGTAAAGCAACTTCTTATGCACGAATTTGACATGAAAGATCTCGGTGTGCTGCGCTATTTCTTGGGCATTGAATTATGGAAGAATGAGAATAAAGATGTGCTGATTTAGAGGAGGCAATGGAAGCCAGTAAATCAAAGAAGCCTATTGACATGGGTGAAGATGATTGGGATGAGTTAGATGAAATGGACAGGTTTACCATTCAATTACACCTAGCAAATAATGTTTAATTTATAGTATTAAGCTGTGTAAGTGGAGATGAGCTTTGGAAGAAGTTATGCAATACATATGAAAAAGAGACGGCATTAAATAAAGTGTATCTGATGAGAAAGTTATATGACCTTCACATGAATGACACAGATAGTGTTGTTGCTCATCTAAATGAGTTTGATGCTATATTCTCCTAGCTACAAGCTCAAAAAATGGATATGGATAATGAAATGAAAATAGTCTTGTTGTTACGCACCTTGCCATCATCATGGGATGCATTTTGCACAGCTATTAGCAATAGTGCACCTGGTGGTAAACTAGTCTATGATGACATATGTGGAGCACTCTTGAGTGAGGAAATTCATAGAAAATCTATGGTTGGCACTCAAAGTGGGAATGCATATAATGTTCGTGATTCTTACCAAAGAAAGGATCAGCAATGCGGTAGGATCAAGAACAAGGAAAATAATGGTCAACGGAATAAGAGTAGACATAAATCAAGGAAGAGGGATATCGAATGCCATTATTGTCATAGGAAAGGACACATGAAAGATTGTTATGCATTAAAGAATGCTAAAGGTAAAGGACAGAATGTTGATAGGCATGTTAAACAACTACCTGCATCATCTAGTTCAAATGTGAAGATTGAAGAAATTAATTCTATTTCTGATGATGTTGATGTGTTGACACTTGATAGGACTATGCCAATTGAGTCTCTTATGGCTGATTCGCTTTCCCACACATGGCTACTAGATTGTGGTGCTTCTTTCCATGTGATGCCACACAAAAAATGGTTCTCTAATTATGTAGTAGAGTCTCTCGGTACTGTGAGACTTGGTGACTCTTACCAATGTGATGTTGTGGGCATTGGAGATGTGGTTGTGTAGTTCAATGATCGTTCAAAATATACTATGTTGTATGCCATGTACCTCAGTTATCATGCAGTTTGATGTTAGTTGGTCAACTTGATGACCTTAGTTACAAGGTGGTCTTCTATGCTCAGTCCTTTTGCATATCAAAGGTCAATATGGTTATTGAAAAAGGAAACAAAGTTGGCTCACTTTATCCTTTATTTGTATCACAGAAAGAACACTTGTTAGCTATTATTGAACAACCTATGGCTTGTATTTGGCATGGCCATTTGGGTCATATATCACGTAGTGGAATGGAAAATCTTTCTCCTTCTGGTTACAAGAACATGATGAAAGGTATTTGCAAGGAGAAGAGCCTAATCCCATGGCAAATTACCACACTAACAAAGTAAAGACCCTAGGAAGAAAAATATAGCAACCATACTTAAATCTAGGGATTGGTATGGGAGAATATCAATTAGTGGATCATTGGTTGACACAAGAGCAGCTCGAAGTAGTATATGCACTTCATTAGTTGAGAAATCAAAGATACAACTCACTCCAAACAAAGCTCATATGATAGGGATTCTAGGTAATATCATTGAATGCCTAGGGGAAGTATCCTTATCTCTACACTTAGGGAACAATTCCATGGAGCAAAGACTCTTAGTATGTAAAGACTCGGACCTTCTCGAAGAACTAGCCTTGGGTCAAGATTGGATCTATGAATTTGAGGTTAGGATCCACCTAGCTCAAGGATATATATCAATGAACATAGGACATAGAGAGCTTTTTAGTCTACTAGATGAGAAACCACTAAAAACAACATGCATGGAAAACTTAATGTTCCAAATCAAAGTGCACATGCAAGTGAATCCCCATCAAAATCCTCATCCACTGATTCCATTATTTTACCTAACCACAACATCAAGGAAAAACCTTGTTCTATTCCATGTGGTCAACCCATATCTTCTTCTCAAGAGACTAATCCTAAGCGACTTAGTGAGGTGAATTATTCTACAGAGAAATATGAGAAGCTAGCCAACCATCCATGCTCAAGAAAAACTCAATAGCAACATGGCAAAAGCATCAAACAAATGTGGATTCGCAAGAATCAACTTCAACAATACAAATACAAGAGGGCACATGAATGAAACAAAAACCCTAAGAAGCAAGGAGGTAGCAAGGATCAAAGCTTACAACATGACATATTGAAGATCATACAAGTGTGGATACCCAAACAATTAATGGATGATCAAAGACCACAAAAGCAGGTATGTATCCCAAAGAAGACAATGGAGAGAGCAAAGGAGGACGTAAATGCTTTAGCCAAAGTAACTCACATCCAGACCAAGTCCATCAAAGCCTCCCACCATGATAAAAGACGACAAGGACCAAAAAAGCAAAGAAAACTCAAAAAGAAAGGCAAATATACATGGAGAATCAAAACCAAGGATGTAACCTCTGAACCAAAATAGATAACACCAAGTGGAGTGTGGAGACCAAAAGATCATTAACAAATGCGACAGCTGAACATGTAGCATCAGAATTGCACTCATGCTTAGCTAAATGCACCTAGAGTATGCACTATAATGCCATACTACAAGGCCTTGCATTTAGCACATAGCTTCTTCAATTTGTGGTGCACATTTCCTTGCAAGAAATAGGAAGTAAATTATACTATAGTAGTCTATAACTTCTACCAACACATAATAACAATGACTTCGGATATGACTAACTTTTATGTTTTTTTTAATAAATAAAAAAATGGAAAAATGGAAAAATGAAAAAATATATAATTAGATATCATGCTCTACTCAAACATGTGAGAAGGAACTGGGTGTAAAGAAAAATGGTGATTGCTTGAGCACAAAGGATGAAGTATACTTTTTCAAGACATTGAATTAATTACGCACTCTCTTTCAAGTGCACATGGCTTCTAACGACTCTGAAGCAATGTACCAAGAGGAAAACAATGAATTTCGCTTGGAAAGTGCCATTAAGGTAAGAGGTCACTGGTTCAAGATCATGGACCAAGATCATTAGTTTTTGGTGATGAATTAGGACTTCAAAATATTACATGAATTACCAAGAATGTTAGATTCATGGACAAAAGCTGGAATTGAAGTCTATTTGAAGTTTTCAATTTACAAATCGGATTTTGAGAGGTGCACACAGGTGATGAATACACTACACCCTACTATCAATATGCCTTCTATACCAGAAGCAAAGGTCATGAACCTATAAGGGGAATGGTAGACCACTCTGTTCACTCATGAGCTAATCAAGGAAGCTTTTGGATGGACCAAAGACGGCATTACTGATTTGAAAGATGAAATTCATGAAGCCAAGAAGCAGACCTTCTTGGACATCAATATAATCGACATAGAAGAAGAAGTAAGACTACTACACCAACATTTTTCCTTCCCTAATATGCACAAATATATAGCACCATAGAAGATAGTGGTTCAGCTACTCTCTCATGCAATAAAACAAATCAGAAATCAAATAAACTTGACACCTTATGTACAATAGAGACTATTCAAAGCAAAGAAACAATGGGGAGGAGGCTGGTACAAGCTTAAGGACTACTATGAGAGGCTCAAAAGAATGAGAGAAGAGACAGTGGTAGATACCACTCCATCCTCCAAAATAATCCACACAGTCCCAAAATCAACACTAACGCAACCATCACCAATCATCGAAGCAGATTTACAAGAAGCCCTCCAAACCATGCATACATACATGGAAGGGCACGTTACCTCATGGTGCAAGGTCATCATTATCGACAAATGAGTGACAAAAAGGAAAAGAAACAAATTGGAAAGAGATTATCTCAAATGGAGTGATGTAAGGAGTTGGGGCTAACAAACTCGATTTCATCTCGGCAAAGAGGTATGCAGATGGAAGTGTGTCTAGATATAAAGCTAGACTTGTTGTGAAGGGATATGCTCAAACATATGGTATAGATTATGATGAGACTTATAGTCCTATGGCAAAAATGACAACTATAAGGACTCTCATAGCTATTGCTACATGTGAAGGTTGGAAGATATGCCAATTAGATGTGAAGAGTGCTTTTCTAAGTGGTTACATTTTAGATGATGTTTTCATGGAGCAACCAAAAGGCTTCAAAGATAAAAGGTATCCAGAGTATGTATGTAAGCTCAAGAGAGCTTTGTATGGTTTGAAGCAGGCCCCAAGGGCATGGAATTATAGACTTGTGAAGTTCTTGAAAGAACTTGGTTTCCAAGTGTCTAAAGCAGATAGTAGCTTGCTTGTTAAAGCAAGTGATGATGGGTTCATTTATATGTGCATATATGTTGATGATATAATTCTTACAGGTTCAGATGAGAAGCGCATACAAGGTCTTAAGAAGTAGATGCAAAAAGAGTTCAAGATTAGTGACTTGGGAGATTTGTCATACTTCTTAGGCATGGAGATTTCATATACCCAACATGGAGTATATGTAACTCAAGAAAGGCACTTGAAGAACTTGCTAATCAAGTTATGATTGCAGTGTAGCACCTACTCCAATGGAGGTAAATCACAAATTGAGCAAATATGGAGGAAAAGAATTCAAGGACATGAAGCTATATCAAATTCTGGTTGGTAGTTTAATCTATGCTACATTAACTAGGCTTGATTTGTCATATGTAGTTGGAGTGTTGTCTCAATTCATGCATTGTCCTAGGAGAGAACATTCAATTGCAGGACAAAGGGTGTTAAGATACATTAAGGGTACACTCAAAAAAGGTTTGTATTATGGTTTCACATCAGATACAAACATCAAGATATATAGTGACACAGATTGGGCAGGTAATCCTGATGATAGGAGATCAACCTATGGGTATCTATGTTATGTGGGAGATAAACTAATCTCTTGGTGTTCTAAGAAGCAACACATAGTTGCTTTGTCATCTACAAAAGCAAAGTATAAAGGAATGGTTGAAGCTACAAAGGAGGTTATATGGTTGAAGATTCTCATGAAGAGTTTTGAAATCATTCAGAGTACACCCACTATTCATGGAGATAATATGAGTTCATTATATGTAGCTGCTAGCCCTGTTTTTCATGCCAAGACAAAACACATTGAGATTCAGTATCACTTCTTGAGAGAGAAGGTGATTGATAAGGAGATTGAAGTCATACATACTTCAACAAAAAATCAGATTGCAGACATGCTAACCAAAAGCTTGGATGGACCAAAGCTACAAAGATTTAAAGACATGGCAGGTATAAAGAAGACGGAGAAAACCTCAATTGATGATTGAGGGGGAGTTGTTGGTGCATGACAACCATCAATTGATGTTTTAAACAAAGGTTTGAAGTCAAAGGATGAAGCAAAGACCAATATATGAAACTTGAAGTTAGTATATACAAGTAAAAAGTCGGGGCATGTATGAGAGATGATGAATGACAAGTTCTAAAAGTCATTAGACACTTTAGTAGTGAAGAGAATATCTCTCATCAAATAGATGTAATGTTTTCCTAAATAGAAGAAAAGTTGCACTCGATATTTTGCTTAGTGCACCTTCTGTGTTTATTCTTTTGTGAAATGCTTTTGTACAAGTCTAAGTTTATAGTTGAGTGACCTCTGTACAAAAAAATCTTCAGATCCCAATTGTGATCAGCTTGAGATTTTAATGAAAAAGGAATCAAAACAATGGTGGCAAACTAGTTTGTATTAGGATTACCAAATGTGCAGAACCAACACATGGTTTATAAATGTGAAGCATGCCAAACGGGAAAAGCACACATATTAATCTTTTAGAAGAAAGGATTCAAGCATAATGGATTACTAGTGCTCATCCATACAGATGTACGGGGACCAATAAAAGAAGGATCAATCAATGGATCTAGGTATTTTTAGCAGAATGTATGGACAACCACTTTATTTGTGAAATGTATTTCTGATGTAATAGGAAAAATGGGATTTTATGGAGATCCTGAGAGTTTTCGGAGCTATGAATTCGGTGATTTTATTGTATTCTGAAATTACAGAACAGTGTGTGCCGATTATGAAGAAGTTTGGTGATGTTCATTACGGTATGCATTATGAAAGAAAGCGATTATGAAGAACGAAGATACGCTGAGCGCTAAAATCTGTGAAGTCTGTCAGATGTTATTCAACGTCTTATCTGTGAGAAGATGATTTATCTCAATGTTATGTATTTTTATTTATCAAGGATCTAGCTTTTGTTGCCGTAATCTGATTCTGTCTAAGCTTACTAGTGTAACAAAATGCTATTGTACAAAGTTTGTATAACTACAACTCTAAGGAACATAAACACATGTTTATGAGTACTATTGTAGTTGTAAATCCACGTTCCTAAATCCCATTACCTTGGATATTTTAGAGCTGTACTTAATAGTAACAACCAAACATTTCGGCAACCATGATAGGATGGGGTAGCCAATTACAACATAGAGTGGATTGATGCCATTGCAGAGCGATAAGGAGTACTTGAAAAAGACCTACCATCATGAGTAGTTGGACGAATTCATTCAGCAGACCCTAGCAACATTGAAACTTGAAGATATTCCCCTCAAAGCTGCAATTAACATTCCGGACGAAGTACTGTATTGGGTGGAAACCAGAGTTTTACCTCTGAGGCTTTTGAAGGACTTGCTCTTTGAGTGGAGGGATGACAAGCTAACCAAAGTATTGTGGCAAGGGAAATTAGTGGAACCGACTAGCAGCACCAACAATAGGAAGAAATATACCCTCTGAAGGCAAGCCAAAGTGGTGGAAGCGAACCCCCGCTAGATTTGATGTTAGCCCTAGTTCTTTCGACTCAATTCGATACCTTACAAATGCTTGGAACCCCGACGACACATAGAAATCAATTGCCAGGGCTAAATTACACTCATCTTTATGGGAGAATAGACAAAAATCTGGATGTGCATGACTTACATTCAAAAATCAATACATATGTAATCATTGCAACTTACACGATGATAGGCATAAGTTTCAAGTATTCCAAGCTACGCTAGCGGGTGATGCAGTGAAATGGCTTATCGAGTACCCTTCATATTATTTTTCAACCTATAATGAGTTGAAAGAGGCTTTCTTAGAGTGATTTTGGACTGCTAAGAGCATTTCGGAGCTCTATGCTTCATTCAAATATATGATGCAAAAAGGAACGGTGGAACAATATGCATCAGATTTCAGATCCATGATGCAATAGTTTCCGATACACAAATGTCTTTCCGAAGAAATTTTAATGGAATTTTTTGTCGACGAACTTCAACCACCTATCAAAGAAAAGATCTACATGTACACATTGGATCAATCTCACAAACTTGATCAAATAATTGACTTAGCAACAAGAATGGACCGAAAAATACAATTTGCCAACTTGGGCTCAGAGAAGACCAATGTAGTGTTCAAGAATGTTGAACCAGGTATTTTGTCCAATTTGTAATAAGACTAATCATATCCTAGAGGGATGTCAATTTAATGCGAGGAACAGACTAGTGGTTGCTACACAAGTGGATGCTCCTTTGTGGAAAGGGAATTCAACTAGATATAAGCCACAAGCCTCCTCCGGACAATGGCAGGATAGTCAAGATGCCAGATTCTCAAGACCTTTGCAATATTCCAGTCCATAGCAATTTCTGGAGCATCGATAAGGGTTCATGCAAAATTTGCAAGAATTCGATAGAGGTTGGAGGTTTCAACAACCCGGACTAGGTACTTCAGGAAATCGACCAATCCAATGCCAGTTCTATTTGCAATATGGCCACAAACAATGGGAATGCAAGGAGGCCAAAGAGTATGATTAGCGAAAATAGGAAGCTATGCTTAAGGCACCCATGGCCAATGTGGTGACCTTAGACTATTTAGAACCTTCACTATTGGTGGCCACCAGGTCGCAGAAAGGGTATCAGGGTGGCCAGAAATTAGATTATCTAGCACCAGTGGAGCAGAAGCAAAACCACAAGAAAGTAGTTGAGTGGGCTACGGAGTATCCACTGCATTATGTCGAGCCTCTACTAGTTCCAGTGGAACTTTCAAGAAAAGAGCGACATAGAAAATTTGGTAAGAAGCTGGTGAATCTAGTCAGTAGACAAAGGAGAATTCTGAACCACCAAATGATTTAGCAGTATCTAAAGTGCTGCAGGCCGGATCTACTGATCAGGAGACTACTAACAGAATTCAAAGCCAAAATTTTCGTACAAAATAGAACCAAGGGAATACGGACCTTGAAACATAAGTGGATAGTGAGTATTGAAAGTTCTTGCAGGATTCATATATTAAATTGTCATTGGTGGCTTTATTGGAGCTCATCCTAGCTTTTCAAAAGCAGTTATTACGGTAGCTACAGGAAAAATATTCACCATCTCTAAGTTCGAAACCTTCGGTCTGGATGGTAAGAGATGTCCCCGGTAGAATAGTCGACTATGCAATTCCTACGATTATAGTGAGATATAAAACTAAATCCATTCCCAGGGTTCTAATAGATGGTGGGTCAAGCATTAACATTGCCTCTACCACCACCTGTAAACAAATGGGTTGGAACATAATAGACCCAGCTCCATTCTCTGTCCGGATGGCATATCATAATGGAGAGTGTTAATCTCCAAAAGAACAAGTTATCCTTGATGTTAGAGCACCTCTATATCAAGAATAACTCAAAACCTTAACCAATTTTGGAAGACCAATGCCAAATCATCAAGATTTTATCTAACTGTGAAGAACGTCATTACACAGAAAAGTCTGATGCACTTAACTCATTCATTGGCTAAACAAATGTGTAAACTTTCTAATGAAACTTTGTACAAGGTGTCGGCTAAAGGTTGCACACCTTCTCCAAGTCAAAACTTCTCAAAAGGTTTACCAAATCTTGAGATATACTCCAAACAATTCACCTATGTCTAAAAATGTACTTCTATACAATCGACTTTGACACCTGTAACTTCTAATGCATAGCTCTCTTGAATTAGAACCCGTTTATTCAAATGCTTTTAGCCATAGGTAGCTTACCTTCCAACTTAAATAATGATTGCTTGCTTGCTCAAAACTTTACACTGTGGAAGGAGAACTGGCCAAAACATTATCATCAAATTTGCACCTGTTGCAGTCTTCTCCTCTTCACATTTACACATGTAAATGTCCCTAGACCTAATCTATTATGCTAGAGGTCTAGCTCTGTAATCACTTCATCACCATGTGTGATTAAGGCTTGACCAATATTCCCTTGCACTTTGAGAGTGAAGATTCTGCCTTCCTTTTTACCATAGACAATCTGTTTGTATCCATTGTCTGGATCTTCCATAAATACACCTTCATTTGTAAATATGACTTGAAGTCCTTTCCCCACTATTTGACCCACACCAATGAGATTCTTAGGTATTGTGGGAACATGTAGTACATAAGTCAATAGGTTAGTGCCATTCTTGCACTTCACCTTTCCAATTGACACACATTGTGTTTCGATATTATCACCTATTTGAATTGTATGTCTAGAAGTGCATTCTTCTAGTTCTGACATTAGTTCTATATTACCTGAGAAATTATTAGAGCAATCAGAGTCAATATAGAGTACCTTGAGATCTTCCTTCTCTGATGTAATTGTTGAATTCATCATTCTGTGTACCATTCACATAGTTATAGTAGGTGGTGTTGTTGGATTAGTTATGTCCCCAATTTCTTCCTCCACCTCTACTGTAGCCACCTCTTTGATTTTGTCTTCCTCTTTGAGACTGACTTTGAAATCTTCCACCTCGGCCTCTGCCATTATTTCTTTGATTCTGATTTGAACCTTGTTGATTATGCCAATAGTCATAGGCTAGATGATTGCTCAAGCCACAAATCCAGCATGTCTTCTTGGTGTTATTTTGGTTACTTCTTCCTCTTTCAATTCCTTTGCCTTTAATTCTGCCATTAGCTTTACCTCTAGCATAATTTGCTTTGTAAGTCAATTCTTTTTCTTCCTTTGTTTTACCTTTATCAATTTTCTTATTCTTCTCATACATAGAAGTGTTATGTCCTTTATCTCCGTCTGACTTCGAATCTTGCTCAAATGTAAACATCAATCCAAGCAATTGGTTTAGATCTGGTACAAAATGGTTTAATGAAAGTTCAATAGAAAGTACAAAAGGTTTCCGCCTTTCGTCTCCTCTCAAACCTGCTAGTAGTTGCGCAATCAACCCTTCAGTGTCTTAGTCTATAGATCCAAGACTATCTGCCAAGTCTTTCATCTTGGTGACATAATCACTTATGCTTTGACTTTGCCTTTTCTTGAAGGTTGTGAACTCTCACCATAAAGCTAGCCTTTTTAACTTTAGTAGTGTTCCGTAAATGATGTTCTAACACATTCCAAATATCTCTGGTGGTTTCCAGACCTCTGATGTGCAGTAGCAAGTGATCTATGATAGTATTGTATATGTCCACTCTTGCGCTTGCATCTTTCTTCTACCATAACTTCAAGGCTTTTCCTCTTCACCAGTCATATTTCCTCTTCACTAGTCATATTTCATTAGATCCTTACTCATAAGTAAGTCTTCCATTCTCATTACACAGGCAGGATAGTTATCTCTGTCCAATTTGTCAATAGAGATGTGATCCGCCATGGTCTTCTTGTTTCTACTGCAGCCTCTTCCATTCAAGCCTTCTTCAATCCTTTTTTATCCGCACCTCCTTATATGCCTAAGGACGAGCTTTCAACTCTGATCTTCCAGCTCTAACCTTCTAGCTTTGACCTTCCAACTCTGATACCACTAACAGTGGTATTTTGCTTTCGCTCTAATACCACTTTTCGGTGTATAAAACACTGACAAGAAGCAAGATAATGTGATATTAGAACACCACTATAATCACCAATAGCTCACCCATACTAAAACTCAACCTTGGCAAAAATCAAAATCTATTCTGATTTCATTCTGGTGCATTTACAGTGACTTTATGGTGACTTATAGTCTCTCTCTCGTGACTTTTCGGTGGTTTACGATTTCGTTCCAGTGATTTTTTGGTGGTTTATAGTTTCGTTCCAGTGACTTACTGTTTCTACTATGGTGACTTTTTGATGCCTTACAGTCTCTTTTGGATGTCGAAACTTCTCAAAAATCACACAGTCTGTCTTCCTTTTGCTTTACCTCCTGCACTTGCACTTGCATAAAGATTCGAATACTTAACTTAATCAACTTAACATACCTTCAAGTTGAACTTAACTTTTTGAGTACACGTTTCAAGTATGCAAAATAACTTTTGTTCATTTCTAGTAAAGGGTGATAACTTCATTGTAAGCTATCACTTAAGAACCCCTTACACTATGCATCAAGACTAACTCTAATATGATCAAGAAGAATGCATCAAAAAACGTGTAACTATAATTGACATTCATATAGTTATGAAAACATTTAGATTTCTTCGCACAAAGAGAGTTGACTCTACTCTATTCCAAAAATATGTGTTTTCTATTAGAGAAGATATGTACATAATGGTATGGCCTTCTTTTGCTCATAACCAGTAACTTTCCATCAGCATCTCTCTCAGAATTATCTCGGCTACCTCTCTCACATGTATGACTTACGCTCCGAGTTCTTTACTCTCCCTCTCATGTGTCTTATACACACACACTCCTATAGTCACATTGGCTCGAGCCTCAGCACTACTCAGTTCTCTGTTATGCTTGCTATATTTATAATCAGTTAGTATGTACTACATTTTGTATTCAGTGTAGTCTATCCCTTCTTCATTCTTCACTTCATTATCCACTCTATTATCCATACCCCTGCTTCGTTCAAGTGAGCATTTATACACAACTGCTCTACATGCTCCTAAATCAATGATTGTGGAATTTATAGGATTCTAATTGATTTTCTAGTTTATACAAAATTATAGTTATGAATTTGTTCTGTCACATGGGCATGGTTTTATGAATATTTGTCTTATGGTTCTTGATCCTTCTTTTTCTTGTTGATGCCTTCTTGTCTTCATGTCTAATTAGTGAGTGAAGCGTGTGAACTAACCATGTCATACATAAAATGAGTTCTAAGTCTATCTAGGCTAGCTAGTGATATTCCAAACTACTGAGCTTAGTTTGAATTTTTATGTGGTTAATCCGATCATGGATCAACTTTGCCCACCACATAGACAATGATGTTTTTGTTATAGTATCAAATTAATATATTTTTGTTGTACACAAAAAACTTATGTGGCCGATCTCGTGGTTACCATATCTCCACTAACTAGATACCACGAGTTGAATACCTGCATATGGCACGTGCTTGTTGCACCTCAATTTTGCTTGGTGGCTGATGGTGTGATCTGCTATCTTTTGCCCATCGAATTCTCTTCCTTGATATGTACCAAATGGAATGGATGCGGTGTGTACCTCTGTTACGATTGTTGCGGGTTCAAATCCCCCTTGCCATAGGTCGTAAAAATGCTTTTGCTTCTCCTTAGAGCACTAGAATACAGAAGAAGTGTCCGAGAGTTAACAATGAGCAATCATCTCGAGAAACTTTACACAAGAAGTTTTGACTGACTTCGTGGTATTGTGGATGACTTGGAATTTGATGCCCATCACATTCTAGGATCAAATCCCAATTCCGCTCGTAGTAAAAAATGATCTTCCTTTTGTACTTTTGTTGAATGCCAGATGAAATATTGGAGATAATTTATCAGAGTTTATAGCAAGATGAGAAGCTAGTTTGTTGGCTATCACATATGCCTCCTTGAGGTGAGGCAGCAAGTTCGATTTCGAGGGACGGTTTTGGAGTGCTCTGCAAAAGGAGTTTTCCTTTTCCTTTTATTATGTTGCTCATGATGCTTGGGCCATAACATAATTAAAATAAACCTCTCCAAAAGTGGATCTATGAATGGATGTTGCACTCATGGCTAGCTCATCGTCTTTCTCCCATATGGTCACGAGTTCAAAACTCGTGGCCTCTAATTGCTAAGAGAGATCAACAACCTTTTGTACATGTTCACACTAGAATATTCCATATCATTAATATTTTTAGAGTACATCATTGCTATTTTTAGAGTACAAGAAGGTATATATGGATGGGAGGAGAGTCACACACACATCGTTCAAGCCTTTCTCACAAAGCTACGTGGATCACTTGTTTACAAGAGCACATGACCTACTACATAAGTCTAGTCTCTAGATCTTTGATCATACACATGGGTGTCCAAACGGTGTCCGATTTCAAATATGTTTGAACCATCTCGATCCGTTGATCATAGACTTACTTTATTACATATGTGCTCCAAACATTTTCAGGTTATGGTTGAAAATATGTCAGCATGTAAATTGGGCAGCCTCCATTCTGATCGAGGGGGAGAATACATGTCTTTTGATTTTAATGCATTTATGGTTGAGCATGGGATAAAACATAAATGTACAATGTCATATACACCTCAACAAAATGGAGTTACTGAAAGAAAGAACAAGTCTCTCATGGAGATGGAGAAGTGTATGTTCAAAAGTTGGGCTTTACCACATAGCTTCTGGCTTGATGCTATTATGTGTGCAACGTATATGCTTAATATGTGTCCCACCAAAGCACTGCAATCTATCACTCCATATGAGGCTTGGCATGGTTGCAAGCCATGTATTGTTCATCTACATGTCTTTGGTTGTTTGGCATATGCATTAGTGTCCGAACAACAAAGCAAGAAATTGGATGATAAAGTAGTGAAATGTATTTTTGTTGGTTACAGTTCCAAAAGCAAAGGCTACCATCTGTATCATCCATAAAATAAACACATTTTGGTTAGCTTTGATGTCGTTTTTGTGGAAGACGTAATTCAAACATTATTTTCTTGTACCAAGGATACTTCAATTAGTTATAGAGATGTGTTTGTTGCCTCTTTTTATAGGTGGAGAATCAAATGCCTTGTCCAAATGAGGCAATTTCTCAGTCTTAATAGATTCCAAATGATAATCCATATCATTCCATTTCTGATCCATATTTACATGATGCACTTGTTGATGAGAGGGATGATATACAGGAGGCAAAAATAATGCCTAAATGGCTGGAGCAGACTTTGGGAGATAGCAAATTAGATGCACCTCTTTCATATCATACTCATTCACGCTCTCATAATGCTTCGTTTGCATCATATTTCTATGTAATGGCTGCCTTTTGTCTTTGTGATGAAAACGAGCCTATTTCTTTTGATGAAGCACAAAATTAAAAAAATTGGATGGCTGCTATGCAATCAAAATATGATGCAATTATGAAGAATGGTATGTGGTCTTTATGTAATTTGCCTCTAGGAAAAGAGGCCATTTGCACTCACATCCACTTTCTTAGGCTCTGTAGTAACACCATTGTGAAGTCCATGGATAGACTATCCTAGTTGTGCTTTGGAATCTATAAAGGATGTAAAAGTCATGGTACCTTAACCCGGTTTCTGCCTTCTTGACCTAACACGCAAAGCATTGTTGAACATATCTGTGGCTAATCCAGGCCACCAAAGTGTTACGTTAACTAGCTGAATGGTATTGTCAACACTAGGATGCACTACAAAAGGAACATCATGGTTATCATGCATGACTTTTCTTCTCAAATCCTAGGAATCTGGTATGCAAACCATACCTTTCCATTTAACTATTTCATTCTCCATTGAGAAATTGGAATACGAACTTGAATTGTTTCCTTTAGTAGGGGAAGAAACATACAAAACTACCTTGTCTCATATAATAGAGCCATCATTGATTATATGTAATAAATGTAGATCTTCCATATGGGCTTCCTTTATTTCTTGAAGCAATGAGCTTTGTAGAATTGTGAATCTCATTTGATATATTGTCCATGATAATGTATCAACTACAATACTCTCTTTGCCTCTTATATGTATTATTTCCATGTGAAACTCTTGCATGAGCTTAGCCCAACGAGCTCATCTGCCTGGGAGATCTAGTTGACTGCAAAATTTCTTGACTCTATGGTGATTTGTGTATATCTTAAAGTTTGCACCATCTAGATAGTGTCTCTAGACTTTAAGAGCATGTACCACTGCATGCAATTCCTATTAATGCACTGGCCAATTGCATTGTGCACTAGTTAACTTTTTGCTTTAGAAAGCTATTGGCCTGTCATCTTGGCTCAAAACTAACCCTATGGCTATGCTAGTTGCATCTATCTCCAACTCAAATGGTTTCTATGGATTTACCACTTTGAGTATTGGAGCCTCTCAAACAACTTGCTTTAGAGTATTAAATCTTTCTTGTTGCTCTTCCTTCCATGCAAAAGGTACTTTGTCTTGAAGCATGTTTGTCATAGGTGCTACTATCAACAAATAAAATGAAATGAATTTTTGATAGAAACCAAAAAGCCTTATAAATGACCAAAATTGCCCCTCATCTTGAGGAGAAGACCATGCTAAAATAATTGACACCTTCTTGGGATCCATTTGAAATGATACCACATGCCCTAAATACTTTATCTCTTGAAGAAGTAATTGAATCTTACCTAGATTTACGAACAACTAATTTTCTTTTAGTTTATGTGACACCAATCTTAAGTGTCTCATGCTCATGTACATACCTATTATACATTAACAAGCTATCTATAAAATGCACAACAAATTTTCCAATGAGTAGACATAAAATATCATTCATTAATGTCATAAAAGTAGCAGGTGCATTGGTCAAACCAAATGGCATAACTAAATACTCAGAATGCCCAAAACGAGTCTTGAAAGTAATCTTATATACATCTTTCTCTTTAAATCTAATATGGTGGTAGCCACTTTTCAAATCTATTTTACTACATACAATTGCTCCACCTAGAGCATCAAGGAGATCATCTATCTTAGGCATGGGGTACGTATGATTGATAGTAATCTTATTGAGTGCTCTATAGTCGGCACACATCCTATAAGATCCATCATTATTCTTTACTATAATAACCTGTATTGTGAAGGGCAAAGGTTGGGTTTAATAAGCCCTTTCTCCATATAGTCATCCACAACCTTGCAGAGTTCATTTTCATACTGCAAGCTCATACAAAATGGCCATCAAGCGATCGGACTTAGTCCTGGTACCAATTCGATCTTGTGCTCAATATTCCTACAAGGAGGTAAACCTAAAGGTAATTCTTAAAAAACATCCTAGAATTTTGCTCTTAGTTTATCTGAAAGTACTTGAGCATTCCAATTGGAGTCTCCTTGAGTGCAAGAATCCATCATTGCACAAGATGAATATACAAAACATAAAAAATAAGTATACTTACAATAAATCTTGAGCAACTTGGTTGCAGTCACCAATCGTGTCTCTTGGAGATCTTGCTCTCCAAGGATAAATAATTGCCTTCCCTCATGCTCAAACTGGTAAACATGCAAAGCAAAGTCTATGACTGGTCATTTCCTAGCATGCCACTACTTACTTAGGAGTACATCAAAATGGGCCATTTGTCCTATCTCAAAATTCAATCTATCCTCATAAGATTGTATCTGGATGGGTAGACCAACTACTCGTCATTCCCATGTCTCAATGCCCTTCCCATCGGCTAACTCCACTATGTAGGTATACTTTGATTGCACAGCGTCTAAGTGTAACGGTCTAACAAGATGAGAACTCATGACATTGTGTGTGGACCTAGTGTCAAAGAGGACCTTGACAAACTATCTTGCCATGAATCCTCACATAAAAATGAGTTCTGCATCCAGAAACTGGTAACCTTTTTGTGCCATTGGTGAAAGCACAACATCTGGAAATAAAGGCACCTTCTTAGTGACCGTCATGGCCATTATGGCAGATGATATTTGAGATGGGGAATCTCCCAAATCCTCATTTGCATCACTCTCTATTTGTGTGGGGTTTATTACTATGGTTGTAGCTATCTTTTCCTTGTTATGAAAATCTTTAAATCAATGTTGTCCTAAGCACCCATAGCACAACCCTTCTCTCAATCCTTAAGCTTCCATTTGGATTCTCTCTCTATAAATGGGAAATTCTAGTGGTTGTAGTTTTTATTGTGTCTATCATATGGTCAACCATGTGTGTGTCTTTCGGCCTATAAGGTGATGAAGGTATTGAATCCATGACTATGAAAGTGTAAGTTCCTTTTTATCCGTTGTTTCTTTCCTCTTTTTATTTTAGTATGTTTTTATCTATGTCTTTTTATGTACTAGTATAATCAATGGTAGATAAAACTAGAAAATCACAATCCTTTTCATAAGGCAACAACAAAATCAACAAACACTATTAGTATGCTCTTTATTTTTATGCATCAAACAACTATGCATGCAATTTTTAAAAACTTTTGACGATAGAAGGAAGCAAAACAACTATGCATCCACAAGTGTAGATGATTCTGAGAAGTTGTTCATGGTTCAACATCACATGATGAATACGATGTCTGCTGGTGTTTCAAAATCGAATGATAATGTCTGGTATGTTGATTTAGGTGCTTCAAATCACATGACCAGCCATGCAGAATGGTTTAGTAGTTTGCAAAAATTGCCAGTTCCTGGATATGTTGAAATAGGTGATGATACGTCGCATCCTATCGAGCATACAGGAAACATAGCATTGTCTATGGAGGACGGGAAGGTAAAACATCTTGCTCATGTGCTGCATGTTCCAAACATAACAAAGAATCTGGTTTCTGTTGGAGCAATGGTTGACCAAGGATTACAAGTTAGGTTCAGTGCTAATGGGTTATATGTAGAAGAATACAAACGAAATGGAAGATTGATTGGCAAAGGAAACAAAGTGGGTAGGATGTTCACCTTAAATGTGAAAATTCTTGAAATGAATGTAGCCATATTTGCAAACGGTGCATGAGTTATTGCTGATATAGAGATGTGGCACAAACGGATTAGACATGCAAACTTGCAAAGGCTGAAATTGATGCAGTCAAAGGAGATTGTCCATGGACTACCAAATTTCAAGGTTGCAGAGATGCAAAAGGTATGTGCAGCATGTCAATTTGGCAAACAGTCAAGATCATCATTTCCGCATGATAAGCATGTTAGTGAGAATGTGCTAGAAATAGTACATACAAATGTTTGGGGTCCTGCAAAGACCACATCTATGGGCGGTTGCACGTTTTATGTTACTATCATTGATGACCATACACGAAAAGTGTGGGTCTATTTCATGAAAGAGAAGAGTGAGGTGTTCACTCACTTTCAGAATTTTAAAGCCATGGTGGAAAAGCAGAGAGGGAAGTATATTCAAACATTAAGATTTGATGGAGGAGGTGAATACATGTCAAATGAGTTCAACAATTTTCTAAAAAGTCATGGAATTCAATGTCAGTTTTCATGCAGGTACACACCACAATAGAATGGCATTGCTGAATGCAAAAATAGACATTGCAAAAATAGCAAGAGCCTTGATGGCTAAAAAGAATATGCCGCATTGTTATTGGGCAGAAGCTGTGCAGACAGCTGTATACATCATGAATAAAACTCCAACTGCTATTTGTACATCAAGTTACACCGAAAGAGAAGTTTACAGGTAAAATGCCAAACTTATCACATATGAAAGCTTTTGGTTGTATTGCATATGTACATGTCCCAGATGAGTTGAGGATGAAGCTTGATTCGAAAGTAGAAAAATTGCAGATCATTTGTAGAGGTTGAGGAGCATAAACTATATTTCACTCATCCCACTATCATTGGACATCATCATAATGTCAATGATCTTGTAAAATCATGTTTTATAATACATACATTTGATTGATCACATCTGTTCACTTCTCTGCTATGTCTACTCAGAACATTGAACTTTTAATGACCATATCTTACTGCGCTCTCCATCATTTTTCATGTTCTATAGCCTGTTGGAACCAGCTCAAAGCCTACTTTTTTATGACCAATTTCACAACATTTGGTTCATCCACTTTACAGAAAGCCACGTCGAAGTGCTCTCTAGTCATTCTCTGCTCAATCCCTAAAAATTTGGGGGTAAGCATCCAATTGCTAAATTGATTGCTCAATGTATTCATCATTTTAAGTGATTCCACTTGTAATCATTAGCTATCTAAGCTAATGAGATACCCTCAAAAGGATTTTTATTAATTGGTATTGTATTGTGAGCACTGAGCAAAATATCCAGCAAGTGTCAAGACCAAAATAGCAAGTTTTGAGTGACTAGCTATTTGCAAAGTAATTTGTTTTGATCTAATTGTTTGAAGCATCATCTCCAAAGTACATAGGTACTTATTGAGTGTCATTTGCAAGCTAAAAGTGCCTACTACTTAACCTTGAGGTTAAATAGGGCAGCTACAAAAGTTTCCCTTCTTTTATTGATAAGTTGGATAGGACTAACTATCCAGCATGGTCCTTGAGGATGAAGAAATATTTACAAGGAAGGAGTCTCTATGGATACATATAAGGAGATGAGAAGATGCCCATTTTCAGAAGCAAAGGACAACCTACAAGAGAGGATCTTGAAAGACTCAACTCATGGTGTGCCAAAGATGCTTTAGCAAGGTCATATCTAATTAACTCTATCTCTGACTTCCTTCTTCCTCACATTAGCAACTCTAAAACTTCCCAAGTCACTTGGGATACATCGTTTTTTTTCCTCTCCTATATAGGTTGTCTCCTACTAATTCATAGTCTTTAGCCTCTTGCTCCATGCTTCGTTTCCTTGCTAGACTAGCCTCCTTGGGTAATGTTCCCGATCTCATGAATTCTACCAATGGAGCACTATAGTCTGGAATTAATGACACGTGATAAAGGGTGGCATGTTCCACTGGGGGTCTCTCTTTGCACATTGAACAATTCTTAATCCACTCATGAATTTCTTTGTCCATACTAGGCCAATACACTCCTAAATGTTTCAGATTTTGCAATGTTCGTTGTTTAGAGTAGTGATTTCCTAGTAGTCCATCATGGGCTTGTTGCAACCAACTAGTATGTTCATCGTCCTCGACACAACAAGGTAGTACACCCTCTGTATCTTGCTTGTACATACTTCCTGCCAATATTTGATATTTTTGTGATTTTACAATTTCACCTTTGCTTGTTTTTACATTCTTATTTGTGGGTCCAAAGGTTAGGACATGTACCAACTTATTTGCCCATTTAGGAACAACTTCTAAATTGAACATATAAGCATCAGGCGATTCATCTAACACTCCTTGTGGTGACTCTCCTCAAGTGATGCGAGAAAGGTGATCCGCCTTGAGGTATTCCATTAGTAAGAGGAACCATCTTACTAAGCGGCCTGTATTGTAAGGTTTATTGACCAAATATAGTAAAGCTTGATGATTAGTGAAAAACTTGAACTTATTGGCCAAAAGATAGTGTCTAAATCTCTTCACGGCATATACCATGCCTAAACCTTCTCTTTCCGTTGTGGTATAATTTCGTTCAGTTGCGTTCAACTGTCTACTAGCATATGCGATGGGTAAATCTAGATTTCCTTCACCTCTGGGTTGTGCTAGCACACATCCTATAGCATGATTGGATGCATCCAAATGGACATGGAATGGTTTATTCCAATCAGGAGTGGTCCGTATTGGTGCTGAGCACAAACGTCTCTTCAACTCACTAAAAGAATTCTTGCATTCATCGTCCCACTCAAAATTTGTCGACAACCCATAAAGAGGTTTGGCTATGATTGCATACATGTGGAGGAACCTACGGTAATATCCACAATGGCCCATAAAGGCTTGTACCTCTTTAACATTCCTTGGCCTCGGCAATTCTGCAATGGCTTTTAATTTGTCCACGTCTGTTGATATTACATTCTTAGAAACAATATGACCCAAGATTTTACCTTGTCGTACCATGAACACACACTTCTCTGGGTTCAGACACAGTGGATATTCTCTACATTGTTGAAGATTTGTCTGAGTTCAGGGATGTGGTATCTTCTTTCTTGGCAATGAGCACATAAATAATCCACATATACTTCTAAGCTCTTTCGCAAGAATTCCTTGAAGACATGACACATGAGCCTTTGGAATGTTGCAGGTGCATTAGTGAGCCCAAATGGCATCACACGAAATGCAAAGATTCCCCACTCTGTGGCAAAAGCCGTTTTGTGTTGATCTTCGGGGGCAATGGCTACTTGGTTGTAGCCTGAAAATCCATCAAGGAAGCTATAAACTTCCTTGCCTGCAACACGCTCCAATAAATGTTTGGTGATTGGCAGCGGATAACTATCTCTGATCGTACCGGCATTAACTTTTTTGAGGTTAATACACACACACAATTTTTCATTCTTCTTGGGCACCACTACAATGGGGACACCCATTCCGTATGCTCAATCTCATAGATAAATCTAGCTTCAATCAACCTATCAATTTCTTCTTTTATTTTGGCTGCATAAGTGTCATTATATGTGTAGGGCTTTTGTTTGGTGGGCTTAGCATCAGCATTCATGGGGATCATATGAGAGCAAATTTTTGGATCTACTCCCTTCGAATCTCTATAGTGCCATGCAAACACATCCCTATATTCCCTTAATAGAGCTACAAGCTCTGCTTCTTCTTTTGCACTTAGGTCGTCTCCTATGTATGTACATCACTCTTTGTTCCCTTCAATGGTTACCAGAATCTTTTTAGTTTTTTTCTTTATTATCATATGATTCTCCTATGATGGCCTCTCTCTTAGGCATTCGTACCAAAATTTTTCGGTCTTCAACTTCATATTTCTTGAAATTTTCTGGTACTTCAAACAATGATTCCTCCTCTTCTTGTTTCACCGCTTTTCTCTTCTTTTTCTTTTGACCTCCCTCACTTCCATCCTTTGAATTTATAGTTTTAATGCTTGTGAGAGGTTCTTTTTCTTGTTGGTTGAAAGTACAAAAGTGAACATTGACTAATGGAAATGAAATGATGGGGTTCCAATCATTGCTTATTTTATCACGATTCTGTTCCTATAACATTGGACACCTCAAAGGTGATATCTACCATTCCCTGTGATTCGATGAGTCTATTTCATCAATTTCTTCAGATTCATCAACTCTCATCAATGCCCTTGCAGGTTTAGACTATCTCTTAGATCCTTTGTAACCTTGTGTACAATATGGGCAAGGATAGAGAGAAGATGTTGCATCCAGGAGCGTCTTCTAGGGACTGGGCAAAAGGATGGATTGACTTGGAGCATGTATGGTGCTGACTCCCAGTGTACCCTTAGTGTTGGATTCTTCTCGAAAAATTTGCACCTCCACACAGCATCTGCTTTGTTAAACTCTTCTTGTGTGTATGTGAATGTCTCTAGGTTGAATTGCAGATCGTGATCATGTTCTTTATTGGTAGTTGTCTTGATATACTATCATGTCTCCTCTTTGAGCAGTTCGTAAGGTATATGAAATGGCTTCAAATTTGCTCCTAGCTTTTGCTTTCAATCTTTGCCTCTTTCATGACCTTTACCACTTGATCTTGAAACTGTTCAGTAAGCAAGGACACTAGTAGTGCCCTCTCATGTCGGCTTAGTCCTGCAATATCCCAATCATGTCGTTCAGTGCTTGGCTCTGCTTCATCCCTTATCGGTGAAGGATGCATGGGGGGAGAAAGAGGATGTACCTCAGTCTCCTCAATAGCCGCTTTGGATCTTGGAACTACTGGTGTCCCCGTTGTTACCTGCTGTGCTATTTGAGCCTTTAGCTTCTCAATGATTTTATCTTTTTCCTTTATCTCATTGGTGGCTCTCTTGATTGTTTCTTTGTTCTTCAAGAGTTATTTTCCTATGGCAGCCATTTGATTAGCATCCTCATTACATTGTTCAATGAGTTTGTTCCTTGCCACCTTCCATCTTTTCCTAAGTTCATGAGTGTCATGCATGTATCTCTTTTCCCACTCCTCTCTTAGAGCTTGCTCTTATTTCAGCTGATCTTCATACTTTGCAATTTGATCTTCCAATGCTTTCGTGTCGTTCGTTGTCACTTCTTGTGCTTCTATGGGTTGGTTGCATAATATGGCGGTCATAAGTTCTCTATTCCTGTTTCTCAAGTTGTTCGCTTCCTCCATATATACCTTTATTTGAGATTCGAGCAGTTTACGTCTAGCATTGATTCCTGCTTTCTCAGCTTCACCTACTTCATATTTACTTTGTATCTCTTTGAGTTGGACTTCTAGTTTTTGATTGTCGGTTGTCAGCCTATTGCACTTTTCCATTGCTTCATGAGCTTTTATTTCCTTGGTTGTGAGTGCTTGTTGAACTTGAATTAATTGTACAGAGAGCTTTTCACTTATTACTTGGAATTGACTTCGCTCTCACATAGCCTTTTCATAATCTACATCTACTTTGAGCATTTGTTGTTGAGTATCCATGGCCATTTCTATCATCTGTTTTACCACGGGCTTGAGTTGAGCCACATCCATGTTTAGCCATGTTTTAGGGATACTCGGGGCCTCCCCCATTAGTACATCCTTTCCTTTATCCACATGCATAGTCTCATTATGAGGCTTCTAATTTGCATATGTATTTCTCTCTCATTTCCTTGTTCTTCATTGGTGGTAGACTCTGTAGCACTTCCTTGAAATGTAACATCTAAAGGAGAAGGCTCTGCTACCACTCTGATTGGAGTGAATGTCTCTGTCTCTTCCCCTTCTTTCTGTTCTTTCTCTTCCTTTGGCCTCTTTACTCGGGTGTCTCCATCTAAGTGAGTCTCCGTGATTTGAATCTTTGTCTCTTCATTCATTTTGAACACATGAATTTCTTCTTTAGGTGATCCTTGCCTTGTTGTGTCCATGATTGTGTCATCAAGAGTTTGCTCTACTTTTGTACCTTCCATTCCAAAGGAATCCTCGACTTGATTCAATTCATCCCAATTGCCATCATCTTTTGAATCACTTTTGATGTCCACATTCATCATGGATGGCTCTTGATCCTCTTCGGTATCTAAAGATGAATTGGAGTTCATGAGTCCGAGTTCTCTATGGACTTTTGTTAGTCTCTTCCCTTGCACAGTTTCTTTATGGGACTGATGGTAGTGAGAACCTTGTACTAGCAGATTTACTTGACCTTCCATGTATTGATGAGTTGCTTCCATTGCTTCCTTGAGCTTCTCTTCCATAATGGGTGTGGTGTCTTCGATCTTTGTCCTTGGAAGTACGTGTATCCTCTTTGAAACACGAAGTGCTTCATCGGCCTTCATCATTTCTCGTAATCTCTTGATTCCTCTCTGTTTGTTATTGATCTTTGGAGTTGTCCTCTCCAATCATTTAGCATAAAGAATTAACAATACATCTTTACTTTGTCAATCCTGGAAGTATTCAAGAGACCACAGCCTCTTCTAGATGATAGAATCCAAGAAATAAGAGAATAATGGCTGGATTTCTGAGAATGATAAAAATGAAGAGGAATTTCTAGGGTTTGGATTATCTTGAGCAAATCTCCACCATTTTCCACAATCTTGGTGTCTATTACATGCTATTTTCTCAGCAGAACACAATTATGAAGTCAAAACTCAAAAATATTACCTGTACCATACAGACGAGACAATCGTGATTCTGTGAAAACAGACGATTTTCATCTCCAGGACCATTGTTCATCAATTTCTCACTCAACACATCAATATTCAGCTCTCTTCATACACATTCAACAGAATTACACAATAGAAGCTCACAAATCTCCATAGATACACAAAGAATAGACTCAACAAATCAATGAAATCACACAAAGAGGAGAAAACACGATTTTCAGCAGGAAACTCTCTCTCTATTCACTTGGATAGCATGTAAACAAATAATCAACCAACCCCCTCATAATAGAGGAAATTGTCTTATATACATTTTCAAGTGTCCCTTTTCACACTTGAATTTTGGTCCTTTCCTCTATTATTCTAAAAATATGCTATCTAGGAGTTTCCAAAAATTCTAGAAAAATTACATAAAATTCTATTCTACATAAGGAAGACTCTTTCTTATTTTTACATCAGTTGCATAAATATTTTTACAAGTTTTTGTCATTTTACAATTATTTTTCATCCAAAATGCTTCAAAAAATACATCTTCTAACATCCTTCCCCTCCTAAACCTTTTGGCTCCTGACAAAAGACTTTCCTGCTCTTATGTCCTGATTGCTTTCTTCACTTTTTCTTTCTTTGATAGACTTGTGACAGTAAGTCATGACTTTTCCTTTCTGTAATGTTCAGGTTATTTACCATTTCAAACAATGCTTTCCTCCATTGTAGTGCAGCTTCTGGTTTATCAATTACATCCTTTTTCAAATATTCTATGTAAGAAGCTTCATATGCAGTAAGGCAAGACTTGGTGACTACTGACAAGTTTCAGAATATTTCTGACTCTCTCTCAAGAAACCCATAATCGAATGCATCTTCAAAAATTTTTAAATAGTGACTGCCCAAAAATATTACTTTGCTGTAGTATGCCATTAAACAGATTCTATCGGGTGTTTCACTAAGATCAAACAATAATGCATCCGTTGGAGAATTGAAGCCAATGAAATTTAATGTTCTGACATCTGTATCTGTGTATGTTTCTATACATGCCAGAATTAATCTCATTACTCGGATCAGTAAAATGCATGCAGGGTCGTTTACATCTTTGTATGTAGCTATAACAGACTCAGCTGTATCCACCATGTAGTTTTTTGTAGGCCATGTTCCTGCCTTTGGACCAGCTATTTTTGGGAAATTCAACCATTTAGGTGGGATTTGTCCTTCTCTCCGTCTTTCCCAAAAAACTGTCCATTCTCTTCTTCTTGCTACTGGGCAGTAAGCTGGATTAATTTTCAATTGAAGAGGTGCTTCCTTCCAAATTTTCCTGCATTCTTTATTTGCATCCAACCATTTGTTCCTCCACTTTGGAATGGCTCTCTCAAACAACTCTTTGGTCACGTTAATATCTTCTTCATATTCTAGATATTTATTTGGAGGTAATCCAACTCTTGCTATTTGATAGTTCTTGATACTCTCCATGATCATACATAAAGGTATGCCCAGCCCATCTGCTGCCCAATGATGCTGGTCTGGATTAATCCCCTTATTCAAAGCAAATGTGACAATTTGATCTTCATATTCATCATGCATTTTTCTGATAAAATCCATTCTAGATTCTCTATTTGTCAGCAATTTTTTGACAAATTCTTCTGAATATTCTTCCTCTGGTCTTTTATTTGTTGATTCACTGCCATGTTGTATTCCATCATCATTTCCTCCCTCATATTCCTCTGTATATGTAGTCTCTATATGTGTTTCTTCCTGAACTTGTGGCTTGTTCAACTTTTTCTGTAATTCTTCTATTGTCACTATCAGACTTCCGTTCTATATTGCCCATAACTCTCTTTCTTTTATCCATTCATTTTTTTCCTTTTCCATCCTTGACTGCCAATCACTCCTTTCTTTTTCCATATCCATGTGCAACTTGTTACATCCTCTCATTGATGTAGCAGCATGTGTACTAGCTTGCTTCTCTAGCTCCTTGGCTTCCTTCAGTTCAGTTTGTAATCTCTTGATCTCCTTGTGCAATTCTTCTTTTTCTTCCTCTATCATCTGAGCAGTCTTACCTTCATCCTTCATCTGACCTTCTTCCAATAATAATTTGTTTATCTCTTCATTTGCTTTGGTCAAAATTTGATAAGAAGTCTGCAAGGTTCTATATCTTCCTTCAATTTTTCTCAGCTCCATTTCCAGTTTATTATTCTGCTCTGTTAGTTTTGCACTCTTTTCTTCTAGATATTGAATTCTATTTTGTTTTTGTACTTCTAACTCTTCCAAAGCAATTATTATGTTGGTAAATTCCTCATTTTTCTCCTGCACCTTCCTCAATTGTTCTGACATTTGTTCCTTCTCCCTTTTGTGCTCCTTAATGATCATACTGCCTTTCTCAAATTCAGACTCTGCTACCATTCCTGAAATGATCATATTCCTGCTTGAATGTCTAAACTGCTCAATGTTGCTCATAATAATCTGGCAAGCAGATCTTATATTCTTGGGTATTCTTTCCAATCCCACTTCCATTTCCATCTGTTTAACCTCTATTTGTTTGTCTTCTTTGCACTCATTCCCCTCTTCCTCTTCTTCTTCATACTCTATATCCTTAGCCTCTTGTTCTTCATGACTTTGATCCTCTTCCAATGTTTCTTGATCTACAGCATCTTTTTCCTGTTCCAATGTCTGATTATCCTGGTTCTCTTGTCTTGATCTATCTTCATCTACCTTTACATCTTCTACTTTGTTATTCTCCAATTCTGGTTGTTCTTTTGTAGAAAGTTGTGCTTCTTTTACCTAGATTGGGGTTTCCTGAATTAAAATTGACTCAGTTTTCTCACTGAATTTTATCTGATCATGGCTTGTCTACTGTTTCTGCCCTTCTTCCAGCTCATCAATGTCCATAAGATCCATTTCTTCTTCTTGTCCTTGTTGGAGATACACGTCTGCGGAAGCACGCGAACAACACAAGGAAGAAGAAGAAGCTTGGAGCACAACACACAAGACTGAATGTATTACTAGAGAATGTACAAAGATAAGTAGCCTATTAGGGCAATAGGCGTATATACAAGCCGGGGGAAAAAAACCTCCTAAAGAGGGAAAAAAGTGCCCGGCGGTCCTAGAGTGTTCACACACATCACTACCTAAATATATCAACAAATCCCCCCTGGGAGTGATGCGGTGAACAAGGAGCTAGCACTCATGTATAAGGAAGTGCCAAGCTATGTGGAAATCACTCCACAAAAAAGGAAGTAAGCCCAAAGCTTTGCGGAAAGCTTCAAACTTCTCCCTAGGTAGAGCCTTCGTGAAAAGGTCTACAATGTTCTCCTGCGTGGGCACATATGCCAAGCTGATCTCCCCAGCAGAGAACCTCTCCCTGACATAGTGATAATGCACCTCAATGTGCTTAGTGCGAGCATGGAACACAGGGTTCCTCGCAACTGCCAATGCGCTCTGACTGTCAGTGAAGATGGTGGTGGCAGAAGACTGGCCAACACCCAAATCAGCCATAAGGCGTCTGAGCCACACACACTCAACAGTCGCTGTGAAAGCTGCCCTATACTCAGCCTCACAACTGGAAGTGGCCACAGTAGGCTGCTTCTTGCTCAACCAAGATATACATGAGCTACCAAGCATGAAGCAAAAACCACTGGTGGACACACGAGTGTCATAGCAACCAGCCCAATCTGAGTCAGAAAAAGCATGCAAATCTGGCAGTAGTGATCCCCCCTTGGGATAAAACAACCCAAGTAGCCGAGTACCGCTCAAGTAGCGAAAGATGCGCTTAACCGCTTTCCAATGCGTGACTCCTGGGCAATGCATAAACCTGCTCATCTGTGAGACATCAAATTGAATATCTGGCCGAGTAATGCATAAGTAAATCAAGCATCCAACAGCCTGCTGATAGAGAACAGCATCAAATGCATCTCCAGCATCATGAAGACTCAATCGTAAACCTGTCTCCATAGGAGTGGCAATAGGCTTACAGTCTTCAAGGCCAAAACGCTGCAATAATGTGTCAATATATTTCGTTTGACACAAAGCCATTCCACCATCAACGTGCATAAACTGAATGCCCAAATAGTGATGCAAATGCCCCAAATCAGACATCTCAAATGAGGCATGCAAATCAGCCTTAAAATCAGCAATATGTGTCTCAATAGGACCAGTGAGCAGCATGTCATCAACATAGACAACAATGATCAGAAGCACATCATTAGCACGCTTAACATATAAGGTGCTTTCAGTTGGACTATTCTCAAAACCATGTGCAATCAGATAGGCATGTATCTTCTCATACCAAGCACGTGGTGCTTGCTTTAAACCATATAATGCCTTCTTTAACCTGCAAACCTGGTTTTCATGCCCTTTCTGCACAAAGCCACGGGGCTGAAAAACATACACTTCTTCATGCAAGTCACCATTCAGAAATGCTGTTTTAATGTCCAACTGATGTACATTCCAACCATGATGGGCTGCAAGTGCACAAATGCTGCGAACAGTAGTCATACGGCATGTAGGTGCAAAGGTCTCATCAAAATCAATGCCTCTTTCCTGCGCATAACCCTTTGCAACAAGCCTAGCCTTATACCTGTCAACTGTACCATCAGGTTTACGCTTCAGCTTGTATACCCACTTAGTGCCAATGGCCTTCTTGCCAGGAGGCAAGTCACATAAAGACCATGTACCATTCTTCATTATAGCATCATATTCAGATTGCATAGCAGCCATCCAATTTTCTGAATTTTGTGCTTCATCAAAAGAAACAGGCTCATTCTCATCACAGAGACTAGATGCAGCCATAGCATAGCAATCTGATGCAAAGGAGGCACTATGAGAGCCTGAACGAGTACGATATGACAAAGGTGCATCTAATTTGCTGTCACGCAAAGTCTGCACCAGCCATTTTGGCATAGTTTTTGCCTGCTCAATATCAACTCTCTCATCAACAAGTGCATCATGTAAATCTGCATAAAAAATGGAATGATCTGCATCATCATATGAAACCTGAAAAGGCTGAGAAGTTGCCTCATTAGGACTAGCACTAGCCTGTCCACCTGTAAAAAGAGGCATCAAAGTATCATACATGTCTTTGGAGCTAACAGATGTCTCCTTAGTACATGAAAGCAATGGCTGAATATCATCTTCCACAAAGACAACATCATGGCTAACCAGAATGCGTTTAGTCTGTGGATGATACAGACGATAGCTTTTACTTTCAGAACTGTACCCAACAAAAATACATTTTACTGCCTTATCATCCAATTTTCTGCGATGTTGTTCAGGCACTAATGCATATGCCAAACAACCAAAAACACGCAGATAAGGAACAGATGGCTTGCGGTCATGCCAAGCCTCATATGGAGTGATAGATTGCAATGCTTTAGTGGGACACCTGTTCAGTACATATGCTGCACACATGATAGCCTCAAGCCAGAAACTATGTGGTAAAGCTTGACTTTTGACCATGCACCTCGCCATCTCCATGAGTGACCTGTTCTTTCGTTCAGCAACTCCATTTTGTTGAGGTGTATACGACACTGTACACTGGTGTTTTATCCCACGTTCAACCAGAAATGCATTAAAATCTTAAGACATATATTCCCCCCCTCGATCAGAATGGAGGGTGCCCATTTTACATGCTGACAGATTTTCAGCTAAAACCCAAAACTGTTTGAAGCACATGAACACTTCGGACTTTGCTTTGAGTGGATATACCCATGCATGCCTGGAAAAATCATCAATGAAAGTCACGAAGTAAAGGTAATTTCCAAAAGAGGATGTCTGCATAGGACCACAGACATCACTATGTACAAGCTGCAATTTCTGCGTAGCCCGAACTGAACCATCTTTTGGAAAGGAAGAACGCTGCATTTTGCCCAAAATACAGCCTTCACAAACATGTTTTCCAGGTGCCTCAAGTTTGGGCAAAGAGGACACCATTTCAGATTTCTGCAGGCGTAACAAACTAGCAAAATTCAGATGACCAAAGCGTGCATGCCAAAGCTTTGCATCTGACATAGCCTGAGAATCATGAACTGCACATGCCGAATCATTCACAGATCTTTCATAGTCTATGAGCTTATACAGCCCACGACATAAAATGCCAGAAGCAATAATCACATCGCCATTTGAGAGATCATGAACTGTACACCTGTCATCAACGAATTTCACAACCAAGCCAATCTTGGCTAATGCAGAAACTGATAACAGGTTCTTTTTTATCCCTGGCACAAATAAAGCATCTGACAAAGTGAAAGAACTACCATCAGCAGTAGTCAGAATGATCTTACCAACTCCCATAACAGGATAAGAGGAGTTATTGGCGCATGTGATAGTATTCCCTGTAGGGGCAGGCTCGAGTGAAGAGAAGAAACTACGCTGCGAGGTAATATGTTTGGTCGCCCCACTGTCAAAGTACCAAACATCTGAGTCTACTACAGACATGCACTGATCATGTGAAGATGGGTCAAAACTGCAGACAGTAGTAAACGCCCATTCTTCTTCCTGCACAAGATTTGCAGACTCTGTTTTTGGTGTAGAGGCCTCTGCAACAACCATTCCAGCCTCTTTCTTCTTTGCCTCTTTAGCAGCCAGTTTTGGACAGTTCTTTATAATATGATCATTTCCTTTACAGTACTTGCAGAACAATTTCTGCTTTTCTGATTTCTTTTCATCTTTATCCTGGTTCTTCGATTGTGCAGCATTTGCAGATTTCTGCTTACTAGTAGAAGAGCTCCATTTTCCTTTGCCCTTCTGACTAGCCAGGAAAGCTTGATCTGCAACACGCATAATGGACCTGTTCTGCCTGGACTGATCTTCCTGCAACAAAACAGAGACTAATTCCTCAAATGACAAGGCATTCGGATTGCCTTTCATCATCAACCGAAGAGTAGAGGCAAAACTCTGATATGAATCAGGAAGACCATTCAGAACGGTCTGCACAAGTGAGCTATCTGGTATAACCTCATCAGCAGAAATCAATTGTTCCTTCAGGTCTTTGATCTTTGTAAGAAAACTGTCCATAGAATCACCTTCATTCATGTGCTCACTCTCCAACTGTTTTCGGAGGTAAGCAACACGAGCCTCATTCCTAGCCTGGTACAAAGTGGTAAGTGTATCCCAAGCATCCTTTGCTGTTTTGCAAGAGCGAATGTGAGGAATAATGGCACGTTTGACAGACAAGGCTATCAATGCATGTGCCTGGGCATCTCTGCCATCCCAACGAATCTGCTCTGCAGTAGGTGCAACAGAAACAGCAGCACGAACAAGAATCTGCGGAATATCATCTTCGACACCATCTTCATCAGCTCCAACACCTGTATTTGCAGTACCTGTCGTTACAGGTGTAACAGGACGTCTTTCAACACCCTGCACAATGTTCCACAATCCTTTTACAACCAGTACATGTCGCATCATATAAGCCGATAATGGGTAGTTGGTACCATCCAACTTATCCTCAACAGCCAACATACGAAATACATCACTGCTTTCAGCCATGGCCAGTGACTAAAATACCTTGATGCAGAAAATTGACTGTATCTCAAAAAGTTAAACAGAACTGCCCAGACGAGTTCTGCTAGACCTGAAGCAGACTTCGAGATGCTTAAACTGGCGAACAGAAACTGGTATATACCTTTGGCACAAAAGGACGAAATAGCCTGCACAAGCGCTGCGATAGTGCGTTCGGAGGCCGAAACGAGCTCAGATCGCGATTTCGGCACAACAGAGCAAAGTAGTTTTGATCTCGAAAACACCCTGAGTATGCTCACCAAATTTTGTGCGAATCTGAGACTGCAAACGGAGGAGTGTCGACGGCGCCCTAGAAGAAGCGACGACCTGCTCTGATACCAATTGTTGGAGATAGACGTCTGCGGAAGCACGCGAACAGCACAAGGAAGAAGAAGAAGCTTGGAGCACAACACACAAGATTGAATGTATTACTAGAGAATGTACAAAGATAAAAAAGTAGCCCATTAGGGCAATAGGCGTATATACAAGCCGGGGGAAAAAAACCTCCTAAAGAGGGAAAAAAGTGCCCCGGCGGTCCTAGAGTGTTCACACACATCACTACCTAAATATATCAACAGTCCTTGATTTTTGTTGGTTGCAAATTCTTCATTACTCTTCAAATCATGAAGTACATCTTTTATACTTTGGATAATCTCCTTTTCTACCACTCCTTCTCTAACTTCTTGAACATTCTTTTTCACTTCTATTTCCTCTGCTTCCTGAATTTGATCTGCACCTTTCTGTTTTATGACTGGACTGCTTTTCTGTGCTTCTCTTACTATTTCTGCTATGCTCTCATCTAATTTAAAATAAGTTTGTGAGGGTTTTGTCCATATTGATTTTATTCCTGCAGGCACCAGTCCACAAATGACTTCCTCTCTTACTTTATTTTCCTCTTCTATCATTACTGCTTTACCTTTCATCATCCTTCTTTCTTCTTCAAGACTGATTTGCTTAACTGCCTCTTCTTGAACCTGCTTCTCTTGAGCCTTCTTTCTCAAATTTTCAGGTGTTTTCTGTTTCTCAGTGGCCTGTGTAACCACATTAGGAGTACTTGGAACTGAAAAATTCAGACTTTTTAATAAGAAACTTTCAATGTCACTTTCAGAATCTGAGGAAAAATGTGAAGATCCTCCAAGTCCTGGTTTTTCCACTTTTGACTCTTCTTTAGCAGTAAATTCCTTCTGCTGATCTCTTACTATTACTTTTTCTGCCTCCTTTATAGTTATAGCTTCAACTACCGATTTTCCCTTCTCCTTCTTGGTCAATTTCTTTCTTTGCACTGGTTTCTTTTGAACCTTCTTTTTTACAACAATTGTGGTTCTGGTTTCTGGAGGTCCTTGCAGTTCTTTGAAGTATGCTAACAGCTCTACTTCCTTTTTAACAAATGCCTCTTCTGTTTCAGTTGCCATCATCTGATCATGAAGTGCTTCATAATGCTCTACCTCCTCCTGAACCCAATTTGTAGCCTTGCATGAATAATCTTCCAGCATCTTTTGATATTGTGCCTCATACATTGCTCTTTTGTTATTTCCTTGAGTTAGATAAGTGTATAACTGTTCTTTGCTTGTTTGGGGTGGATGAGGATCACTAGAGGATTGGACCTGCTTCTGCGCATCTTCATGTTCTTCTTTTGTAGCTTCATCCGACTCTAATTCAACCTTTCTTGGGTCCAACCTCCTTTTCTTTACAGGAAAAACTTCCTCGGATATTACCTTTCTTTTCATCCTTGCTCCCCTCATGTTGGTTTGTCCTTCTATTTCTCTCACAGCCATTTTCCTTGGAGGACTCTTGATTCTTGACATAAGACTTCTAAAATATTGTGCCTCTGGAGCCAGTTTCAACCGATCTTCCATTCCTAAGACATGATAAATGATCCTGGTTAAAAACTGGGCTCCATTCATGAATTTTTTCTGTTCCCAGTGTTTTGCTGCTTCTTTCAGCTATTCATGGATGTATGGTGTCACATCCATTACTCCAAAGGGCTTAGTCCTATCCTTGTTGTTAAACATCAACAGTGTAACAGATTTATGTGGCATGGTATACCTTGGTAGCTTTGGGAAACATAAATATTGTAAGAACATCCTTATGGCATATTCTTCATTCTCTCTTCCTTTGAAGTCAATGAATTTTGTGTACCCTGTATAGGTTTCCTTATTCTTCTTTACAAAGCTGGGGTCAAGCTTGGTTCCCATAGGGTAAAATTGTAAGGCTGCTCTGATATGTTCTGCTTTTATAGTGATACCCACCTCCTGATTATCCTTGTTCTTGACTTTGCACCGGAAATAAGCATCATTCCCTTTTCCTATTTCCAGCAGACTACTCATTACTTGTGCCACTCTTTCAAAATCAATGAAGAAGATGGGTTCTTCCAATAATTTGTGTATACCAACTGCCTTCCATCTTTTCTGATTGACAGCTTAGGGTTTCTTTGAGCTCCTTCACCACCTTCTCTGCCTCTGGAATCTCTAGTTCCTCATCAGATTCCAGGTTCACCTGTTCTTCCACAGCTTCACTGTCTAAGAACCAATGTCCTCTTGATAGAGTGACTGATTCTGCTTTGAAGTCATGAATTGATAACTCCTTTGCATTCACCATTCTGAGGAAAATAAAATACACAAAGAAAAGCTCCACCCACATGAGTCACAAGAAATCAAAGAGTAATATTTATTTTGAGATGTCATGACATAGGAATGAAAAATAAAATCCAAAATAAATTCTATTTCTTCAAAAAGACTCAATAAAAGTGATCATTACAGGTGTAGCAAGATGTCTAGTGCACTCCCTTTTCCCAACAACTCTTTTGGAGAAAAACAAAACATTTATCAATGATATAAAAATTAATACAAAATAAATAGAAGTCTACTACCCTTCTACCTAGATCTTGCTTTGTGCTATATAATTTTGTAAAAAGGAAAAGAAAATAAACAATTTTTCTCAACTTTTCTCTCTTTTTTTTTAATAATAATGATTTTTTCTATTTCTTTTCTTCCCCTCCTCATTCTCTTTTTAGAAAAAGGATAAGGTCAAATATTTTTGTCATAATTTTCAATATGTTATGATTTTCTAAATATAGATCAAATATGGATGATCTTTTTTCCATTGAAAAAACTCTGATTTTTTGACCCAGTACTTCCTAACTCTAATTGTCCTGGTTTCAGGCAAACATCCATTTCCTTCGGATAAGCATTTTGTAGGATTTTTCTGTCTCCATATCCATTTTGTCCTGGATTTCTATTTTGATGAGCGGAGCTCCTGTAGACTTTGATTCCATGTACTCTTGTTCTGATGTTTTGATTCTTTGGATAATGCCATGATTGCCACCTGTTGGCAGCAGTCAGGGAACCGAAGGAGCCACAAGACGAAGAGAGTCAGAGCGAAGGGACAGCACAAGCAGACATGGCAGTCTGAAGATCTGGCAAGTAGGCCATCTAAATTTTTCAGACATCAAGGAGTTGAGCACACAAGAAGAAAGAGCAAGTAGGGAGCTCAAAGGTATGTATGACAAATCAATAGAGAAAATCCCTACACAAATAGTGATTTTCATCACTAAAAACCATTGTAAATATCATTTCGTATTTTTGTAGCTCCATTTTGTGCCAGCCAAGGAGTCCTTGAGCTTGAGGAGCTTTAGAAGTATTTACCTGCCAATTTTCATATTTTTTAGATCTCGTTTGAGCCCTCTAATAAGCCCTGGAACCTAATTTTTAACTAGGCCGGACACTAGGTCTGGACAGGGCCAAGGCTAGTCAAAAACTATAAAAGGAGCTAGAGAGCTCATTTTTGAGGGTAGATTGTAATTGAAATGAACTTGTAAGAGCTTTTTGAAAGTAATCTAAGAACTCCATTGCTTCTCACTCTTTGTCTTGTCGTGTGTGCGCGTGTGTGTGTATGTGTGTGCATGCTTGTGTGCTTCTCACTCACGCACTTGTGCCTCCACTTGCTCGAGGTCTTCATACCATCCTCACGTCTTCCCGGATTGACATTAAAGGAGGTGCTACTCATCACTGAGCTACACCAAATTTTGGCGCCGTTGCCGGGGATCGAGCTTTGAGGACGAGCGTGTGATGGTAAGACGTAGATTGGAGACGTTGGCGTTGTAGGTAATTTCTTTACTTTTCCTATTTTTCTCTTTCTTACCTTACCACCATCATCACCATCATCATCATCACCATCTTCCACCTCCATTTCCATCATCGCGAAAATTTCAGTTTTTGATCATATCACCTTCTCCACCTCATTTCCCTCATTTCACTTGTGAGAGAGAGCGAGAGAGCGAAATTGTGTGTGCTGTTTTTGCATGTTTCTTGAGCTGTCTTGCAGGTACAGGCCGCATCATCGTCCCCAGCACTCTACGCAGGTATGGAATTCTCCGTAACTGTCTGTGTGTCGCCGACTTCTGTCAGTCGCGACCGACAGAAAAAATGCTCAAATTGCCAAACAAAGTGCAAAACCATGATCTACAGGCCTAGAGCTTCCCAAAAATGTGCTTAGATTTTTGAAATTCATCAGATTTCTATCAATCGTGGTCGCTCTGTCAATCATGATCGACAAACCACGATGGACAGACTTGTCAATCGCGATCGACCAGTCAATCGCGACTGACAGCCCACGACGGCTCTGTCAATCGCGACCGACAGAGTCAACGACCGATTGACCACGACTGACGGATCATACGCGTGACACGTGTCAATCGCGATCGAGTCATCAATCGTGATCGACCCATCAATCGCGACTGACAGCCCACGACGGCTCTGTCAATCGCGACCGACACAGTCAACGATTGTTTGACCACGACGGACAGACCCTCGCGACCGACTTGTCAATCGCGATCGACCCATCAATCGCGACTGACAGAGTCAACGACCCTTTGACCACGACTGATTGACTTTTCAAACCACCTGTCAATCGCGATCGACACATCAATCGCGACTGACAGCCACGACGGACCTGTCAATCGCGATCGACACATCAATCGCGACTGACAGCCACGACGGACCTGTCAATTGCGATCGACACATCAATCGCGACTGACAGCCACGACGGACCTGTCAATCGCGATCGACAGCCACGACGGACCTGTCAATCGCGATCGACAGCCACGACGGACCTGTCAATCGCGACTGACCTGTCAATTGTGACTGATAGAACTTGCGAACGCGTTAGAAGGGCAAATTTGGCCAATTTTCTAGGGTAAAGAATAGGGGGCTAACTTGGCCAATTTGTGGGACAAACACTCGAGGTTAGCATTGCATGTTGAGGCTGCAACCCAAGTAATTCAAGAATTTCTGCCTGCTTGATTAAACTGTTTTGAACCCTGTTTTAATCCCTGAAGCCTGAACTGACATAACTTCCTCATACGAAATCCAATTGCTGTGATTCTTGTTTTGTTGGAACGCTCGTGAGGAGTACAACCAAAACTTCCACTAGTTATGTGAAAATTAAGATCAGGATTATTAGATAGGGTTTTTTGAAGTTAACCATACCCGAGGTAGGAAAACTGAGGGATCCTTGGGATTGTTTTTTATAAAGGAAAGAGATAATTTGTTCGGTGAGTCACATGCATGAAAGTGGTCTAGTCTGTCATTTGAATTTAAGTCTGGAGCTAATCTTGGGACTAATGCAGGTCTATTGAGAAGCAATTGAGAGCGTCCAAGCAAGGGCTTTGTGCAAGCTTGAGAATCAACTTCTCGAGCACTAAAGAGCAAGGATCAGCAAGAAAGGTCGGAATACTCTCAACTCCCCTTCGTCAATTCCTAGCTTAGGCTAAGAACAACTAGAGGTAGGAGTAAGTCAGGGCGACGATAGGCAATTATCAAGTTGAAGCATACCTAAACTTTCAAGTTCAAGCTAAGAACATAATCTTTGTAGTGTCGAGAACTTTAAAGGAAAAGAACTTAACGTGGAACGAACAACTTTAAGCGCGGAACTACACTCAACTATACCTTACGACGTGATATCAGACAAGAATCCTAACACGGTAATCAACTAAAAAGAATCAAGTAACTGATACAAAAGGACTCTGCAACGAGGTTGTACTTGGGCAAATTTGGGTTATTCAATTAGGCTTATGAACCTTAGATCAGGGCAACATCTAGGGAGAGATAGACAAAGCCTTAGGTCTTCAGAGGCCAGTGTCAACCACGCTGCTAGGTCTTGGGCCCAATAGTTGAGCCACCACTCATACTACCCTAGTTTTGAGACTGGTGAATCCGAGATGTCTCAAGGCATGGACAGGCCTACGGGAAGTTCAGGAGTGCCATACTTGCAAAGGGTAGAAGGCCCTTACAAAACGCAGTTGGAATACCTTAGGACCAACCGATTAGGTGCTAGCATCTATGAGGACGGCCTAGGAAGATATGTGGTACAGATTAAGAATCCTGATCAATCCATTGGACTAGAGCACCCCGCTGTCAAGTTTGAAAACGGAGCATACTTGGACAACGAAGGAACCATATACGTAGTCACCAGTCACCCAGATCGGACGGACGAATTTGGAAATGTGATCCCAGAAGCGGACTTAGGTGACCTAGAGCAAGGAACATGGGTACAGAACCTAGAACCCCTCGAGGCAAATCGGTTCTCACTAGGATTATCACACCAGAGTGGATTCCCCAGGATAATAAGAGCATAGATTTGCTCCTCAATTGAGAAACTGACGAAGCCTTTTGTAGGTATAAATCTGATCAGCCAACTGATATAGGAACAATCATGATCTATGAGTTTAAGGATCCTGATAGCCCAGGCAGAGTGACCTATTTGGATCACGCTTCAGAGAGGATCTTTGTGGTTACAGAACATGATAGACATGCTTACACTTGGAAGGGTGAATTCGTTTTCCCCCAACCAAGATCGAACGTATCCTTTGGTCACCCAGGAGCTGGAAGCTCCCACGCTCACGGAACTCAAAGAGACAGACATAGAGAAAGGCCGGAGGTGAGCTTTGCCAACTCAGGGGGCAGAGAAAGAACGAGGACGGAAACAAATAGAGTAGAGCCTGAGGTACTTAGAGCTCACAGGAATCAAAGAAATGCGGATGAATTCCCTCTACCACGACCTAGAGAGCACACAACGACTTTGAGACCAACTCAGCTAGTTAAGTCCATGAAGAACTACTTCGATGGCACTAGAGATCCATACGATCATGTGGCTGAGTTTAGACAAGTCCTGAGAGCTGAACAAGTGGAGGATCTATTCACGCAGTACAATGCCTTTGGTCTAACCCTTAGGAACACTGCCCTGACATGGTTTCAGCCACTAAATGAGAGACAGTTCAGGAGCATAGACCAACTCCTAGAGGCTTTCATTATTGAATTCTCTAAGAGTGGCATAAGACATAATACCTCCTCATTGATTCACAGCTTCAAGCAAACCCCTCAAGAAACCATGAGACTTGCAGGAAGAAGATTTAGGCAATACTTGGAGAGATGCCCTGTCCCTGAGCTACCCACACCAGCTAAGCAAGTGGCTTTATTCTTGGATGGATTGCTAAGTACCAAATTAAGATCATATGTGTACTTGAAGGACCCTAGGACCATAGAAGAGTGTGTACGCATGTGTATTGACATTGAGGATAACTTAGGGGAGGAGTTAGAGCTTTCCAAGATATACAAAGACTCAGATAGTGCCTCTAGCCTCTCTTCCACGCAATCCACATCAATTGAGGAACTTGCAGAGAAAGTTGCTCAGAAACTAGGTGTCTCTAGTAAACAAATCCCAAGGTTTGCCCCTGTAAAAAGATGCTATAATTGTGGAGGCGACCATATGGCAAATGTTTGTCCCATTATGGCTCAACCCCAAGTAAATCCTAGTGGCCAATACTGCACCATAGAACGGAGATACACAAATCACACAGTGCAAGATTTCCCATACAACAAGCAAGCAGTTAGGCAAACCTACCCTCAGACATACCCTCAACAAGGAAGATATCAGAACGAATATCCACCACAACAGTGTGCTAGGCCTCAACAAACCTACCAACCACAATATCAAAACCAACTGAGACCCCAGCCAGTGCTAGTACAACAACCAACAGCTCCAGCTAATGTGATCCCAGTAAAATATGCAGCTGCAGAAGAGAACCTGAATAGAGCTATAGTCCCTGTAACACCACTGCTTTCTGAAAGTGACCCCAGTGACCATAGCTTTGATTCTACACATGTCGATAGTCCCCATGCTTACTACATGCAATCTCATGAACATGGTGAGTCCTACTACAGTGAGGAACTGAGTGAACCTAGTTGGGAGTCAGATTACACAAACGTCATGTATGCAAACCCCAACCCTAAGCCTCAACCTAGGCAGGTAAGACCCCCATTCCCTAGAGGACCATGCTACAGATGTCAGGGAGATCACCTCATTCGTGATTGTTCCTTACCTCCACTTACACAACCCCAGTCAGTGACAATTCAGGGCTTTTGTCAAGAATGTGGAAAGGAGCATCTCTTACGAGACTGCCCTAAGAATCCTAATAATATGCCAAAAATCACTCATATTAACGTTATTGGGTTGGTGGTAGACTCCACATGAAGTGTGACATCCACTGCACCAGTACAGGTAGTGACTAGAGCTCAGACATTGTAGCAGAACCAAGGGGTAAACCAGGATAAGAACCCAGAGGCTAGTGAAACCGAGAGCATGACAAAGAAAAGGACTAGAGCGTGGAAAGATAGTCGGGAAAGAATGAAAAGACAATGGGCTAAAAAGATGAGTGAACTTGAGGAAAGCATAAGAGAAACCAAAGCCAGGATAACTGAACTCACATCTCAAACTCCCTGTCACACTACCCCACCACCACCATTCCCATCGCCATCCGACCCGCCACCTTCCAACCCACCTCACACGATTCCACCACCCCCTAGAGTAGGATCAGTATTAGCTGATCCCACTCCTGAAGACATAGACATGATGCTTAAAGCATATCAGGCCAGAATCCAAGAAGGGCCAAATGTCACGGATCATGACAAGTGTTACCCTAGAGCTGACCTAGAGATAGAAAGAACCAAGCTTTGCGCAAAAATGGTCGCATTGGCTCAGACTATGTTTGAAGCCAGTCGCCTTTTCAATTACTCAGGCTCAGCCAAGACACAATTACACTTGGATGGACTTCTAGAGAAGTTAGAGGGCATAATTGCAAGATCTGCCAAGGAAGAAAAAAATCAAGAAAGAGATAAAGCAAGCAAAAACATGACCCATTCCCCATCAAAAGCTTATGTGCCCGATTCCACTGAACCAGACAACCCCCCCTCCCTAGAAAGAATAGAGAATCTAATGGCACAATCACAAAAGGAACTCGCCCCTCAACACCATGACAAGGCTAGTGAAAGAGAAGGTCTTCCTACCCAGAAAGCCTACGTGCCTAACTCTACGGAGCCAGACACCTCTTCTTCTATGAATCAATACACACCAGAATTCTTGCGAGAGATTCAAGAAGAGAAATGGGCTAAAGAGAGTGAAGTTCCTCCCCCCATTGAACTGGTGGATGACACTCACGATCAATTCCCACAAGACCTTCCTTCCATTTATGGAGAACAGGAGAGTGCCCAATCTCGAGAAAGATTAGACTTCGAGTCTAATTCTTTACAAGAACTACCCCATTTCACAGGCCCATGGGAAGCAAAGTCCACCTGTATGAGAGCACCTACAGTCATGGTAAGAAACGAAGATTCAGTCATACCTAGGAACACAGAGGTAGTGAAGAACACCAAAGTGCAGTGCAATCTCACTTTGGAAGAGCTACTTAAGGTTAGACCAGAAGTGTGGAAACACGTAGCCAATCAAGTGCCCGAGATAGCAAAACCTCGTTCCCAGGTAGGATCACATAGGACAGTGCCAGAGATACCCTTGGATAAGATAGGAGATATGTGTGAAGGTGAAGAAGGGAACACCTATCTTCCCATTACCTACCAGGAGTACACCACCAAGGCAATTTTGGACTCCGGTGCAGGAGTTGCAATTGCCACCACTTCCCTATGGAAGCGTTGGGGCAAGCCAGCACTCAGGCCAACGAGAATGAAATTGCAGATGGCCGATGGTCATATTGAGAGGCCCTTAGGATTGCTAGAAGGAATAACTCTCACCACCTGTGGTGTCGAGTTCGAGCATACCTTTGCCATATGTGATTTTAGCAAGAACCATGCCTATGAAATGATCTTGGGACAACCTTTTATGCGACAGTTGCAAGTGGTACAGGATTGGGGAACCAATTCTTTGTACCTGCAGCACTTAGGTGTTACGACCAAAGTGAATCTCAAAGATTACTCTCATAGAGATGTCCCTCCCATCCAATGGAATCCCATCCATAGAGCCAAAGATGATACAGAATCGGTGCATTCCATAGGGTCAGGATCCTCATGGATGCATGAAGACACCCACTTATGGATGTGCAAAGTAGCAGTAGAAGAAGAGAAGAGAGAAAAAGCTAGAGAGGTAGGTGCAAAAGAAACACATAGATCAATTCAAGACCCAGCCTATGCTTACTTAAAGAGTATCGCAACTGTCGCATGGAGAGCTTACAAATGATGTAAGATTAGCCACACATGTGACCCCGAAGGAAGAAGGAAAGAAACGAAAGAAGAGAGAAGTCTCACCAGAAGAGGAAGAATCTTTGTTTGAGGTCCCGGAAAATTTTAAGAAGTATGAGATAGACGATAGGAGAGTCATGGTAAGAATGCCTAAACGAGAGGCACAATCAGGAGAGGCCTATGATAACAAAGAAACCACCAAGAAAATAGTAGTGGCCCTAGAAGAAGGAGAGGAGAGATGCACGTACATAGGCCATGACCTAACAGAGGAACAAGAGCATGCGTTAATAGCCTTGCTAAGAGAATACAGAGATGTATTCGCTTGGAGTTACAAGGATTTGAAAGGTGTTGACCCTGACATATGCTCACACACCATCCCCATGATCTCAGATGCCAAACCCTCTAAGCAGAAGCCCTACACATACAATGATAATTACGCTGCCAAGATCAAAGAGGAGATAGATAGACTGGTTGAAGCTGGATTTATCTATGAAATTGAGCACACTGAATGGGTATCCCCCATTGTAGTGGTGCCCAAAAAGAATGGTAAATTACGTGTATGCATTAACTTAAAGAAGGTCAATGCAGCCACAATCCGAGATAACTATCCGCTTCCCATCACAGAACATCTCTTAGAAAGAGTGGCAGGCAAGGAAGTGTATAGCTTCCTTGATGGATTTTCGGGCTGCAATCAAGTAGCCATAGCTCCAGAAGATCAGCATAAGACGGCTTTTGCCACTGAATGGGGCATTTTTGCCTTTAGAGTAATGCCATTTGGGCTTACCAATGCACCAACAACCTTCCAGAGGCTGATGTGCCATGTATTTAAAGAGTTCCTGAGGAAGAACTTAGAAGTCTATGTTGATGATCTTTGTGCTCATTCCAACATTAGACAAACCCATATTCCTGAACTCAGACAAATCTTTGACAAATGTAGAGAATATCAAGTCTGTCTGAACCCAGAAAAGTGTGTCTTTATGGTCAGGCAAGGCAAGATTCTGGGACACATAGTGTCAAAGAATGGCATATCCACTGATGAAGAGAAAGTGAGAGCCATAGCCGAGTTACCTAGGCCAAAGAATGTCAAGGAAGTACAGGCTTTCATGGGGCATTGTGGATATTACCGACGGTTTATACACATGTATGCCATCATAGCAAAGCCTCTGTATGGACTTTTGACTAACTTTGAGTGGACTGACGAATGTGAGAATTCCTTCCAGGAGCTTAAACGAAGATTATGTTCAGCACCAATCTTGACCACACCAGATTGGAATAAGCCATTCCATGTTCACGTGGATGCATCCAATTATGCTATTGGGTGTGTGCTTGCTCAACCTACTGGTGAAGGTAATATGGATCTTCCCATTGCCTATGCCAGTAGACAATTGAATGCAGCTGAACGAAATTACACCACTACTGAGAGAGAAGGCTTAGGCATGGTATATGCAGTTAAGAAATTTAGACACTATTTGCTTGCAAATAAGTTTAAATTTTTTACTGATCACCAAGCATTGTTATATCTCGTGAACAAGCCATGCAATATAGGAAGACTAGTAAGATGGTTTCTCTTACTAATGGAATATGATTTCGAGGTTGTGGTAAGGAAAGGGAGGACTCATTTGAGAGCGGATCATCTCTCTAGGCTCACATCTGGAGAAGCCCCACAAGGAGTGTCAGATGACCTTCCTGATGCTTACTTGTTTAATTTGGAAGTGGTGCCGCAGTGGGCTAAGCCATTAGTGCCAGTATTGACGTACGGGCCTAACCACCTAGTAATAGCCACACAGGATAGAGAGGTAGTAAAAGCCCAAAAGTATCACATCATGGCTGGAAGTATGTACAAGCACACAGATCAGGGGATCTTGGCCTGTTGTGTGGAAGAGGATGAGTACGCTAAATGGTTGCAATTAGCACATGTAGGTGCATTAGAGCAACACTATTCAAAGCAACGAACCCTACAGACACTAAGGAGACTCGGAGTGCACTGGCCGACTATGGAAGCTGATGTCCAAAAGTTGTGCAAGGAATGCCCAATCTGCTGCACTAAACCACCTGTGGAACATGCCACTCTTTATCAAGTGTCCATAGTGCCAGATTGGAGTGAACCACTAGTTTCCTTCCTAAGAACGAAAGCTTTCCCTCTGGATATGACCCTGGTTAGGAAAAGGAGTTTAGAACAAGAAGCCCAGGATTACTCACTCATTGGTGATAATCTATACAAGCGTGGTAAAGATGGCTACCTGAGATTGTGTGTCCATGAGAGTGAATATCTTAAGATCTTGGAAACTGCTCACCAAGGTGTAGCAGGAGGACACTTTGGACCAGATCGGGTGATCAAGGAAATACTATTTGCGGGCTTCTGGTGGCCGACCCTTCATATGGATGCACATACCTATGTGAAACGATGTGATGTCTGTCAGAGAACTCAGTATCCTATACGTAAAGATGAGATGCCACTGAAACCTATGATGGGTGGGCGTGCATTCTCTAAGTGGGGAATAGACTTCGTAGGTCCTATTAATCCCCCAGCTAAGGGTTCCCATGCAGAATATATCATTGTTGCAACAGACTATCTAACTAAGTGGGTAGAGGTAAAAGCCACAACAAAGAACGATGCTCAAACAACTGCTAAGCTCTTGTTTGAAAATGTATTCACAAGATATGGGCTACCTATAGAGCTAGTGAGTGATAGAGGCACTCACTTCTTGAACGAAGCGATTGAAAATCTACTCCAAGAATTCTTGGTAGTTCATAAGAAATCGGCCCCCTATCACCCACAAGCTAATGGGCAAGCCGAAAGCACAAATTCTATGTAATGTGTTGACCAAGTTAGTGAATAATAAACGCTCTGATTGGGACAACCAACTACACCATGCTGTTTGCGCATACCGAGTTGCCTACAAAACGGTACTCCAAGCCACTCCCTTTCAAATGGTGTTTGGTCAAAATGCTGTGCTACCTTTAGACTTTTTGATACCTACATTGAAAGTGGCACAAGAGCATGAATGGACGGGTCATGAACTCTCCTCTAGACTTTTTGACCTTGAACGATTAGGAGAAACAAGACTGAGAGCAGCTGCAGGGATATATGCAGCTAAGAAACGACAGAAGGCATACTTTGATGCCCACGTCAAGGATAAAGGTTTGAAGGCAGGCGACTTAGTTTTAGTCTACACATTGAAGCAACATGCGAGAAAACTGGAGAAGAGAGGCTATGGACCCATGATCATTAATAGAATCTCAACAAGTGGAGCAGTGCAGCTAGCCACATTAGAAGGCGATGTTCTTCCAAGCTACATTAGTGGATGCAGAGTCAAGTTGTATCAGGAACCTCTCATAGAGGAAATGCTAAGCCGACTCAACACTGCTAAGAAACGCAAAGAAGAAGAAAAGCGAATTCGAGAAGAAGCTCAAGCAGAAGCTTTAGAGTGCATACGGAGAATGAAATTAAGAAGACAGGGTAGAGAGCAACCTAGGACAGATGCATATGCAAATCAAGGATATCACATGGCTATGTGTGAAGTTTCAGGCATCAGCTCTCATAGGATAATTGATCGACGTCCTTTTGTAACCTTAAATATAGGACAAGGAAATAATGCAAGGACTGTAAGAGCCTTGATTGACTCAGGTGAAGCCACTAGTGCTGTTCAAGTGTCTTACTGTCAAGAGTTGAAATTAACTGTCAATCCTATAGAAGCATATCTCATAGGATTGGGAGGCGTGGAAACCCCTTGCATGGGCGAGGTGGAACTTCCCCTCTATATTCATGACGAGGCAATGACAGTCAAAGTACTAGTGTGTCAAGATGAGGACCTCACTGAACCTCTTGTCTTGGGTCAAGACTGGATCTATGACCAAGCAGTCAACTTAAACCTAAGAAGTGGACTTCTTCAGGTATGGGTGAATCAGACTAGAATTACAATTGAGTTAAATAATGGAGCACTCAAGGAACTAGAAAAGACACGGACTCCTGGTCCCTCCAGGGGTGCACACGAAGTTGACCATGCTGTTCTTGTCCAAGGCTATGTGATGCAGAAGAATGAAGATCTCAAAAAAGGAGTCAGAACCACAATGGAACTCCCTTCTTTTCCAAAGGCCAGAAGGAGGCAGCAACTAAGGGCAGATCAATCACTGAAGACTCTCCAGGCGAGAGACCACAAGAACGCGCGAAGCAGAACAGCTCAGCCGATGAAACAAATGTGGGTGCAGAAAGACGAGTTGCCGACCGTAACCAAGTCGCAACCACGGTCTCAACTTCCTATTAGTAATCAACGACTTGAAGATAATAAGAGGACTCCTAAAACCTCTGTTGAGAAAGTGAAATCTATTTGGGTACCCAAGAAGTCAATGACGGCTGACCCACAATCAAGACAAATTTGGGTGCCTAAGGCTTGCTTGCGGGCTCAACTAGTCCCACACAATTCACATCATACACGACATGGTTCACTCGCTCAAGCAGCCGCCACCCACTCTTGTCTGATACACTCGAACACACTGCCACCTAGAAGCATGCACGGAATCACTCGTAAATGGGTCCCAATGACACAACAACTCCCAGCAGAATTACTCATGCGACCCTCCCGAGTCTCCACAAAACCAAGACCAAAAGCCATCCATGGCGTTTCTCCAACTTAAGACTTGTAATAAACCCCTCGACCCCCAATCTGTGAATTCATCTCCACTTACTAACTGCATTAGTCAGACAGTGCATCTTTCCATCTAGCTCCTAGGACTATCCAGGCATTAACTACACACACTGCCATCGTGCACTCACTGACCACTAACCCATTACTCACCTCACGATAATATTGTAACGAGGGCAAACATGTTCTATCTTGTCCATTACAATATTAACGCATGCTCTATATTCTCGACAGAATCAGTAGCAAGCAATAACTATGGCAGAAGCCGGAGGTTCCAGTTCTCACGCCGGATCCAGCGCACAAATTGTGGATATAGAAACACTCCTCCTCGAACCACATCTCACCGAAAGACCGCAAGAACTTCAAGCTGTGCATGTGCTCCCAATTCAGGATCCTCCTCAGGGGCACACCTCTCAGGTGGGCAAACACGCTCATTGGTTCAGTGATGTTGCAGGACCATTGGGTGATGGAACCTATTTTTGGGAAGCCGAATTGGAGTTTAATGGTAAATGGGGACGCTACCATTTTTTCACGCGCGAATTTGAGAACTATCAGAATGCCAAAGTAATGCGTTCGGTATGGACCAAAGCGGGCCTGGACAGTTATTTCACGACCCACTTACCGAAGCCAGATTTTTTACGTTGTTCTTATTTTATCAGTACCATCACGCCTAGCAGGGCCAAGGGAGGCGACATCACTTTTGTGTTACCCTCACTGTTGCCGGGCCACGAACTTAAAAGATTCAAACTGACCCTCAATCTGGTACGAGAAGCCTTGGACATGCATGGTATGCACATTCCTACTGAAAAGGAAACAATGGTTCCAGGCAGAATGAAACATAAAGATCTCAATAAACTGAAGGATATGGTAGCAATGACACCGACCATCGCTCTTCACCTACGGACAATCATGCAGCATTTTGCTTTTCCAGCCCAGGAAAGATTCACCATGCCACCGAAGAAGATATGGTTTAGCTTGTATTTGGCAGAGATGGAAAATCTTCCTATCAATGTACCACATTGGATCATAGATCAGATCCACCTAGCCCATCAACGGTGGAACAAAAAGCAGAAAAATGTGCTCCACGGGTGTTGTGCTCTGACCAAGATAATCTATCGATGCTTAGCCTATGACGTACCTGTTCAGCGGGCACTCGTATGGTCCCGGGCCCAGGAGTTCCAGAGAAGGCTATCAGCGGCAGGTCCTCCATCAAAGAAGATGAGAGGGGGAGTCCAATTACCCTGCGCTCAACCAAGGGGAGCCACCACTACACCAGAAATTACCCCTCCCCACACACGACGCATTAGACCATTCACTATTCGGCTACCAAGACCAAGTACAGAGGGACCCAATCTGGTGTTCCCACCCGTCCCATCAGACTTGGAATTTCCACAGGGCTTTACTCTCAATGATCTCACTGATGAAGAAGTGGCTAGACTAATCTACGACTCTAATCTCAAAACGGAAACAGAGCGAGCTCAGGAACCACAAACCCATACAACAACGTCAGCCCCCACCCGACCGCAAGTTGTAGAAGTCGACGTAGATGAACAAGAGACCGAACAAGAGGAAGAAGCCTACGAAGAACAAGAGTATGATGAACTTTCAGAGTTAGCAAGTGCCCCCGCATATTCGGCACAAATAAAAAGACTATATCGAACCATGTAGCTAGTTCAAGAACAGCATAAAATGTCACTTGAAGCAGGCAAGAAACTCATGAACCAATTGCTGGCAAAAGAAGGCGTGGATGATATGTTCATCGAGTCCATAAACCTACACGCCGATGCAGTAGGATTGGATGAAGCCATTCATGAGGCAATGGCCTACATACACCGATTTGAGAAAGGAGTTCCCGCCCGTCCCATGAGGTCCGGGAAACAAATTCATATCAACGTATCAGCACCAGGAGATACAACGCAAACAGACGAACATCAGGAAGCACCACTGTCACCACCCTCCCCACCTCTCACTACACAACTCACTCCACCACGTGACACTATCGCCACCACGTCCACTGTCACCACAATCGTCATGGGAATTCCACTCTCTTCGGGAATCCAATTCGGGGGAGTCACTATGCCCACCTTCACCACTCTCTTCACTAACGTCACATCCACCCCACCCACGGTCCCCATCTACACGGTCACTCAAACATTTGACACTATGGAAACATCTCCTGCCACAGCACCACTCCCTTCCCCCATGCAACCTCCGTCCCCCATACCCCCTCCACCCACATCTCCACTTGACTCCACATCATTCACAACTCCCTTTCCCATCCCCATTTCCCCTGCATTTTCATCTCTCCCTGCATCATTTAATGTAAATAGTATATTTCTAGCTTTAAATCAATGTGTCTATCAACTTCGGAATGAGTATCGAGCTCTCGACGATCGTTATCATCAAGTGATCACTACCAATCAGAAATTTCAGAGCCGCCTCACAGCGATCGAGGAAGAAAATGTAGAACTCAACCAACGTTACACCACGCTCGAACATGCCCACCAAACACTCCTAGAAACTCCCCAACCATCACAACAGCCGGGCA